>OX451737.1:313931425-314336480 GCA_948472305.1 Vicia faba
GCCTGAAGATTCCTTTAGCTTGCCTGAACCTCCCTGAGTGTGTTTACAATCCTTGCCTTGCTTTGAAAGTGCGTGAATCTCTCTATCCAAGTCAACCTGTAAGCTTGAAAAAATAAAAATGGCAGATGAAGAAGGAGGAGTTACAGTGAAGGGGTGATGGTCTGGAACACTTAGATATGAGGTAGGTAAAGTGTTTGAGTGATTAAAACTTGAAACGCATGAGTAGATTTGTGGATTTCTATGCTTGGTCTCAAACTGCAAGTTTTTTACAGGTTTTTGGTGATAGGGAGTTTTTGAGTGTTTCTGGCCTTGAGCAATCGTGTGTTAGGTTGCAATGTGTTTGTGTATTAGTATAGAGAAGGGTTTCTAACCCACTCCACAACAAATTTCTGGGTTGTAGCCTTTTTGCCCTCTTACTTGCTTTTTAAGAAAGGTGAAGAGACCACTCCCTACATGCTTGTACAAGCCTTCTTAGAGTTGGTACAAGTTCTAGATAACTTGATTTTGGTTTATAGGACTTGTGTGTGCAGAGAGAACAGGTCCAATGCTCAAGAAGTGGAAAAGTTGCAAAAGTTATGCTTTTCCAAAATGGCAATGGCAACTTTGTGCTATTTATGGAATTAAAACTTGGACAAAGACTCATGTGCTTGGATTAAGGATTTATCATCTATGTAAGCATTAAATAATGAAGTGAGAAACAAGTTTGGGACTTGTAAAGCAAGGATTAGGCAGCATAGGTTCAGATTTGAATTATGTTCTTCATGAAATGGCTTGAAATCAAAGTGAGAAATTGCCAACTTCCTCTCTTCGATTCTCCCTACTCAAGAATGATCTCAAGGAGTTCTTGGATATTTTGGAAATATTTCAATGTGCTCTATAACTCATATTTGAAATTCATTTCAATATTCCTCTTGGAACTATGTGAAAAATTGCCATGAAGTTAGGTCAAAAACCTGTCTAAATTAGGGCAAAATTTCACTAAGTTATTTTAGTTCATGAGCATGTATTCAACAAAATTATATCTTGAGATCCAAGCACCTTTATGGAAAAAATGTGTGAAGCAAAGTTGTAGATTTCATGGAGATCTACAACTTTCATGTTGGGAATTTCTTTTGAATCATCTTGTAACATGGTAGAAAATTGGCTTAAAGTTGAGGGGGGAAAAAAAGAAATTTTCTATACTTAGAAAAAATTCTAAGTTAAGAAAATTCAAATTTTAAAACCAAATCTTCAATCTTTGATTTCTTGATGAAAAAGTTTCACATTTTGACATGTTTTGATGAATTGTGATCCTTGGCATTTGATTTTGACCAAAAAGTCAAAGTTTGACTTTTCAGTATACAGTTGATTTTTATTAGTTGACTGCAAATTTCATCTGTCAATCCAATGGATTTGAAATGTTTTGAACCATGTCATTAGGTCAAGATGATACAATTGAGCCCTTGGAATCATGCTTCAAATCAATTTGTCATTTTGCTAGGTCTAAAATCAGAAATTGCCCTTTTCTCAGTCAAAACCCTAATTTTAACCATTTTCCCCTTTTGATGATTTGATCAAATTTCTTGAGGAATTATGGTCCAAACTTGATCAAATGATACATATGAGTCTAAAATGTTGATTTGGATCAAAAATTATGAAGTTTGACTGTAAATTGGCCATGTTTGACTTTTTCCCCAATACAACTGATTTTTAGGTCAACTATCCAATTGACAGATCAAAAATGTGATTCAAAGCTGGAAACTTGACATGAGTAATCTTAGGGGTCCATGATGATATTTGAAAGTCATATGAAGCATTGATAGTCCCAAAATCCTTGTGTAATCCCAAACCCTAATTTTGGATTATCAGTGCATGATGAGATGCCCTGAGCTGGTCAAACCCTAATCCAGTCTTAAGTCAAAGAGGTCTTGTGGGAATTTTTTTTATATATGAGAGGGCAAATTTTGGGGTACAACAATTGCCCCTGTTCAATCTTCTTAAACCTGAAGAGTTAGACTGACGAGTCTCGCCATTCGTGACTCGAAGGTGGAAGATGATTGGACACTAGAGTGCCCATAAATTTGCGCTCGACGATGTGAAGTTGTGGGAATGGGCTTAAAGATGCCATTTGGAAAGGTGATATGACCTTGTTGGAGATGGGCTTGTAGATGCCATCCAAGAATATTTGTTGAATTGTAAGTTGTAATCTGAAAGAATAAGTTTCAGAATGGTGTCCGTGTCTGGAGCGTATCTGAACCGTATCTGAATGAGTATCAAAATGGCGTCCATGTCTATAGCGTATCTGAACTGTATCTGAAAGGTTGTATCTGAATGAGCATTAGAATGGCATCCGTGTTTGGAGCGTATCCGTACTGTATCTGAAAGCTGAATTCTGAATGAGTATCAGAATGGCATCCGTGTCTGGAGCGCATCTGTACTGTATTTGAAAGTTGAATTCTGAATGAGTATCAGAATGGCATCCGTGTCTGGAGTGTATCCGTACTGTATCTGAAAGCTGAATTCTGAATGAGTATCAGAATGGCATCTATGTCCGGAGCGTATCCGTACTGTATCTAAAAGTTAAATTCTAAATGAGTATCAGAATGGCATCTGTGTTTGGAGCGTATCCGTACTGTATCCGAAAGCTGAATTCTGAATAAGTATCAGAATGGTATCCGTGTCTGGAGCGTATCTGTACTATATCTGAAAGTTGAATTCTGAATGAGTATCAGAATGGCATCCGTGTCTGGAGCGTATCCGTACTGTATCTGAAAGTTGAATTCTGAATGAGCATTAGAATGGCATCCGTGTTTGGAGCGTATCCGTACTGTATCTGAAAGCTGAATTCTGAATGAGTATCAGAATGACATTCGTTTCTGGAGCGTATCTGTATTGTATCTAAAAGTTGAATTCTAAATGAGTATCAGAATGGCATCTGTGTCTGGAGCGTATCCGTACTGTATCTGAAAGTTGAATTCTGAATGAGTATCAGAATGACATCCGTGTCTGGAGCGTATTCGTACTGTATCATGATTGCATATTGTTAATGGTAGCTGTTAATCTTATCCTGAAAAGGGTAAAATGTTAGCTGAAATGTATGATGCAATGTAACTGCTTTATCAATATTTATGATATGTGGATGCAATGTATGCGCATGTAAGCTGATTTGATGTATTGTTGTTTGATTGAGGAAAATAAATCCTTGAATGCTGCTGAGGATATGTTGAATTTTCATGTCTTGAAGTTGAAGTACTGACGAACTCCTGTTGAGAGAAGTAAATTCTGTTGTGAGGGCAGTGCCATGTACTGCTTGTAAGATCTGCTTGGGGAATCTTGAGAATTTTGAAGATTTCTACTGGGGATTAACAATTTGAAATTTTGTTCCGCCGGGGATTTAAATGACGTATTGTGGGGAATTCCTGGGTAATAGTCTAGAGGTTTTTCCCTAAACATTCAAACCATCAGTAATTGTCTGTCTCATTTTGTTTATTTGTAAACAGTAATTATGTTCAAATGCATATGCTCATCAATGAATTATTGGACTTTTTTTTACAAAACACAAGCGAAAGGAAAAAGACAAATAGTTTTTGCACTTTCAAAGGAATATCTTTGTATTTGACTTTGAATAAGTATTTTGTACAAAGGGGACAAACATTCTAGTAAGAGAATGCTGTCATAAAACAAGAAAATTTATACAAAGAAAGATAGCTATGTGTAATAATCCCATGGGGTTCCCATTCTGCTATAGCCTTCATATCTCCGAATATCTTGTCTATTTGTTGCTTCGTCCGAAGATGATTGAATTGATCAGAAACTCCAAGTTTGTCAGTGAAAGTCAAAGGTTGTCCGTTAAGTGATCCAACGGGACATAGTCATACGCTTTAATTCCCTAACTTTTTCCTGGGCCGCCCTTTCGGGTTTTCAGTCAACCGGGAAACCCCTTTTTTCCCAAGTCGCCCTTTCGGGTTTTCAACTTGCCGGGTGTACATATATTTTTTTAATTTTATCCCTAATTTTTGCCCGAACCTTTTTGGTTTGCCGGGATGCCCTTGTTTTGCCTAGGTGTGTCAACCTAGCAGGTCTCTTATGCATAGTATCTTTTGACTATGTCCGTGTTTGCAGGGTGTGGCAGGTCGTCGCCATCCATGGTGGTCAAGATCATTGCCCCACCGGAGAATATGTTCTTGATTATAAATGGTCCTTCATAGGTAGGAGTCCATTTTCCCCTGGGATCACTTTGTGGCAGGATGATACGTTTGATCACTAGATCCCCAACTTGATATACTTGGCGCCTGACTTTCTTGTTGTAAGCCTTGATCATACGCTTTTGATATATCTGACCATGGCAAACAGCAGTAAGTCTCTTTTCATCAATTAAATTCAGTTGATCAAGTCGAGTCTGGATCCAATCGTCTTCATTCAAACCTGCATCCTTCATAATCCTCAGAGAGGGGATTTGGACCTCAATAGGCAAAACAGCTTGCATGCCATATTCCAAAGAATAGGGTGTTGCCCCGATTGATGTGCGAGCTGTAGTATGATACCCGTGGAGAGCGAATGGTAGCATCTCATGCCAGTCTTTGTATGTGAATATCATCTTTTGTATGATCTTTTTAATGTTTTTATTCGCAGCCTCGACAAGACCATTCATCTTTGGCCGGTAGGGAGAAGAATTGTGATGCTGAATCTTGAATTGCTCGCATAGTGCGGTGATCATAGTATTGTTGAGATTTGTACCATTGTTAGTGATGATCCTTTATGGGATACCATACCGACAAATGAGATTTTTCTTGATGAAGCGGGCAACAACATTCTTAGTAACGGAAGCGAAGGAAGCTTCTTTGACCCACTTTGTAAAATAGTCAATGGCCACTAGGATGAAGCGGTGTCCATTGGAGGTTGTAGGCATGATCTCTCCAATCATATCAATTCCCCACATAGCAAAGGGCCAAGGAGCCGTCAAGACATTCAGAGGAACTGGAGGTACGCGCACCTTGTCAGTATAAATTTGACACTTATGACAGGTTCAGTAGTGCTGATAGCAATCTGCTTCCATGGTAGACCAATAATAGCCTGCCCGTAGGATTTTCTTCGCCATCGTATACCCACTGGAGTGGGTGCCAAAAGTACCTTCATGTAATTCAGCCATGATCTTCTCAGCCTCAATCTTATCCATACACCGAAGCAGAATGGAGTCATGATTACGTTTGTATAGAATGCCATTACTAAGGAAGAATTTAGCAGAGAATCTCCTTAAGAACTTATTATCATTGATTGAAGCTCCTTATGGATATTCTTGAGCCTCGAGATACCTCTTGACCTCATGAAACCATGGCTGGTCTGTTACCTCTTTAGTATTAATCTCGTGACAGTGTGTCGGTTCATCCATTCGTTCGATGGTGATCTGGGGAGCTTTGTTATCCCAATTAAGTTTAAACATAGATGACATTGTGGCTAGAGCGTCTGCTAGCTGATTTTCTTCTCGCGAGAAATGCTCGAAGGTAATCTTCTCAAAATGTGGTAGCAATGTCAAAACATGTTATTTGTAAGGGATAAGGTTTGGGTGCTTAGTGTCCCATTCCTCTTTGATCTGACTGATGACCAAAGCTGAATCTCCAAACACATCTAAAGATTTGATTCCCAAGTCTATGGCAGGTCTAAGACCAAAGATGCACGCTTCGTATTCCGCCATGTTGTTTGTACAATTGAAGCAAAGTCTGGAAGTAAAGGGAGTATGACACCCTTCCGGAGATATGAGTACAGCGCCTATACCATTACCAAGTGCATTGGATGCCCCATCAAAGAACAGGGTCCATCGGGATCCTTGTTCAGGTCCGTCATATGGCCTGAATTCTTCACAGTTGTCTAATGTCATGATGTCTTCATCCGGGAATTCAAACTTCATGGACTGGTAGTCTTATACACCTTGATGAGCAAGATGATCAGCCAACACACTGCCCTTTATAGCTTTCTGGGTAGTATATTGTATGTCATATTTTGTCAGGATCATCTACCACCTAGTTATTCTCCCAGATAGAGCAGGCTTTTCGAAGATGTATTTTATCGGATCCATCTTAGATATCAATAAAGTAGTATGAGTCAGCATATACTGTCTTAGCCGGCGAGCAGCCCATGCCAGAGTGCATCAAGTTTTCTCGAGCAGTGAATATCTGGTTTCACAGTCGGTAAACTTTTTGCTCAAGTAATAAATAGCGTGCTCTTTTCGACCAGACTCGTCATGCTGCCCCAATATACACCCCATTGAGTTTTCTAAAATAATCAGATACATAATCAACGGTCTTCCCTCGACTGGTGGCATCAAAATAGGAGGCTCTTGTAAGTACTCTTTGATTTTGTCGAAAGTAGTTTGGCATTCATCATTCCATTTGACTACTTGATCTTTCTTCAATAGTTTGAAGATTGGCTCACAAGTAGTTGTTAGGTGAGAAATGAATCTGGCAATATATTTCAAGCGTCCCAAGAATCCTCTGACTTCCTTCTCAGTACGAGGAGCATACATCTCTTGTATTGCTTTAACCTTGGCAGGATCGACCTCAATACCCTTGTTACTGATGACAAAGCCTAGGAGTTTACCGGACCGTACTCCGAATATGCACTTGTTTGGATTCAACCTTAGCTTGTACTTCTTCAATCTCTCAAACAACTTTTGCAAGTGATCAAGGTGTTCTTCCTCTGTTTGTGATCTGGCTATCATATCATCTACGTAGACCTCTATTTCATGATGTATCATGTCGTGAAATATAGCTACCATGGCGCGTTGATAGGTTGCCCCAGCATTCTTCAGTCCGAATGGCATCACTTTGTAGAAGAATGTGCCCCACTGTGTGACAAATGTAGTTTTCTCCATGTCCTTAGGTCCATTTTGATTTGGTTATAACCTGAGAATCCGTCCATGAAGGAAAACACTTTATGCTGGGCCGTATTGTCAACCAGGATATCAATGTCGGGGAGTGGAAAATCATCTTTAGGGCTTTCCCTATTCAAATCTCTATAGTCCACACACATTCGTACTTTTCCGTCTTTTTTAGGCACGGGAACAATGTTGGCAACCCATTGAGGATAGGAAGTGACAACCAAGAATCCAGCATTAAATTGCTTCATGACCTCCGCTTTAATCTTCTATGACATATCAGGTCTCATGCAACGGACTTTTGGTTTTACTGGTGGACAGTCATCTCTTGTAGGTAGACGATGTACCACGATGTTTGTATCAAGTCCTGGAATGTCTTCATATGACCAGGAAAAGATCTCAACATAATCATGCAACAGCTGAATCAGACGCTCCTTGACACTGGGCTCCAGATTGGCACCCACCTTGACCTCTTTTTTATCCTCCTCGGTACCCAAGTTGATTGTATCCACATGTTCCTCATGAGGCTGAATGGTTCTTTCCTCTTGTTGTAGTAGTCTGGCCAGTTCCCCTGGTACTTCATAATCTTCCTCACCTTCGTCTTCGGCTTGGTAGATTAGATCCTCAGAGTCACAAAAGGCCATAGCAGTATCGTTACCCATGGGATCCAGAATGGAGGGGTACCTGCATTTGTGAGTGTGGGTGTGTGTAAGGGTACAACCATCTTTTAAAAATAAAAATGTAAAAGAAAAAACAAGGAGAACAAAAGTTTGTATGCGAAAAACGTCCATGATTCATTGAATGTCATATGAAGATGAAATAATAACCCTTACAAATGGACCATTGTGCCTCGGGCAAGACACAAGGTTTTAAATGTGCGAATTGTTTGTGAATATTACAGATCCAACAACAAAAAGTAAAGATAAATTACCGAGGGATGAAAGTTATTGGGACAAAGTCTCTAGCTTCCCAATTACGGAGTCCTCCATTGATAGTCAGAAATATCCAATCCTCCAAACTGCAATCCTCTTCACCATATCCTACCGCATTGACCTCTTGGTTGCTAATCCTCAAGGGTGGCCTCCCAGCACGGGCACGATGTACATCCTTCTGAGCACCTGAAGTGAACCCTAAGCCGAACTTGTCAGATTTATACGGAATATCTGGAAGTTGCCCCCAGATGGTGCATCCACCCTCCTCTACTACTGCTTTGGCATCCTTCAGAGATGACATCCAGAGTGGAGGTCTTGTAATCTTGGGAATCTGGGACACAGTCTTGGTTACTGCTACCTCTTGGGGGACCTCTTCGAAATTTTGAAAAGGAGTTTCAATGAACTCGCCGTCCAATTCCACATACCTGGAGGAATTGAGGTGGCTAATCATATATTCTTCCTCTCCGTGGACAGTGATAATCTTTCCCTGGACCGAATATTTCAGCATCTGGTGCAGTGTAGAGGTGACAGCGCCGACATTATGGATCCATGGTCGTCCTAGCAGACAGAAGTAAGAGGGGAGGATGTCCATTACATAGAAGGTTGAGTTGAAAGTTTGAGTCCCAACCTTTATGGGGATATCCACTTCCCCGTGTACCATCCTCTTTGAGCCATCAAATTCCCTTACGACTATGTTACTGGTTTTCAACGTCAGTCCTTCGTAGTCTAGTCTGTCGAGAGCTTTCTTCGGTAAAACATTCAAAGATGAGCCAGTGTCCACCAAGACATGGGCCAGAGTTGTGCCTCTACATTCCACAGAGACATGCAATTACTCGTTGTGCTTTCTTCCCCTTGGTGTCAGATCAGCATCTGAGAAGCCTAGGCCATTGTCCGCTGTCAAGCTGGCCACACAGTCTTGAAATTGATCAGCATATGTCTCTTGAGGCACATGGGTTGTCTTTAGGAACTTCACCAGGGCTTTCGCATGTGCCTCGGAACACAGTAACAATGCCAGCATGGAGATTTTGGAGGGAGTTTTCCCCAACTGTTCAACTACGTCGTAGTCGCTCCTCTTTATTATTCTCGGGATCTCCTCCATTTCTCTCTTGGAGGTTTCGGGGATAGTTAGTGGTTGAGCCTTCGTTCGGACAGGCTCCACTTGAATGCTTTTTCCTCGAGTTTCAGAAGCAGGAGTGTTGGTAGGAATGACAGTAGGGGTTGTATTGTCTTCGTCAATAGAAGCACTTGCAGAGATGATTAGCGGTACAGAAGTAACCTTTGGAGCAACCACGGGTCCAAAAACTGCCTTTGGAGGGGCAATTTCTGGAGAGAAGATTCTACCGCTTCGGGTAATCTTACGGGTTCCGGCAATATTGCTAATGTCGGAGTATTCTTCTTCGGAGTTTATCTCTTTGGCGGCCAACCTAGCTTGTTTGATGCCATGATAGTAGATGTCCCCACTGTAATTCCACGACACAGTTTTGTCTGATTCATACGGGACTGGCCCAGGCATTGTGATTATAAGAGGAGTAGTTTTTGGAACCGATGTAATTCTAACGGGTTTTTTGGGGACCCTGGAAGAATTGGTGGAGATGGTAATGATTGAAACGTCTTCAACAGAAACAGGTGAAACAAGAGTACTTTCAAACATAATCTCTTTATTGTCTATCAAGCGTTGAATGCCTGTTTTCAACAAAGGGCAAAAGTTGGTGAGGATAAGCAAAGATGGAAGTCTTTAATACAACCCGGGAATACACCGGCTTTCAACAAGTTTATCTTAATGATTGGGAGTGGAGTCACGAGTTCGTCAACTGTGGTAACAAATAAATCTTCTTCAATATCATTGGTGTGGTGACCATGTCTAGGCATAGGATCAGAAATGACATTGGGCTTCTCGGGCGCATCAAACTCAATTTCTTTTGCCTCTATAAGGTCTTGAATTTTGTTTCTCAAGGCCCAACAGTTGTTAGTGTCGTGACCCGGGCTTTCGGAATGATATGTGCAACGGGCATTTGGGTGATAATGAGGGGACAATGTGTTGGGGTTCTTTGGAGCTTCTTTTAAAGTTGTCAAATTGGATTTCAGAAGATGCGGTAATACTTGGGACAAAGTCATATTGATTCTGGTGAATTGCCGGACTGGCCTTTCCACCCTCGGTTGATTACTTCTTGGTTGATTAGATGTAGGCTTTGGGATCATGATAGCCCCTACCATTGGTCGGTGCTCGGCTCTCCCTTGGTTCCTTTGTGGATATACAACAACTACTTCTTTCTTCCCAATAAAAGGCTTCCTTACAGCTGTAGAGGCAGATGAATCTTTTTGAATTTTTCCACTTTTTATGCCAACTTCCACCCTCTCTCCGGTCAGTATTAACTCAGTAAATCCTGCAGATGAGCTTCCAATTAAATGGTTGAAGAAAGGGCCCAATAGAGTGCCTAAGAACATGTCCACCAATTTCCTTTCAGACATAGGGGGTTGAACTCTTCCAACTAGATATCTCCATTTCTGCGCGTAATCCTTGAAACCCTCATTGGAAGCCATAGCCATACTCTGAAGCTGAGTACGGGTAGGCGCCAAATAAGTGTTATATTGATATTGCTTGTAGAAAGCTGCGGCAAGATCTTCCCAATTGTGGACATTGGCCCTTTTCAGTTGGTAAAACCAATCGAGTTGTGTTCCAGATAGACAATCTTGGAAAAAATGTACCCACAAGTCTTTATCGGCGGAGTGTGGTTGGATCTTTCTCACATATGATCGGAGGTGCATCTTAGGACATGACACTCCATCATATTTTACAAACAAAGGCACTTTGAATTTCGGAGGAATCACGATCCCCGACACTAGTCCCAATTCTTCAAAGTTTAGACCTGGCACCTATTGTATTTCCATAGCGCTCAAACGCTCTTCAAGATGTATGTACTTATCATCAGCTGGAGGATACTGTTCCTCAGAGTAGTCTTCCTCCTCTTCAGATTTTGACAGAACCACTGTTTCCTTTCCTTTCCCCTCTCCTTCATCGGATGTTGTTGCGAAATTCAAGGTTCTTCTAGTCTGTCCCTGAAACCTTCTCCCCATGTTTAAAACCCCGGTGGCTTTCTTTGTTTTCTTTTTCCTTTCCTCATCCAGGAGAGTCTTCAACTCTTCTTGCCCCTTGGCTAGGGTCATGAGCAACTGTTGAATTTGCGTGTTCTGAGTTTGAAGATCTTTGACTGTCTGTTCGAGATCCATCTTACTGAAATAAATAGTAGAGAGATGAGGAAACTCGTTGCAAAAGACTTATTTATGTTATGATGAATGATATGTGCATATGCAATGTTTTCAAGGATTTTAAAGATTCAAGTTCGTTTTTAGAAAAAAGGAAACACACGTTATATTAATAAGATAAAGTTTGAGTACATCAATGCCCCTTGGGAAAAATAATACAAAACTCTAAGATAAAAAAGTAGTGTGCATCCTCTTTGGTGCAATGTAGGCATTTAGAGTCTGCTCCTCGTGAAGTAGCCTAGTGAGTTCCAAAACCTTCTTCTCGCTTGCGTAGAATTGGGCTTCGAAAGTATCTCGCTCTCCCTTGAGCTGTATCTAATCCCTTTGTAGGTCTTCAAGAGATGTGGGCATGTCAGTATGTAGGATAGTGTATGGAACATCTCCTTCCTTAACAGGCTCAATGATCACCGGAAGAATGGAAGGATAAGGCATCATAAGACTTTGAGCACGGGTTCGTACCCATTTGAGGTAAGGCTCAAGAGGGATGGAATTATTGTGCCCCAAAGTCTTTCTATCCACCTTGTTTAGCATCCTCCAAGCTCGGATGAATCTCTGGAGAAGACCTTGACCGTCATTGTCGTAGTCGAATATCAAACCTTGAATCAGCATCTCATACGGGCCATCCCTTCGGGCGTAACCAAACTGTCTTAGAGCTAAGCATGGGTTGTAGGTGATGCCTCCCATAATTCTAAGTAGAGGGACATTAGGGAATTCCCCACAATGGTCAATAATGATAACATTCTCTTTGGATCGAGAGAACCAATGAATATCTAAATGTTTGAGCGTCATTAACCTTTGTGACCACCTTAATCCTTGCTCATTCTTTAAGACTGATTGGGGAAGATGAGAAATAAACCATCTTTCCAGAAGATGAGTGCAACATATAAGGACACCTCTTTTCCTCATTGTGCGAGTGTGAAAAGAGTGTAGGATATCCCCTAGCAATGTAGGCACTGGATTGCGTGACATGAAGACTTTGACGGCACTCACATCTATGAGTTGGTCAGGATTGGGGAACAAGACCATCCCATAGATAAGAAGAGCCACAATTTCCTCAAAGGCTTGCAAGTCTAAGGAATTCCAACAGATTTGGGCTTTCTCAAACATGAACTTTGCTAAGAAACCTTTGACACCACTCCTAGTTTCCCAATGAGTTGTGACATCAAATGAGTGTAAGTGCAGAGCTTGAGCAATCTCTTCTAGCTTTGGGTCTCTTTCCGTACCGTTCAAAGGTAGTTGATTGAGAATGGGAATCCTCAAGAGTTGAGAGAATTCTTCCAAAGTAGGCACAAGCTGATAGTCGGGAAATGTGAAGCAATGGTGCAAAGGATCAAAGAACTGAAAGAGCACCTTCAACATGTCCTCATCTGTGTTGGAGGTGACCAAGTTGAGTAGACTACCATGTCTCTCGGTGAATGGAGAGTTCTCAGGGATCCTTGAAGCTAGCTCCTTAAGTTGTGGAGGAATTCTTACAAGGTTGACTTGGATAGTTTTCCTGCAAAGTGAATCCATATCCTACAAAACAAGAACAAAGATGAATCTCCAAAAATCCTTGAAATGGTTAGTAGATGTATGTGATGTTCATGATGTCCATGATGTTATGTACAAGTATGCATATACAAGCAAAGCAAACAAGTTCTTAGTTTAGGCTTGCATGGGGTTTTATAGGTAAGTACCCTCTTGAAGTTTAGTTGGCTTAAACCTGTCCTAATAATAGTAACCGGGTTCTAAGGAGCTCAATATCACCGGATTGTTTCCTTGGTCATTGGTTCAGCTCAAGCCTCTCTAATGGCGACCGAAATATACCAAGAAACCAAACCTCAATGAGTGTAGTATCGAGTATCTACCAACTTCGGACTACACCAAAGTCGGTCATCTCACTACATCCTAAAGGCCAAGTTGGTCAAGTAAAGGGTTCTAGAAGTTCATTAGTGCTTCATGACATCACTCAGCGGCCCCGTATTCTCTTTGATTGACTCAAAGGCTACCGGTACCCGCAAATATGTCACACTAACATAGCTATCGCTTAGACCATGTCGGTATACCCCGCACAGTTTCCACAACGTATTTCTATTTACCTATAATGTATCCCAAATCCGGGTAGAGGATTTCAAACCCAAGCAAAGAACCATAATGTAAAGCATACAAGTCAATCAATGTAAGCAAATAAATGTGATCTAGCCTTAAGGTAACCCCACTTTTATAATTATCCCTAGCAGAGTCTCCAGTTCTGTGATATGGTGGGAGAACTGACTTGAGGGTTTTGCGTTTTATCACAAATATTGCCGTTAGCAAGAGTCGCCATCGACTTTTCTTTTATCCAAAAGGAAAGGTGAAAAAGCACAGGAAAGACCTTTGAGATTGTTTCTTGAGTTCAGGGGGTAAATTATGAAAAGGGAAGGTATTAGCACCCTTTTCATCCATGGTTTTCCATGGGATCTTAGTTACTTGCTAGATCACTTGCTTTTTGTTTTGAAATTGTGCTTTGTGTGGTTTTGAAAGTATTTTGTAAAAGAGGCCATTGTTTTAGGAAATCTTTGTAATGATTCTTGTTCGTAAGAATGTATACAAAGATGTTTGTCTTTTTGAAAATGTTTTCAATGTTTGTAAGATGTTTTTGAAATGTGTGTATTTGTTTTGGAAAATAGCAAGGATAGTTGTTTTGAAATGGAGCAAGTAACTAGAAGTAATCTACCTACTCAAATGTCTTTCTTGTTCATTTTCTATTTTTTTGACATTGTTGTCTAACCATTGATTTGGTAAGCAACCCTATCTTTGGATGTAAACGGGACGGGCGTGGGTCATCGCATAACCATGATTAGGAATATTGCAAAGTATCTTAGCATTTTTGAGGGACCAAGATCATTTTGTAAGGCAACTTAGAATAACGTCATCGAGGGACTATGATCTTATATTTGTTTTTTTTTCCAAGTACTTCGCATGCGTAATATGGCTATTTTTTTGTACAAGGCAACCAAGTGGAGAAACCCTAAGGATGCTTGTGTGCAAGTGTACTATTTTCATGCTTTGATTTTGTCTTGGATTTAGGGTTTTCTATTTGATTTGTTTTGATCTTGCCATACAAGCCCTAATTACTAGCATGGTATATAAAAGCGGTAAATTGCATAATTTAAAGATTACTACGCTATTAAAACATTTTATGGGAGGGGGAATACAAATTGTGAATGTGGATTTGCAATAATGTAAATCTAATTAAGCTATTACAACCAAATCGAATTTGTACAAGTATTTGAATAAACAATATGCAATATAAATTAAATATGCAATGATATATATATATATATATATATATATATATATATATATATATATATATATATATATATATATATATATATATATATATATATATATATATATATATATATATATATATATATATATATATATATATATATATATATATATATATATATATATATATATATATATATATATATATATATATATATATATATATATATATATATATATATATATATATATATATATATATATATATATATATATATGAAAGAAAAAGGTTTTTGTTTTGTTTTTCATATAAAGAAGAGTTTTGAATTTAAACCTAATAAATTAAAAAAAGAAATTATTTTTATACATTGGTTAACCCTAATTTTAGTTTATTAAAAGGAAATAAAGTTCTTTAAATATCATCTTTTTGTGTATTTTTGTCTTAAAATAATAAAAAATATTTATGAAAATATTTGGTGTTGTACCCCAAAATTTTCCTTCCCATATTTCTCAATACATTTCAAGTGAGGTCCTCAAATTGCTCAAAGAAGTCCAAGGGTTGACCAGACAAACTCTCTCCTAAGGCAGTCTACCTCAAATTAGGGTTTCAGTTTGCATCAAGATGTTTGAGTCCAAAGGGTCCCAAATTCTCACTATTGTCCTAATATGTCCACAAGATCATCCATGTCAAGTTTCAAGCCCTACAGAGAAAGATTGCTCAGTCAATTGCTCAAAGGCCTGAAAATCGACTGTGCTAGGGCAAAAGTCAACTGTGTCCCACATACAGTAAAACTTCAAGATTTTTGGTCAACATCCTCATTTTGAAGTTTTATTCATCATTTTATAAAGGGTTGATCATGATTCCTCAAGGATTGCTCACAATTCATCAAAACCCAAAAGTTGCTAAATTAGGGTTTTGTAGGAAAAGTCAACTCAACTTTGACCAAGCATAACATTCTCATACTTTATCAAAAATGACCCATCCAAAGCTCATTTTTAAGAGGATGAAATTCCCTACAATTCATCTTCATCTCCCAAGTTCAGAATATGCACTCACAAGAAGATATAAATTTGGACATTATAGGTCATTTTGAAAAGTCAACAAAAACACTTTTTTTGTCAAAGCTTCATACATGAACATGGAAGACTCAATTGAGATGATACCAAAAGGGTTGCTTAGAGGACATCTTAAGCTTTCTAAAAAGTCCAAGAACACATCTCTAGGGTCAAAATTTAAGGAGTTATGCATTGGTAAAGTTGACCTTTTTTTGCAAAATTGTCAAAAGTCAAAAGTGGCCAAAATTACAATTTTTGTCAAATGGGCCCAACTTTTTGTGCTTGCATTGAGTTTGTAACATGATCCACGACCCATGATCCTTCCCACTTGTCTTTATTTTATTTTTATCATTTATTTTGATTTTTATTTCAATTAAATTAAATTAAATCAAAATAAAATCATGAAAAAATCAAAACTAATCAAAGCTTGAGATTTTGTGCATGTTTAGGTCTCTTATACAGCTGGAAGAAGAATCAAATCGTGCAAGTTTCATTTGGACACAAAAAGATTGGATTTGGCTTGATTTGGAAAGATTTACATAAGAATCAAATCATGATTCAATCACCTTAATTGAAAAAGATTTAAAGCAAGTTTGTAACCTAATTCATTCTAGGGTACATATAGAGCATGTGAAGACCAAAAACAAGAGGATTGGAGGCGTGAAAAGAGAAGAACAAATCTCAAAATTTCAAAGGAAAGTTGCAATCTGATTTCTCAATTCCAGGCTTCTTCAAGCCATTCCAAGCACACCATTTGTTTGCTGGACATCTAAGGACTCTATCCTAATCATTAGAAAGAATTTTCGTGCCCAGATACGCGTTGTAAGTATCCCACGACCTCCATGATTTTTTGAAATCGCATATCATAGTTCTGGCACTCTTAGCATGATTTGTTTATATATTTTGAATCCTTGAAACATTTGCAAGCTAATGGTAACATTCAATTGCATTTTTATTAACTGTAGAGCAAGATGCCATAATTAGGGTTCTTGGCTCATTTTTGGGGTTTTTCATTACAAGTACAATTGGCCATGGAAAGTGGTACCATGATGCTCGTGAGGTTGCAACGAGTTGATTGGTACCACTGGTATTGATTTATCATGCGTGCATAGATTTTTGGAGGATCACAGGGCTGTACCTACACCCAGAAAATTGTAGGTAAAAGTCAGACCTTTTACCAATGGAGAGAGGAAGAAGAAGGGTGGCGTGGCACTCCCTGATTCGCCTATTCAAAATTCGCGCATTTTGAAATATATTATTTTGTTTTTCCAATATAATAATTGATTGTTGTTCCATATACAACAAAGCATGCTAACTCAGATGGTCAGTGTACAAGGGAAATTGGCAAAGGGCCTGGGTTCGATCCCCAGGTCCCCATATTTGTCAATATTATTTTCTTTTACATCATCAGGTACACATGCATACAAGGAGACCACTAAACGCCCTTAATGTCCAGCCAACCAGATCTCCTACATGCCAAATCCAACGCCTATCACATGGAGGTCTACCATAGGCCTAATCAAGCTTGCAACATGGGATCTGAAAAGTCAACATGGGCCAAGGAGTTTTGGGCTCAGAAAATGCAATTGACACCCCCTCTCTTGCTACAAAACCAGACCCATTTTCTTTATTTTCTTATATTTCTTTCATTTATTTATTTGGTTTAAATTATTTTCTAACACAAAATAAATTCTTTTTTTACAAAATCATAAAATCAATTTTCACAAATTTAGATTTAGGTTTTATTTTTATCAAATTTAATTTAATAATTAGTTAAATTTAATTTTAGGGTAATTCTAACCTTTTTGTAAATAATTTAGAAAATTAGGGTTTGTTTGATTTAATTTTTATTTCTTTTCTCAAATTAAATGAAAATACAAAAATAGGTCAAATTAATTATTTTTCTTAATTTAAATTAATTAGTAATTAAGTTTGTATTTATTCAATTAAAACCTTATTTTCTCAAAATAATCAAAAACACAAAAATATGATTTTTCTTTTAATTAGGTTTAATTGGGGTCAAAACCCCAATTCTCTCGTTTTCGTTTCATCGCGCGCGCTTATTATTTTTTACGATATTAATGTAACTGCTCACAATATGTAATAGTTTAATTAGGACTTTTTGTTTATTTATCGTTTTACGGGTTTTTGGCTATGTAATTAATCCCCCTCCCCGAAGCCTTGTAATAGCGTAGTTTTATTTTCGGCATTTTTATTCTCGCAAATATTAACTGTTATATGTATGATAATAGGATTGCATGACAAGACTGTATGTTAATTTTAAAATGGTTAGCAAACCCTAAATGTGCAAAGATAATAACTTGAAATCAAATCACTCGCACATGCACACTCCTAGGGTATACTCTAACTTCGGTTGCCTTCGGTAAACAATCATTAAGTATAAGGTGTCTTAGTGGTTGCCCTCTTGTCTAAATAAAGATCAAATGTCCCGTTCGGAAATGTTGCCTCGGAAATGTTGCCTCGAATATGATCTCAAGACATTAGGGTTATTACTAAGACATTTTAACATTGCTTTAGTGATTATATGTCCCTTTCGAATTGACCCTTACAGCTCCAACGACGGTGCTACCTACTCTTTAACAGTAGGATAGCACTGTCTAAAGGAAACAAGGACAAAAACATTCTTTTTCCGAGTAGGTAGATACTGTTAGGTACTTGCTCAAAACAACAAACTTTTTCACACTTACACCTTTTTCAAACAAAGTTTTCAAAAATGTTTCGTAACACTCTTGAAGACAAAAGCAAGCGTTAAAACGAAGCAAAACAAAAACTCTTCAAAAACACACAAACACGGAAGCAATTTTTAAAATAATGAGCAAGTACCTAAGAGCCCGTGGAAAACCACGGATAGAAAGGGTGCTAATACATTCTCTTTCTATAATCTACCCCCCGTACTCAAAATCTCAAAAAAAGGATTTTTTTTGTTCTTTTGTCCTTTCCAGTTGGATAAAATAAAAGTCGGTGGCGACTCTTGCTTACCGCGACATTTTGCAAACACAAACACAAAATGCAAACCAGCATTTTCCTAAAACAGTCCGGTTCTGCCACCGTATCACAGAACTGGCGACTCTGCTGGGGATATAAGTGAGGTATACCTTAGGATTAGTTCATCATAAATTGCTTCTCTTGTTTGTTTTGGTTGCTTTACTATCAAAGGGTATTGTATTGGGAGTTACTATAGATCCTAACTCGGATCTGGGGACACCTTTTAGGTAAGTAGCAATAAATTGTGAGGGAACTGTATGGCATAGACCGGTACGGTTGAAGCAATAGCTACGTTGATGTGGCACATTGGTTGGTACTGGTATCCATTGTGGAGAAACAAGGAGAATACAGGGCTGCTATGTGTGTCATTAAGCATCGACTGACCTTAGAACCCATAATTGACCAACTTGGCCATTAGGAAGTAGTGAGATAGTCGGCCTTGGTGTAAAGCTGAGAACTGGTTGATAATCGATGCTACACTCATTGAGACTATACTCTCGAGATAGTTCCGGCTGCAAGAAAAGATTGCGTGAGCTGAAACCATGACCGATGGAGGATGGTCAATGATATTGAGAACCTCTAGAACCCAGTTACTATTGCTAGGACAGGTTGAAACCAACTGAACTTCAAGAGGGTAGTATCTAGACCTCATGCAAGCCTTAAACTTAAGGGCTCTTGTGTGACTTGTTTGCCTTTGCCATGTCTGTTATCTGCTATACCTATTGTTTGTTTTACCATGACATCATGCATCATAACATAGCATGCATACTTCATCATACTAACCATTTCAAAGACCGAGGGGATTTATCTTTGTTCTGTTTTGCAGATTATGGCTTCCATGCGCAGAAACACCATCCGAGTTAACTTTGTGCAAATACCTGCTCAACTCAAAGAGTTAGCCTCAAAAGTTTCTGAGACTTCTTCCTTCATTAAAAGACATGGTCAGCTTCTTTGCTTGGTTACCTCAAAGTTTGACGAACAGATGATGAGTGTGCTTTTCCAGTTCTTCGATCCTGTGCATCATTGCTTCACTTTCCCAGATTATCAGCTAGTTCCCACTTTGGAATAGTTTCCTCACTTACTGAGCATATCCATCCTTGAGCAGATGCCCTTCACAGGTTTGGAAGAGACTCCTAGACCAGAAGACATTGCTTCAGCTCTACATTTGAAACGGGTTGATGTAGTATCTAATTGGGAAACACGAAGCGGGGTTGAAGGTTTCTTAGCCAAGTTTCTGATAGATCAAGCTCAACTATCATGGGATAACTTGGATTTTCAGGATTTTTAAGACATCTTGGCTCTCCTTATCTATGGTTTGGTTCTTTTCCCGAATCCAGATTGCTTCATAGATGTGAATGCAGTTAAGATCTTCCTGTCTCGCAATCCTGTGCATACTCTTCTGGGGGATATTTTGCATGCCCTCTATACTCGTACTGTGCGGAGAAGAGAGACTCTCATGTGTTGTACGCTGTTGCTGGCGAGGTGGTTTATTTCGCACCTCCCCAAGTCCGTGTTGAAGAATGAGGACGGTTTAGGATGGTCTTACAAGATAATGTCCCTTGCCCATACAGACATTCTTTGGAGTTCTAAGGCTATGGAAAGTGCCGCTGTCATTGATCGATATGGGGGATACCCTAATATCCCGTTGCTTGGAATCAGAGGGGGAATAACCTACAGTCCTTATTTAGCTTTGTGACAATTCGGTCGTGCTCGGAGAGACGGTCCTCATGAGCTACTTCTTACGGACATTGCATTCGACTACAAGGAGGACGTTGACGAGCACCGCCGAAGGTTTATACGAGCCTGGGGCATGGTGAACAGATCTGACCCTCAAGATCTAGGACCAAGGACTTCTCTCCCCATGCAGCCTTATCTCTAGTGGGTCCGAGCTCGTGCTCAAAAGCTTGGGATGCCTTATGAAGTTGTGTTGCCAGTGATTGTGGAGCCCACCAATGAAGAGGGCATTCCTTATACAGTCCTTTATCCTTACATGCCCACTGATCTTGGGGCATTGAAGAGATCCTGGATTTAGCTGAAAGAGGAGAGGGATACCTACCGGGAAAAGTATCATGAGCAAGAAAGGAAGATCCTGAAGCTCTCCAGGCAACTCGAGAATGAAAGAACAATCAATGACTACGTCAGCACGAAGGGGAAGCGTCCTTGGTATTTCTGATTTTTCTTTTTCTAGTTTAGATTCGTTTTCCATTTATTTCTTTGTAACGCCTCAAAGGCATTGTTGAACATTTTTACAAGCTAATCTAATAAAGTTTGTTTTATTTTTGTTTTGCAAATTTAAATCTACCAAAGTATTTGAAATCATTACATACGCATCCCATTATCATGCACACCATTACAGGTACCATCACAGGTTTCTCATCTTCTTCGCTGTTTATTTCACCAGTTATGTCTTCTGATCAAGCTATCAAAGATCTTCGGGCGCAAAATGCCCAATTCCAAGAGATGTTCTTGAGCTTGGCTAAAGGGCAAGAGGATTTGAAAGCTCTCATTCTGAAAGAGAAATAGAAGAAGAAGAAGAAGGTTGTTCTTTTGAGTATGGGCAAAAGGTTTAGGGATAGATTGAAACAGCAAGCTGATCTGTCCCTTTCATCCAAGGAAGGGGAGAACCAAGAAGAAGAAAAGGGCCCCAGTCCTGCAGTTTCTGATAATGATACGGATTATGATGAGGAACAATATCCTCCTGCCGAGGATAGTTACTTTTGTACCCCAAATTCCCCCCCCCCCCCATATTTCTCAAGACATGTCAAGAACGATCTTCAAGTTGCTCAAGATGACTCAAGAGTTGGACAGTCAAGTCACCTTCTAAGGCTGTTAAGTCAAAATTAAGGTTTTGTGTTGCATCAAGGTACTCACATCCAAATGACCTAAAGTGTTCCCCAATGTCCTAATATGTTCTTAAGTTCATCCATGCCAAATTTCAAGCCTTGTAGAGGAAGTTTGGTCAGTCAATTACTCAAGAGACCCAAAAATCGACTATGCTAGGGCAAAAGTCAACTGTGTCCCAAATATATTCAAACCTCAAGATTTTTTGTCAACATTCTTATTTTGAAGGGTAATTCATCATTTTATCAAGGGTTGATCATGATTCATCAAGGATTGCTCAAGATTCATCAAGATTCAAAAGTTGCTAAATTAGGGTTTTGGAGGGAAAAGTCAACTCAACTTTGACCAAGCATAACTTTATCATACTTTATGAGAAATGACCCATCCAAAGCTAATTTTAAATAGGATTCAATTTCCTACAATCCATCTTCACACCCCAAGATCAAGAAATGCTCTCACAAAAATTTACAAATTTGGACATTATAGGTCATTTTTGAAAGTCAACAAAAACACCTTTTTTCCCAAAGCTTATAACTTGAGCATGGAACATCTAAATGAGATGATACCAAAAGGGTTGATTATAGGACATCTCAAGGTTTCTAAAAAGTCCAAGAACACCTCCAAAAGTTCAAAATTGAATAAGTTATGCATTGTTGAAGTTGGGCATTTTTCCAAAATTGCCAAAAGTCAACTATCCTAAAAACTCCAATTTTTGACAAAAGGGCCCACTTTTTTCCACTTGATTTAGTCTTGTCATGCCACACACATGTCCCATACTTAATTTCACGACCATTCATTTATTTTTCTATTTTTTTTATTGATTTAATTCATTTTAAATCAATATTAAATCAAATAAAATCTAAAAATTGATGTAAATGGATCTTTGTGATTTGTACAACTTGCAATTATCATTATTCACTCAATCAAATCGCATCATGGCTCATTCAAGCTTAAAAAATCAGATCTTTCCCATATTTGGAAACATGTTGTTGTACCCCAAAATTTGCCCTCCCATATTCTTCAAGAAATTGCCAAGCCAAGTCACAAAACTCCTCCAAGGGTTGCACAGTCCAACTATCTCCTAAACAGTCAAAATTAGGGTTTTGAGTCTGATCAAGAAAAGGAAGTGTTCAAAGGATCAATCAAGTCTCATATGCTTACAAACATGGTCAAGCATCCTCATATCAAGTTTCAAGGCATTCAGCTCAAGATTGCACAGTCAAAACCCTAAATTGCACTACAGTCAACTGTAGGGGCAAAATGGTCATTTGACAGTCAAAAGTTCAAATTTTTGGTCAACATATCATTTTGAAGCCACAAACATCATTTGATCAATGCTTGATCATGATTCTCAAAATTTGGCTCAGAAATCATCAAAGATGCAAAAGTTGCTATATTTGGACAGCTGAAAAAGTCAACTGAAATTGACCAGAGCATAACTTTCACATGGATTATCAGAAAAATCCCATCCAAAGCTCATTTTGAAGAGAAAGACATTTCCTACAACTCATCTTCATACCTCAAGTCCAAGAAATGCTCTCACAAAAAGTTATCAATTTCAACATTATAGGTCATTTTCAAAAGTCAACAAAAAGGGACTTTAAGTCAAAGGCCATAACTTGAGATTGGAAAATCAAAATGACATGGGACCAAAGGCATTGGTTAAAGGACTCAAAGAACTTTCCAAAATGTCCAAGAACATGAGAAAAGCTTAAAAATTGAGCAAGTTATGCATTGGAGAAGTTGGGAAATTTTTGTGAAATGGCAAAAGTCAACTATCCTTGAAACTTCAATTTTTGACAAAAGGGCCCACTTTCTTCCACTTGATTCAGCCTTGTCATGCCACACACGTGTCCCATGATTAATTTCAAGACCAAATATTGATTTTTCTATTTTATTTAATTTTTGATAATTTAATTCATTTTAAATCTTTAAAAATTCAAATAAAATTCAAAAGTCAATGAAATAGTGTCATTTGAATTGGGATAGCTTCCATATATCATGTGCCAGCTCACAAACTCATGCTAGGGTTAGATTATACACCAAGTCTTGGTTTTGCCTAAAAAAGAGAAAGGTTTGTTAATGGTAAAAGACCAAAGACCAATTCTCTCATGGGCATGGATAAAGGCCAACTAATGACCTAACTCTCTTGCCTCATAAGTGCTAAGTCAAACCCTAACCATAACAGACCAAATGCTGCGCTCAAAGGCTCATAAAAAACTTGGAATTTTGACTAAAAAAAGGGAATTCTGAAATCACTACTAGAGGGCGATTCAAAGCTTGATTCTTTTTCTAATAGCTTCCTTGACAAACTCTGAACGTGTGCCAATCCCTAACATCAACCAAAACGCAAAGAAGTGGTATCAAGAACTCAAACTGTAAAGCAAAACTTTTGAAATCGTGTAGCATGATTCAAGCATCTTTTTGCATTTTTCTTTATTGATTCATGCTCATAATGATGTTTCTAAGCTAACCAACGTATTCAATTGTGTTTTTGTGCCACATATGCGATTTTACCATGTTTGAATATTAGGGTTACAGGTTTTCCAAATTGGGGCTTTCATAATAAAGCAAAATTAGAACTCCAAATGACCACCAATGGACTCAGCGCTTGAAGACGAAGAGATTCCAACCCTCGCGCTCAATTTATGAGCGTCGAGGGTCTATTCGCTATTTTTTGATATATGGGTTTAGGCAACGCAACGAAAACCGTTGCCTATATGCTTTGTTTACAGGGATGGTGGAGAAGACGACTCCGTGGCACACAGGGATTGGTTGCATTTGAATTTCGCGTGTGCTCTCCATTACGCGTTGGTTTTTCCTTTTGTTATTTGTTGACTATAATATATTAATTGAAAGTTAGTGGCTCAGTTGGCAAAAAGTGATATGGTTAACCCTCAAGACCTGGGTTCAAGTCCCAGGTCTGGCAAATTTCAATGTTATTTTTCAATACAAAATCCTATGCTACGCTAACATCCAGGTTCACCATGTACCCTCATCATCCAGATGCCCACACGTCCATCCAATCCACACCAAAGGTTTAGATTCAAAGAGCATACTACGCCTGGTCAAATGCATCACACATGATCCAGAAAAGTCAACGAACTCAAAGATAAATGGGCCAGATTGCCAGGCCTGTACCTCACAATTGGGATTTCCACCCCCCCTGGTTTACCTTCACTATTTTTGTTTATTTATTTTTTATTCTTGTTTTAATTGTTATGTTTATTTTATTTAATTTATTATCTCAGTTTAATTAATTTATTTTTTTCACAAAATACAAAAACATTATGAAAAATCAGAAAAGACCAAAAAAATAATAAATATTTTTATTATAATTATTTTCTTGTAAATAAATTAATATATAGTGAATTTAGTTTTAATTAGGATGTTTGCAATTTAATTCTTTTCATATTAAATAAAAATAATTAGAATTAGGTTAATTAATAATTTCTATTCCTTTTAATTTTTCCTTTTATCATAATACTATTATTTATTTATTTTCATAAATTAAATTTTGCATGTAAATTAACTTAGATTTAAATTAGGTTAAAAATTCAATCTTTTTCTTAATAACTTAAAAAACATTAGAACTAGGGTTTAGCATTTTATTTTTAATTTCAATAAGTTCTTTTTTCTTTTAAATCTTAAAAAACATAAAATACCAAAAACATTTAATTCTAATTAATTAATTCTTATTAACTTTAATTTCTTATGAAAGGGTCCAACGCTCATACTTTTAATTATTAATTTCGCGCATTTTACTTTGTCGCTTATTATAATTATGTATATGTCCCAAAGCCTTGTAACAATTTTATTTCTCGCACTTTTATTGCTTTATTTATTTTTCAGTCAAATCGGGTCCGGTTTAATTTTGGCGATGTGGACCCGCGCCATTTGTAATAGTTGTAGATTTATTTTCTTCGCAAATATTAACTGTTAAAAAAGCATGAAAGAATGTATGGACTTAAAATAAAATCAAGCGTAGAACACCAATGAACATGACAAGACAAATATCAATGAAAACGATACACGAATCGCACACACCACCCCTAGGGTACGCCTCACTGTTGCCTTGCCTTTCGAAAGGTGATCGTCGAGTAGAGGATGTCTTAGTAAGTCCTCATGATCCGGGAACCTGGCATGAGGGTAGCTTCTAAGGTGTCTTCCCATTGCTCCGGTGATCACCATGTCCCTACAAACTCGCATTGACCCGAACACCTCCAACGGTGGTGCTACCTACCTCTCAATGGTGGGATGGCACTATTTTAAAGGACATTTATACAGACGAATTCCTTAGGGTAGGTAGGTTCTCAAGGATACTTGCTCTAATTTCAAAACAAACTGAAATCTTTTCACACCAACACTTTTCAAAAGCTTTCAAAACAATTTTTCAAACACTCTGACGTATGAGTCGAACTGAAATTTTTCAAAGAAACTTTTTTAAAAACCCACATGGAAAAGCAAACAAACAATTTTGAAAACACATTGAGCAAGTATCTAAGAGCCCATGGATAACCATGGATAGAAAGGGTGCTAACACCTTCCCTTTCTATAACCTACCTCCCGAACCGAGAGCAATCTCTATAAGGAATTTTTCTGTGCTTTTGTCCTTTCCATTTGGAGAAAATAAAAGACGGTGGCGACTCTTGCTTCCGCGACATTTCGCGAACCAGCGTTAAACAGTCAGTTCCAGATCCACCGATCACAGAACTGGCGACTCTGCTGGGGATCAAACTTAAAGTGAGGTGTACCTTAGGGCTAGCTCATAACTGTGTTTTCAATTGCTTTCTTTGTGTGCTTTAAATTGTGGGACTGTCTTGGAAGTTCTAGAGATCCTAACCCGGATCTGGGGGATACCTTCTTAGAAAGTAGCAACAAGGCTGTGAGGGAACTGTGCGGGGTATACCGACATGGTTGAAGCAGTCTGCTACGTTGATGTGGCACTTTGGTGTGTACCGGTAACCCTTGAGTTCAGTCAAGGAGAGTACGGGGCCTCCATGTGGTGTCATGAAGCATCAACAGACCTTAGGAACCTTAATTGAACCATCTTGGCCTCTTTAGGGTAGTGAGATAACTGACTTTGGTGCAGTCCGAGGTTGGTTGATACTCGATACTACACTCAATTGAGGGTTGCTTTCCTGGAATATTTCGGTCGCCAGTTCAGTGGCTAAATCGAAACGATGAACAATGAAAGCAATCCCGTGATATTGGGAACCTTAGAACCCGGTTACTTTGATTAGGACAGGTTGAACCCACCAACTTCAAGAGGGTACTACCCAGACCCCATGCTGGCCTTAAACCTTAAGGGCTTGTCTTGTGTGCCTTGTGTGCCTTACATGTTTGTCTTTGTACATATCTGGTGGTGTGTTTAATCATAGCATCATGACATCATCCAGCATCATATGCATTGACTAACCATTTCAGGGGTTCGATTTTTCATCTTTGTTCTTGTTTTGTAGGACATGGAAACCGTTCGTAGAAAGACAATTCAAATCAGTCTTGTAAGGATCCCTCCTCAGCTTAAGGAGCTTATATCCAGGATTCCCGAGAACTCTTCATTCAGTGAAAGGCATGGAAGCCTCATCAGCTTGGTCAACACCAACATTGAGGAAGATATGATAAAGGTCTTATTCCAGTTCTTTGACCCTCTACATCACTGTTTTACCTTCTTGGATTATCAGTTGGTACCTACATTGGAGGAGTTCTCCCGACTCCTGAAGATCCCGGTCCTTGATCAGCTACCCTTCAACAGTACAGAAAAGGAACCTAAGCTTGAAGAGATTGCTAAAGCCTTGCACCTACAGTCATCTGACCTCAAGGGACATTGGGAAGTTAGAAGTGGTATCAAAGGGTTCTTAGCCAGGTTTCTGTTTGAAAAGGCCTATGAATGTTGGAACTCCCTTGACTTACAAGCTTTTGAAGAGGTTGTGGCCCTCCTTGTTTATGGTTTGGTGTTG
Organism: Vicia faba; assembly: GCA_948472305.1. Lineage (NCBI taxonomy): Eukaryota > Viridiplantae > Streptophyta > Magnoliopsida > Fabales > Fabaceae > Vicia > Vicia faba. The sequence continues at coordinate 313,958,590 of OX451737.1, forward strand.
TTCCCTAACCCAGACCAGCTCGTTGATACCAATGCTGTCCAGATCTTTATGTCCAGGAATCCTATACCTACGTTGCTGGGGGACATCCTTCACTCATGTTACACTCGAACCATGAGAAAAAGAGGTGTCCTTATGTGTTGCACTCCTCTCCTGGGAAAGTGGTTTATTTCGCACCTTCCACAATCAGTCCTGAAGAACGAGCGGGGTTTGAGATGGTCACAACGGTTGATGACTCTCACTCATGCAGATATACATTGGTGCCCTAGGTCCAGAGAAGATGTCACTATCATTGATCGTTGCGGGGAGTACCCTAATGTTCCTTTACTTGGAATCAGAGGGGGTATTACTTATAGCCCATGCCTGGCTTGGAGACAATTTGGTTACGCTCGGAGGGATGGTCCTCATGACATGTTAACTCCTGACATAGTTTTTGACTTCGACAACGATACTCAAGGACTTCGCCAGAGATTTATCAGAGCCTGGAGGATGCCAAATAGGATAGACAGCAAGACACTGGGGCACAGGAACTTCATCCCATTGGAACCTTATCTCAAGTGGGTACGAGCCCGCTCCCAGAAGTTAGTGATGCCTTATCCTCACATGCTCCCAGTAATCAAAGAACCAGTCTTGGAAGGAGAAGTGTCCTACACTATTCAGCACCCTGATATGCCCACATCCTGGGAAGAGATGCAGAAGAGCTGGATCCAGCTTAAGGAAGAGCGGAATTCTCTTGAGACTAGTCTGCATGCCAGTGAACAGAAGGTCTTGGAGCTCACCCGCCTGTTGCATGAGGAGAGGAACCTCAACACTTACATAGCTCCAAAGAGGATGCGCAACATATTTTGGGATTGATGTGATTTTTTGTACTTTTGCCCATGAGGCTTTGATGTATTGAACAATGATTTTCTTAATAATAACGTGTGTTCCTTTTGGTCTACAACAAATTTGAATTTTCGAACTCTTGAATGCATTGCATAAACACATATCATTCATCATGTGCATCATAGGTACTCTTCTTTTCAGGTTGTTTACTGTTCTTCGCTGTTTATTTCAGCATCATGAACCCTGAATCATCAACCGAGGCATCTATCAAGGCTCTTCAGGCGCAGAACGCCCAATTTCAGGCACAGAATGCCCAATTTCAGGAGCTGATCAAAGGCTTGGCTCAGGGTCAACAAGAGTTGAAGACCATGCTTCTGAAGAAGACTAAGAAGAAGAGGAGGACTGTGCTATTTAATACTGGGCGCAGACTCGGGAACACCTTGGTTGAGGCTGAAAGGGCTACCCCATCTGTAGGGGAAGGTAGTCACCAAGAAAGGGAGGTCCCTACTCCTGTGGGCTCTGATACTGAAACAGACTTCAACGACGAACAGTACCCTCCTGCTGAAGACCGTTACAAGCAGCTGGAAGACAGATTAAAGGCTATGGAGGTTCAACAGATACCTGGGCTGGATTTCGGAGATCTGGGTTTGTCGACTGGTGTGATCATCCCGCATAAGTTCAAAGCACCATCCTTCTCCAAATATGATGGGGCGTCTTGTCCCAAGCTGCATTTAAGGTCCTATGTTCGGAAAATTCAGCCGTACTCTGCGGATAAGAATTTATGGATCCACTTCTTCCAAGAGAGTCTTTCAGGGACTCATCTCGAATGGTTCTATCAGCTGGATGGGACCAAGGTTCGTAACTGGGAGGAGTTGGCTACTGCTTTCTATAAGCAGTATCAATATAATGCCGACCTTGCCCCCACACGTACCCAACTCCAGGGTATGTCGTTAGGTGCAAGCGAAGGTTTTAAGGAGTACGCTCAGAAGTGGAGAGACTTGGCTGGCAGGGTGCAGCCACCGTTGACTGATCGGGAATTGGTAGACATGTTCTTGGGGACTCTATCTGGTCCATTTTTCAATCATCTCATTGGTAATTCCTCTGCTGGGTTTACTGATCTGATCCTGACTGGTGAAAGGATCGAGGCCGGTATAAAATCGGGGAAGATACAGAAGGTTGCCTCCTCCAGTGCTGAAAAGAAACCCTTCAAAAAGGAGGCTAGTGCCGTATATAGCGCCCGGAGACCAGAGCGACCTGAACGCCACCAATCTGTCAGTGCGGTAATGATTGCCGAACCTGCTGCCGCTCCTCGGCCAACTAATCCTCAAAAGGCTGAAAGACCCCGGAGAGAGTTTACCCGGTTAAGCATGACTCTGTCGCAGATCTTACCACAGTTGCTGTCCTCCAATTTGGTGACTGTCAGGGAAGCTCCAAAGTTCCCGAACACAACATCCCCCAAGTACAACCCGAATGCTCGTTGTGCTTACCATTCAGATAGCCCGGGGCACTCTACTGATGACTGTTGGGCACTAAGAAGCAAGCTGCAGGACCTTATTGACGCCAAGGAGGTACCGTTCGAAGCGCCTGCGAAGCCGAATGTAGTTACTGCCCCTATGCCTCAACATGGGGTGAATGCTATTGATGAAGACGTTTATGCCGTTTCTGTGGATGATCTAGCCACTCCTCTAAAGATTGTCAAGAAGAACCTACTGCAGGCCGGTTTATTTCCGGGTTGTAGTGAGAGTTGCCTGTTCTGTGCTGTGTCCCCATCTGGTTGTCCCTTGCTAAAATTAGGCATCCAAAGCTTAATGGATAGCAAGGAGATTCTATTCAAGAAGTCTGCTGTTCGGTTGGTTCCAGTGGAAGAAGTTTCTGTAGTAACTATCTTCAATAATCCGATCCCGGTTCTCCCAAAGAAGCCCGTTCAAAACATGACCGTTGCACCTGTTATTATCACCATTCCAGGGCCCCTGCCCTATGTATCGGATAAAGCTGTCCCTTGGCACTATGGGGCAGACATATATGTAAATGGGATTAAACAAGAGCTCAACGCTGGCGCCAGCATTTGTGACATCACTGGCCCAGCCAAAGTTACCCGCAGTGGCAGGCTCTTCTCGCCTGACATTGCACCGCCTGCTGCCCGAAAACCACTTCTCATAACCCCTGCAAGTATACCTGTTCCTGCTGCTGATCCGATTGTTTCTCCTGCTGCCGAGTCATCCAATGCTCGGGGCAAGGGGATTGCTGCTGATATGCCTGCCAGGACGAAGGCACCGAAGACCATTGTTGAGGCTTCCAGGCAAGAAATGGAAGAAATCCTCAAGATAATAAAGAAAAGTGATTTCAACGTTGTAGAACAGCTGGGGCACACCCCCTCTAAAATCTCCATGTTGTCACTGTTGCTGTGTTCAGAGGCCCACGCCAAGGCTCTGATTGCTTTCTTAAAGACAGCCCACGTACCCCAAGAGACGTCTGCTGACCAGTTCACCGACTGTGTGGCCAACCTGACCGCGGATAATGGCCTGGGTTTCTCTGATGCCGATCTGACAGCAAAGGGGAAGAACCATAATGACGCCCTGCATGTCTCCATTGAATGCAGGGGCACTACGCTTGCTCATGTGCTGGTTGACACAGGTTCTTCATTAAACGTGCTGCCCAAGAAGGCTCTGGATAGGCTGGATTGTGAGGGTCTAGAGCTCAAACCAACTCACATTGTTGTCCGGGCCTTTGACGGGTCCAAAAGAATGGTACATGGTGAGGTGGACATCCCAATCAGGGTTGGATCACAGGTATTTGATTCAAAATTCTATGTGATGGACATCCATCCGTCCTATTCTTGTTTGCTGGGTCGCCCGTGGATCCACAAGGCTGGAGCTGTGACCTCCACATTGCATCAGAAGCTCAAGTACCCGGTCAGGGGGAAGATCGTAACAGTGCAAGGGGAAGAGGAGTACATGGTCAGCCACCTCAACTCCTTTAGATACGTAGAAATGGATGGGGAGTTCATTGAAACCCCCTTTCAACATTTTGAGGAAGTACCACAAACCTTGGCAGCAACAGAAGCAGATGAAGAGGTTTCTCCTTTGAAGATGGCCTCCTTAAAGGACGCCCGGGCTGTGATCGAAAAAGGTGAATGTGCAAACTGGGGCAAGCTCCCTGATCTTACTCCTAAGACTAACAAGTTTGGGCTGGGTTTCACCACAGAAGCTCAGAAAGCAGTGCGCAAGGCGAGAATTGGAAGACCTCCTGTGCTCATCACCCACTCAGAAGTGAATGCTATTGGAGAGGAAGATAAAATGGAAGAGTCAGAGTTCGATAGCTGGATCTACCCGACGACCGACGGTGGATTGACCAATTGGACTGCTAAAGATTTTACACCCATAACTTTTGTTCCCCAGTAATGAATTTCTTTGTTTTTGATTTGTAATAAACAATAATTTGAAACTATATGGCCCGGTGTCTTACCCGGGGCACCGTGGTTTTGTTTATGAGGGCTTTTGTTTGTCACTAGCATATATCATGAATAAAAGCATTGGACGTTTTTCACATTTCAAATTTTGCGTTCCTTTTTTTTTTTCCTTTCTTTACATATCGCAAAACAGCTGTATTTACACACACACTCACTCATACAGGTTTCAATCCACTCTGGATCTCACTGGTAACGACTCTGCTGCTGCTAGTTATGACTTCGAAAATCCGATCAACTTAGCCGAAGACGAAGGTGAAGATGATTGCGAAGTGCCTGGTGAACTTGCAAGACTGTTACAACAGGAAGAGAGGGCAATTCAACCCCATGAAGAGCCAGTGGAAATAATAAACTTGGGTACTGAGGAAGACAAGAAAGAGGTGAAGATTGGTGCCAACCTAGAACTCAGCGTGAAGCAACGGTTGACTCAGATGCTGCATGACTATAAAGAAATCTTTGCCTGGTCCTACGAAGATATGCCCGGATTAGATACCGACATTGTGGTCCATCGCTTACCAACTAAAGAAGATTGCCCTCCGGTTAAGCAAAAGGTCCGCCGTATGCGTCCAGAGATGTCTGAGAAGATTAAAGCCGAGGTTATGAAGCAGTTTGATGCCGGGTTTCTTGCAGTGACTTCTTACCCTCAGTGGGTTGCTAATGTGGTGCCGATACCTAAGAAGGACGGCAAGGTCAGGATGTGTGTCGATTACAGGGATCTGAACAGGGCCATCCCCAAGGACGACTTCCCTCTACCCCACATTGATGTCCTTGTTGATAATACAGCTCAGCATAAAGTGTTCTCTTTCATGGATGGTTTTTCAGGCTACAATCAGATCAAGATGGCTCCGGAAGACATGGAAAAGACTACATTTGTTACTCAGTGGGGCACCTTCTGCTACAAAGTCATGCCTTTTGGACTAAAGAATGCTGGGGCAACCTACCAACGTGCCATGGTTGCTTTATTTCATGACATGATCCATCATGAGATAGAAGTGTATGTTGACGACATGATCGCTAGGTCCCAGACTGAGGAAGAACACCTTGATCATCTACAGAAACTGTTTGACCGTTTGAAACTGTACAAGCTGAGGTTGAATCCGAATAAGTGCACCTTCGGGGTAAGATCGGGAAAGTTGCTAGGCTTCGTGGTAAGTGACAAGGGAATTCAAGTGGACCCTGCTAAGGTCAAAGCCATTCAAGAGATGCCAGTTCCTAAGATAGAGAAGGAAGTCAGAGGCTTTCTAGGACGTCTGAATTACATTGCTCGGTTCATCTCACACTTAACTGCTACCTGTGAACCAATCTTCAAGCTGCTGAAGAAAGATCAGGTAGTACGTTGGAATGATGAATGTCAGGCTGCTTTTGACAGAATCAAAGAATATCTCCAAGAACCACCCATCCTTATGCCACCAGTTGAAGGGAGACCTTTGATACTTTACCTGACAGTGCTTGATAATGCAATGGGGTGTGTGCTGGGGCAGCATGACGAGTCTGGCCGAAAAGAGCATGCCATTTATTACCTTAGCAAAAAGTTTACCGACTGTGAGACCCGATACTCACTGCTTGAGAAAACTTGCTGCGCTTTGGTATGGGCTGCTCGCCGGCTGAGACAGTATATGCTGACTCACACTACCTTGTTGATCTCAAAAATGGATCCTATAAAGTACATATTCGAAAAGCCTGCTCTGTCTGGGAGAATTGCAAGATGGCAGATGATCTTGACGGAATACGACATTCAGTACACTACCCAAAAAGCCATCAAGGGAAGTGTATTGGCAGACCACTTAGCACATCAAGCTGTGGATGACTACCAATCAATGAACTTCGAGTTTCCAGATGAAAGCATTATGATAGTAACTGACTGTGAAATACCTGGACCGGATGAAGGACCTGAACCAGGATCCCGATGATCTATGCATTTTGACGGAGCATCCAACGCTTTGGGAAATGGTATTGGCGCCATCATCATATCTCCACAAGGTACTCATACTCCACTCACCGCACGGCTGTGTTTCAACTGTACCAACAACATGGCGGAGTATGAAGCGTGTATCATGGGTCTTCAAGCTGCGATCGACCTGAGGATCAAATTTCTGAGTGTCTTCGGAGATTCCGCTCTTGTGATCAATCAGATCAAAGGAGAGTGGGATACGAAACACCCAAACTTGATTCCTTACAGAGAATGTGTGTTGGCCCTGGTCCCCCACTTCACAGAGATAACATTTGAGCACTTTCCAAGAGAAGAGAATCAGTTGGCGGACGCGTTAGCTACAATGTCTTCAATGTTCAAGGTTAAATGGGATAATGAAGCTCCCCGGATCATCATCTGGAAACTGGACGAACCGGCATACTGTTGTGATCTCGAAACTGAATTGGTAACTGAGAAGCCTTGGTACCACGAAGTGAAGAGATATCTGGAAGCTCAGGAATACCCTGAAGGTGCTTCTGTCAATGATAGGAAATTCCTGAGGAGGTTTGCAACCAAGTTCTTCCTAAGCAACGGCATCTTGTACAAGCAAAACCATGATTCAACCTTACTGCGTTGTGTGGATAAGACTGAAGCAGAAAGAATCATGGAAGAGCTGCATGAAGGGACCTTTGGTACGCACTCCAGTGGACATACTATGGCTAAGAGAATCCTACGGGCAGGATATTACTGGTCTACAATGGAAGCTGACTGTTACCAACATTCCAGGACATGCCACAAATGCCAGATTTATGCAGATAAAGTGCATGTTCCTCCGGTTCCCCTGAATGTTCTGACTGCACCTTGGCCGTTTGCAATGTGGGGCATAGACATGATCGGCGAGATAAAACCTACGGCATCCAATGGACATCGCTTCATCCTAGTGGCGATTGATTATTTTACGAAGTGGGTTGAGGCAGCATCCTATGCTACGGTAACCAAGACTGTTGTGGCACGGTTCATTCGGCACAACCTGATCTGTCGGTACGGTGTCCCTGAGCGGATTATTACAGATAACGGTACCAATCTGAACAATAAGATGATCGCTGAGCTCTGCGAACAGTTCAAGATACAGCACCACAATTCTTCTCCTTACAGACCGAAGATGAATGGGGCTGTAGAAGCAGCTAATAAAAACATCAAGAAGATCGTGCAGAAGATGACAGTAACGTATAAAGATTGGCACGAGATGTTACCGTTCGCTCTGCATGGGTATCGTACCTCAGCTAGGACGTCAACCGGGGCAACTCCTTTCTCTCTGGTTTATGGCATGGAGGCAGTCTTGCCGATCGAAGTACAAATTCCTTCTCTCCGGATAATGAAGGATGCAAATCTGAATGAAGATGATTGGATCCAGACACGACTTGATCAGCTCAACCTTATTGACGAAAAGAGACTTGCTGCTATCTGTCATGGTCAGACGTATCAGAAACGAATGATCAGGGCATTTAACAAAAAGGTCAGACCAAAGGAATATCAAGTCGGGGATCTGGTGATCAAGCGAATCATCCTCTCTCAGAGTGATCCAAGGGGCAAATGGACCCCTACGTACGAAGGGCCATTTGTGGTTAAGCATGTGTTCTCAGGAGGAGCAATGATATTAACCAACATGGATGGTGACGACCTTCCTCACCCCGCCAATGCAGACATAGTTAAAAAATACTACGCATGAAAAAAGACCCGCTAGGCTGACATGTCTAGGCAAAAATTAGGGCTTCCCGTCGAACCAAAAGGGTTCGGGCAAAATGAAGGGATGAAAATGAAAAATCTGTACACCCGGCAAGTCGAAAACCTGAAAAGGCGGCTTGGGCAAAAATGGGTATCCCGGTGGACTGAAAACCCGAAAGGGCAGTCCAGGCAAAAGTTAGGGATAAAAACGTAATACTATGTCTCATCAGATCACTTTGCATCCGGAATCCGGTATCTACATCAAGTTCAGACGGCATCGATCAGTCAGCTTCACCTTCAACCAAGGTCATCAAGTGATGAGACGCACGGAGTATAAAGGCAATAGCAGAGTTGAAACCCAGTGGATCATTCATCTTTCACACAGCTGTTTTATTTTCTTTTGTACAAAACTTGTATAAACTCTTTTGCTCGGCGACGTTTCTCTTACTAGGATGTCAGCCTCTTGTACACAAAACGCCTATTCACAGGCTATTCAAAATCAATACAAATATACTTTTCAGTTAAACGTGCCAACTGTTTTTCTTTTTCTGTTTTGTTTTGCGAAGAACGTCCAAGGTTCAATTTGTGATATATGCATTGACAATAATTTGCTAGCTCATAAATATTTGCATACGAAACAAAGAATTAATTGCAGGTGACACTAGAAACAGGGGCAATAAAAGAGTTGTCTGAGCAGTCTAATTGTCCTATCTTCCAAGGTATCAAGGTAGGTTCAGCTAAAGAACATGACCAGTACACCTTAATTCCCCAGAGAGTGAGCCAACAAAAGTGCACTTTTCTCCAAGCAGAATCATCAAATCTCAAGGAAGTTGAGTATCCTCTCGCAGATCTCAACATTCCCCAGCAGCATATATTCTTAACAAGCATCCCCGGCAGCCTTGGTCTAAAGATTGTTCCCCGGCGGCATACAAACATTCAAAGGAATCACTTCCCCCGCAGTTCAAAACTCCCCAGAAGAGTCCAATTAGTTTCCCCAGGAAAGTTGGAATTCATATCTCCCCAAGCAGTAAGCTTATCCCCAGTAAATTCTGGAAGCTTATCCTTCGCAGAGCACGAACGCGTCGTCCGGCTTGGTTTAAAGAGTTATTTCCTTAACAGGATATAACTGGGTTATCCTCAGCCAAAAGCCACGGAAAGAGTGTCGTCGACAAAGTCTTCCTATCCCCAGCAAACTATTATCAACACTCAGCAAAGCATTTCTCTCCCCACAGAGTATTGCTTCCCAGCATGGTCGCTAGAGTATCTTTTCTCCCCGCAGAATCCTCCATTTGCCAAGTTTATTCCGCAACGGAGTCATCTTCTCCTACCGGTATTCTTTCAATTTTCATCCCCAGCGGAAGCAAAAACTTATTCTTCAACATCAGCCCAGGATACGACTTCCCGGCATCCGTCAAGGATTTACTTTCCTAGACGAAAACATACATAAAACATCACATATATCATTATAACATGCATAGACACATCATATCATACAAGTCTCATTTATATTGAGAACATCATTGCTTGATCCATATCATGCATTGCATATGACTAACCTTTACCTTTCAGGAAAGATGCAGTTGAAATTCTCAAATATATTTCAAGGCCTTCTCTAGTCCAGCTAAATCGACTCCCAACAGTTTTTTTCTGATGAAAACTCAACAGAAGTTATCAGGTTATAAATTCCTATTGGTTCTCTCTCCGACGGCGCATGAGATTTCCATTTTAGGTTTGCTTTAAGATTATAATTCCATTTTGGTTCTCTCTCCGACGGTGCATGAGATTTCCATTTTAGGTCTTTCTTTCAGATTTTATTTTCCTATTGGTTCTCTCTCCGACGGTGCATGAGATTTCCATTTTAGGTTTTCTTTAAGATTATAATTCCATTTTGGTTCTCTCTCCGACGGTGCATGAGATTTCCATTTTAGGTCTTTCTTTCAGATTTCATTTTCCTATTGGTTCTCTCTCCGACGGTGCATGAGATTTCCATTTTAGGTCTTTCTTGCAGATTTCATTTTCCTATTGGTTCTCTCTCCGACGGTGCATGAGATTTCCATTTTAGGTTTTCTTTAAGATTATAATTCCATTTTGGTTCTCTCTCCGACGGTGCATGAGATTTCCATTTTAGGTCTTTCTTTCAGATTTCATTTTCCTATTGGTTCTCTCTCCGACGGCGCATGAGATTTCCATTTTAGGTTTTTCTTTAGGATTATAATTCCATTTTGGTTCTCTCTCCGACGGTGCATGAGATTTCCATTTTAGGTCTTTCTTTCAGATTTTATTTTCCTATTGGTTCTCTCTCCGACGGTGCATGAGATTTCCATTTTAGGTCTTTCTTTCAGATTTTATTTTCCTACTGGTTCTCTCTCCGACGGTGCATGAGATTTCCATTTTAGGTTTTCCTTTAAGATTATAAAGTCCTATTGGTTTTCTCTCCGACGGTGCATGAGACTTCCATTTTAGGTCCAGCTTTCAGGCTATAATTTCCTTTGGTCCTCTTCCCGATGCTGCGAAGACGGTAATTCCCATCAAGATTTTCTCAACGAGCGTTGTTGAAGTTAAAGTCACTCAAGGTTCTCTTACCATTCATGCTAAGGCAGTAACCATCTATGGTTCATTCATCACCGTTTGAAGCTCCAGACTCAGCTCCTGTAACCAGTCAGGACATATCTATACCAAGCATCTGAAAACCAGCTCCTGCGACGTGTCAGGTACTCATTTTCTTTTGCAGGTATGCAGGTTCTCGCTAAGGAATCTCTTACGCGATCAACATCCAGATGGCATCTATAAGCCCATCATCCTACCCATCAATCTCTAAATGGCATCTATAAGCCCATTCCCACCACACTGCTACCATGTGAGCACAAATTTCTGGGCACTCTAGTGTCCAATCATCTTCTACCCTCGGATTACGAAAGGCACGTCCGCCAATCTGCATCCTTAGGTCTAAGAAGATTGAACAGGGGCAACTGTTGTACCCCAAAATTTTCCCTCCCATATTCTTCAAGAAATTGCCAAGCCAAGTCACAAAACTCCTCCAAGGGTTGCACAGTCCAACTATCTCCTAAACAGTCAAAATTAGGGTTTTGAGTCTGATCAAGAAAAGGAAGTGTTCAAAGGATCAATCAAGTCTCATATGCTTACAAACATGGTCAAGCATCCTCATATCAAGTTTCAAGGCATTCAGCTCAAGATTGCACAGTCAAAACCCTAAATTGCACTACAGTCAACTGTAGGGGCAAAATGGTCATTTGACAGTCAAAAGTTCAAATTTTTGGTCAACATATCATTTTGAAGCCACAAACATCATTTGATCAATGCTTGATCATGATTCTCAAAATTTGGCTCAGAAATCATCAAAGATGCAAAAGTTGCTATATTTGGACAGTTGAAAAAGTCAACTGAAATTGACCAGAGCATAACTTTCACATGGATTATCAGAAAAATCCCATCCAAAGCTCATTTTGAATAGAAAGACATTTCCTACAACTCATCTTCATACCTCAAGTCCAAGAAATGCTCTCACAAAAAGTTATCAATTTCAACATTATAGGTCATTTTCAAAAGTCAACAAAAAGGGACTTTAAGTCAAAGGCCATAACTTGAGATTGGAAAATCAAAATGACATGGGACCAAAGGCATTGGTTAAAGGACTCAAAGACCTTTCCAAAATGTCCAAGAACATGAGAAAAGCTTAAAAATTGAGCAAGTTATGCATTGGAGAAGTTGGGAAATTTTTGTGAAATGGCAAAAGTCAACTATCCTTGAAACTTCAATTTTTGACAAAAGGGCCCACTTTCTTCCACTTGATTCAGCCTTGTCATGCCACACACGTGTCCCATGATTAATTTCAAGACCAAATATTGATTTTTCTATTTTATTTAATTTTTGATAATTTAATTCATTTTAAATCTTTAAAAATTCAAATAAAATTCAAAAGTCAATGAAATAGTGTCATTTGAATTGGGATAGCTTCCATATATCATGTGCCAGCTCACAAACTCATGCTAGGGTTAGATTATACACCAAGTCTTGGTTTTGCCTAAAAAAGAGAAAGGTTTGTTAATGGTAAAAGACCAAAGACCAATTCTCTCATGGGCATGGATAAAGGCCAACTAATGACCTAACTCTCTTGCCTCATAAGTGCTAAGTCAAACCCTAACCATAACAGACCAAATGCTGCGCTCAAAGGCTCATAAAAAACTTGGAATTTTGACTAAAAAAAGGGAATTCTGAAATCACTACTAGAGGGCGATTCAAAGCTTGATTCTTTTTCTAATAGCTTCCTTGACAAACTCTGAACGTGTGCCAATCCCTAACATCAACCAAAACGCAAAGAAGTGGTATCAAGAACTCAAACTTTAAAGCAAAACTTTTGAAATCGTGTAGCATGATTCAAGCATCTTTTTGCATTTTTCTTTATTGATTCATGCTCATAATGATGTTTCTAAGCTAACCAACGTATTCAATTGTGTTTTTGTGCCACATATGCGATTTTACCATGTTTGAATATTAGGGTTACAGGTTTTCCAAATTGGGGCTTTCATAATAAAGCAAAATTAGAACTCCAAATGACCACCAATGGACTCAGCGCTTGAAGACGAAGAGATTCCAACCCTCGCGCTCAATTTATGAGCGTCGAGGGTCTATTCGCTATTTTTTGATATATGGGTTTAGGCAACGCAACGAAAACCGTTGCCTATATGCTTTGTTTACAGGGATGGTGGAGAAGACGACTCCGTGGCACACAGGGATTGGTTGCATTTGAATTTCGCGCGTGCTCTCCATTACGCGTTGGTTTTTCCTTTTGTTATTTGTTGACTATAATATATTAATTGAAAGTTAGTGGCTCAGTTGGCAAAACGTGATATGGTTAACCCTCAAGACCTGGGTTCAAGTCCCAGGTCTGGCAAATTTCAATGTTATTTTTCAATACAAAATCCTATGCTACGCTAACATCCAGGTTCACCATGTACCCTCATCATCCAGATGCCCACGCGTCCATCCAATCCACACCAAAGGTTTAGATTCAAAGAGCATACTACGCCTGGTCAAATGCATCACACATGATCCAGAAAAGTCAACGAACTCAAAGATAAATGGGCCAGATTGCCAGGCCTGTACCTCACAATTGGGATTTCCACCCCCCCTGGTTTGCCTTCACTATTTTTGTTTATTTATTTTTTTATTCTTGTTTTAATTGTTATGTTTATTTTATTTAATTTATTATCTCAGTTTAATTAATTTATTTTTTTCACAAAATACAAAAACATTATGAAAAATCAGAAAAGACCAAAAAAATAATAAATATTTTTATTATAATTATTTTCTTGTAAATAAATTAATATATAGTGAATTTAGTTTTAATTAGGATGTTTGCAATTTAATTCTTTTCATATTAAATAAAAATAATTAGAATTAGGTTAATTAATAATTTCTATTCCTTTTAATTTTTCCTTTTATCATAATACTATTATTTATTTATTTTCATAAATTAAATTTTGCATGTAAATTAACTTAGATTTAAATTAGGTTAAAAATTCAATCTTTTTCTTAATAACTTAAAAAACATTAGAACTAGGGTTTAGCATTTTATTTTTAATTTCAATAAGTTCTTTTTTCTTTTAAATCTTAAAAAACATAAAATACCAAAAACATTTAATTCTAATTAATTAATTCTTATTAACTTTAATTTCTTATGAAAGGGTCCAACGCCCATACTTTTAATTATTAATTTCGCGCATTTTACTTTGTCGCTTATTATAATTATGTATATGTCCCAAAGCCTTGTAACAATTTTATTTCTCGCACTTTTATTGCTTTATTTATTTTTCAGTCAAATCGGGTCCGGTTTAATTTTGGCGATGTGGACCCGCGCCATTTGTAATAGTTGTAGATTTATTTTCTTCGCAAATATTAACTGTTAAAAAAGCATGAAAGAATGTATGGACTTAAAATAAAATCAAGCGTAGAACACCAATGAACATGACAAGACAAATATCAATGAAAACGATACACGAATCGCACACACCACCCCTAGGGTACGCCTCACTGTTGCCTTGCCTTTCGAAAGGTGATCGTCGAGTAGAGGATGTCTTAGTAAGTCCTCATGATCCGGGAACCTGGCATGAGGGTAGCTTCTAAGGTGTCTTCCCATTGCTCCGGTGATCACCATGTCCCTACAAACTCGCATTGACCCGAACACCTCCAACGGTGGTGCTACCTACCTCTCAATGGTGGGATGGCACTATTTTAAAGGACATTTATACAGACGAATTCCTTAGGGTAGGTAGGTTCTCAAGGATACTTGCTCTAATTTCAAAACAAACTGAAATCTTTTCACACCAACACTTTTCAAAAGCTTTCAAAACAATTTTTCAAACACTCTGACGTATGAGTCGAACTGAAATTTTTCAAAGAAACTTTTTTAAAAACCCACATGGAAAAGCAAACAAACAATTTTGAAAACACATTGAGCAAGTATCTAAGAGCCCATGGATAACCATGGATAGAAAGGGTGCTAACACCTTCCCTTTCTATAACCTACCTCCCGAACCGAGAGCAATCTCTATAAGGAATTTTTCTGTGCTTTTGTCCTTTCCATTTGGAGAAAATAAAAGACGGTGGCGACTCTTGCTTCCGCGACATTTCGCGAACCAGCGTTAAACAGTCAGTTCCAGATCCACCGATCACACATGTTAATGGTGATCAAAGTGTAATCTTGACTCTTCAATGCACAAGGATATTGGCCCATGTTTTAACCTAGAATCATTTCATTATATGCAAGCAAGCCTCACAAATCAAAAACACGCACAAAACCTTGCAGAAACGGCCATACCAATTTGAGAAAAAAGCTTGAAAAGTGTGAGATCGAAAACGATATTGGAGGCACTTTCAGACCAAAATCACAACACTACTCTCTTCATTGGCATCCACTGAAGCAATACCAATCAAAAAGAAGCCTTTTCATCACCTAAATGGCGCTGTAAGTGTCCTTGAAAACGCCTCTGCACATGAAATTGTGAACCACTCTCCTTGCATCTTTTCGCCAATTGGTTTGCACATTCATACTCACCATCCAATTTACATTGATTCTGCATTATTTAATTTGATTTTTGTGGCCTCTAACCCCCTATCCAGAACCTAGGGTTCTTGTGTATGTTTTTTAGGCGTTTTGTGTGCAGGTTAAATCAAGGCCAACAATGGCCATGGATGAGTTCAGGGGAGTGAGACGAGTACAGTGGTACTCTTGGATTCCATTTTTGTGGCCTAGGGAGTATTTTAGAACCATCCCACGAAACTTCCTGCGGATAAAAATCCGCAGGTAAATAACCAGTCTTTTGATGAAGAAGACGATAGCGTGTCTCCACGTGATTGGCCAATTTGAATCAACTGCGCGCTTTTTTTTGTAGGCTTAATGTTTTGTTTATCATATAATATTTGATTCCTATCACAATAACAACTAAGCAATTTGGTTGAGTGGCAAGTGCGTTGGCATGTGATCATTGGGACCTGGGTTCGAATCCCAGGTCCCCGAAAACATTATTTGGTTTTGCTTTTCAGGTATTCAGGTGCAACGTTCCAAGCGTGGTCCACCAAATATCTCCAGATCCCAATTGCCAAGTGGCTGCCAACCAAGATCCAATGAACCAGGCTGATGGACCACCATAGACTAAAGTCAACCAGCGCATATGGGAATGAAAAGTCAAACAGGCTGATTGAATATGGGCCAGAAATTGCAATTCATACCCTCTTTTTCAAGCCCAACACTCCCTGAGTTTGTTACTATATTTTATTTTCTTTTTCACTATTTTTATTTTATTATCATTATTATCATAATTAAAATTAACCAATTAACTTTTATTTCATAAAATCAAAAAAAATCAAAAAAATATTTTTTATTTAAATTCCATTAATGTTATTATTTATTTTTGTAAATAAAATTAACCAATTAATTTAATTTTAATTAGGTTCAATTTCAATATATTTTGCATTAAATTAAAATCAATATAGAATTAGGGTTTTTAATATTTTTAACCATTTTTTTTATTTCCTTAATTAAAATAAAAACTCAAAAATATTTTATTTTAATTAATTAATTATTATTTTAGACTTAATTTTTAATTCAAAAAATAACCAAAAATATGTTTTATTTGATAAAAAGGGTCAAAACCCTAGGACGCTCCGATTTAATTTTCCTCGCGCGTATTATCTTTGATCTATATTTGTGTATTTGCTCCGAGGATGTAATAGTTTTAACTTAGGATTTTATTTACCGCTTTTATTTACTTTTCGCAATTTAATTTTCAAGGGTTTGTTTTTGGCGATGTAAATACCCGACGCCTTGTAATAGCTTAGCTTTATTTTCCCGCAATTTAATTTCCGCAACCATTAACTGTTAGATGTTTGAATAATAGGCTATGCATGACAAGATCTATCTTAACTTAAAATCAACAGTAGCTCACCATGACATGCAAAGATAATATAACTGAAAATTGACACACTTGCACATGCCACTCCTAGGGTACGCCTCACTTGGTTGCCTCGAACGTGGTCATTGAGTATAGGATGTTTTAGAGGTCGCCCTCTTGTCCAAATATCATAAGTTGCCTCGAAACAGTTGCCTCGGATAAAATGATCTAAGACATTAGGGTTACCGCTAAGGCGTCCTAACATTGCTTTAGTGACCACACGTCCCTTAATCGAATTGACCCGAAAACTCCAACAACGATGCTACCTAATTCTCAATAGTGTACTAGCATTGTCTAAAGGACACTTGCACAATTTAATTCCTTTTTGAGTAGGTAGATGTTCTTAAGTACTTGCTCCTTTTAAAACAAAACAAAAACTTTTCGCACTTACACCCCTTTCAAACAAAAAACTCTTTTCAAACCCACAAACACAAAGAAAAGCAAACTCTTTGAAAACATAATGAGCAAATACCTAAGAGCTCATGGATAACCATGGATAGAAAGGGTGCTAACACCTTCCCTTTCTATAATCTACCTCCCGAACCCGAGAAACATCTAAAAAGGGAATTTTTCTGTGCTTTTGTCCTTTCCTTGTTGGATAAAATAAAAGAAGGTGGCGACTCTTGCTTACCGCGACATTTTGTGAAAACAAATGCAAAACGCGAACCAGCATTCCAAAACAGTCAGTTCTTATTCCCACCGATCACAGGTACAAACAACTTGAAGACCATTTGAGCGCTATGGAGATTCAGAAGATCCCTGGTTTGGATTTCGAAGATTTGGGACTGACATCTGGGGTGGTGATCCCTCATAAGTTCAAAGCTCCAGTTTTCGCCAAGTATGATGGAGTATCCTGTCAAAAACTCCATCTCCGCTCATACGTCAGAAAAATACAACCTTACACTGCTGATAGAAATTTGTGGGTGCATTTCTTTCAAGATAGTCTGTCAGGGACTCAGCTTGAATGGTTTTATCAGTTGGAAGGAGCCAATGTCCAAAATTAGGAGGACCTTGCTGCCGCTTTTTACAAGCAGTATCAATATAACGCCGACCTTACTCCCACTCGTACTCAGCTTCAGGGTATGTCCATGGGTGCAAGTGAAGGTTTTAAGGACTATGCTCAAAAGTGGAGAGATTTGGATGGAAGAGTCCAACCCCCTTTGTCTGATAGGGAGTTGGTTGACATGTTTCTAGGCACGCTATCTGGTCCATTTTTCAATCATCTGATCGGCAATTCGTCATCTGGGTTTACGGAATTGATTTTGACTGGGGAGAGGGTAGAAGCTGGTATCCGAAGTGGTAAGATACATAAGGATACATCGTCAAGTGCAGTAAAGAAGCATTTCACCGGTAAGAAAGAAGCTAGTGCAGTTTACGGCCTGAGGGGCCAAAGCAGACCTGAACACCGTCAAGCAGTGAATGCGGTAGTGATATTAAGACCCACAGTTTCTCCACAATGCAACAATCAGCAAAGAATGGAGAGACCGCAAAGACAGTACACTCGGCTCAATATGACCTTGTCTCAAATTCTACCATAATTATTGAAGACTAACTTGGTAACTCTGAGGGAAGCCCCAAAGAATCCCAGCACCATATCTCCGCTATATAACCCGAACGCCCGCTGCGCCTATCACTCTGATAGCCCAGGTCATGATACAAACAACTGTTGGGCTTTGAAGAACAAAGTGCAAGACTTGATCGAAGCCAAAGAGATTGAGTTTGACGCTCCGGATAAGCCCAATGTCATAACTGCTCCCATGCCCAAACATGGTCATGGAGTGAATGTTGTGGACGATGATTTATTTGTGACCTCCGTGGAAGAAATCTCTACTCCTTTGATGACAGTTAAGTAGAATCTCTTGTTGGCTGGTTTATTTCCAGGTTGTGGCGAAAGTTACCACACGTGTTCAATTCTGCATGCTGGTTGCCATTTATTGAAATCAGGTGTTCAGCGCCAGATGGATAACAAAGAGATCCTGTTCGAGAAGACCATGATTCTGTTAGTTCCAGTTGAAGATGTTGCCATCATAACCATTTCCACCAATCCTTCCAAGGCTTCCTCGAGAAATCCTGTTAGGATTACACCCGTTCCAAGAATCGCTCTGTTAATCATTACTGTCCCTGGTTCTATCCCATACACTTCGGATAAGGCTGTCCCTTAGCACTATGGGGCCGATGTGTATTACCATGGAGTTAAACAAGACTTAAAGAGTGAGGAAGCTGATATCAGCAATATTATCGGGGCCAACAAGGTCACCAGAAGCGGAAGACTCTTTTCTCCTGAGATTTCCCCTCCGACTGTTCACAAACCTGTTGACATTCCATCTGCTAGTACATCAGCTACCACCCCAGTGCCTATTCCAGTTATCACCCCTGTTGCTGAGCCATCTGGCACTCGGGGCAAATAAATCACAGGTGAGCCTTCCCGGACGGAGGCACCTAAGAAGATCATTGTAGAAACCTCTAAGCAGGAGATAGAGGAAATTCTGAAGATTATCAAGAAGAGTGACTACAATGTAGTCGAGCAGCTGGGGCAGACCCCGTCTAAAATCTCCATGTTGTCCTTGTTATTATGCTCAGAAGCCCATGCAAAGGCTTTAATTGCTTTCCTCAAAACTGCGCATGTGCCACAGGAAACTCCGGCTGATCAGTTCAAAGATTGCGTAGCTAGTTTGACTGCCGACAATGGGTTGGGTTTCTCAGACGCAGATCTAACTGCCAAAGGAAGAAATCACAATGATGCTCTGAACGTCTCGATCGAGTGCAGGGGAACTACTATGGCCCACATACTGGTGGATACTTGGTCCTCATTGAATGTTTTGTCGAAGAAAGCATTAGACCGTATGGATTGTGAAGGTTTGATTCTGAACCCGAGTAATATTATGGTAAGGGCTTTTGACGGGTTAAAAAGGATGGTGCATGGGGAGGTGGACGTCCATGTTAAAGTTGGCTCTCATACTTTTGCATCTACTTTCTATGTGATGGATATCCGACCATCATATTCTTGCTTTCTGGGTCGCCCGTGGATTCATAAGGCTGGGGCAGTGACTTCTACGCTCCATCAAATGTTGAAATATCCAGTAAAGGGGAAGATTGTCACGGTACAAGGTGAAGAGGAGTACATGGTGAGTCATCTCAACTTTTTCCGTTACATGGAAATGGATGGGGAGTTCATCGAAACCCCGTGTCAGAACTTTGAAGAGGTTCCGCAGACTTTGGCGTCGACTGAAGTGGCTGCCGAAAAACCTCCGATGAAGATGGCTTCCCTCAAGGATGCCAGGGCTGTAATTGAAGAAGGTGGGTGTGCAAATTGGGGTCGACTCCCTGATTTCACACACAAGACTGACAAGTTTGGTTTGGGCTTTACTGCAGAGGCTCAAAAGGCTGTTAGGCGCGCGCGGATTGGAAGACCTCCTCTGCATATCAGTAATCCAGGAGTTAATGTGATTGAAGGTGGTGAAGAAGATTCAGACATTGACAGCTGGATCTACCCTACAACCAATGGAGGATTGAACAACTGGACAACGAAAGACTTCATACATGTTTCCTTTATTTCACAGTAATTGACTTTTGTTTTGAATTTGTAATAAACAGTTTAAACTTTATGGCCCAGTGCCTTGCCCGAGGCATCATGGCTTTGTTTGTGAGGGCTTATTACTTGTCATTTCATATATCATCAATAAAAACATTGGACATTTATTGCATTACAAATTTTGCGCTCCTTGTTTTTCTTTTTCTGTCCCTCGCTTTATTAAAACAGCTATTGTCTTACATACACTCACATATCATAATGCAGAGCCACATCCACTCTGGATCCCGTTGATAACGACTCTGCTATTTCCAGTTATGACTTCGAAAATACGATCAACCAAGCTGAGGACGAAGGTGAGGATGATTTTGAGGTACCTAGAGAACTTGCTAGGCTATTACTGCAGGAAGAGAGGGCCATACAGCCTCATGAAGAGACAGTTGAATTAGTGAATTTGGGTACAGAGGAAGACAGGAAAGAGGTCAAGATAGGTGCGAATCTGGAGCCTAGTGTCAAGCAACAGTTGATACAGATGCTACGCGACTATGTTGAGATCTTCGCCTGGTCCTATAAAGACATGCCTAGTTTGGACACTGATATTGTGGTACACCACCTACCAACTAAAGAAGACTGTCCTCCGGTAAAGCAGAAGGTTCGCCGTATGCGCCCTGAGATGTCTGAGAAAATTAAAGCTGAGGTCATGAAATAGTTTGACGCATGATTTCTAGCTGTCACTTCTTACCTGTAGTGGGTTGCCAACGTTGTTCCTGTGCCTAAGAAGGATGGTAAGGTGCAGATGTCTGTGGACTATAGAGACCTGAACAGGGAGAGCCCCAAAGATGATTTCCCACTTCCTCATATCGATGTTCTGGTCGAAAAGACCGCGCAACATAAGATCTTCTCCTTTATGGATGGTTTTTCTGGTTACAATCAGATCAAGATGGCTCCCGAGGACATGGAGAATACAACCTTCATTACACAGTGGGGTACCTTTTGCTACAAGGTCATGCCTTTCGGGTTGAAGAATGTTGGGGAAACTTATCATCGCGCCATGGTCGCTTTGTTCCACGACATGATTCACCATGAGATTGAGGTTTATGTTGATGACATTATTGCAAGGTCCCATAATGAGGAAGAACACCTTGACCACCTCCAAAAACTGTTCGACAGGTTGAAGACGTACAAGCTAAGGTTGAACCCGAACAAGTGCACCTTTGGGGTAAGGTCTGGTAAGCTGTTGGGTTTCACCGTCATCGATAAGGGTATTCAAGTGGACCCTGCAAAGGTGAAATCTATACAGGAGATGTCGGCTCCCCGCACAGAAAAAGAATTTAGAGGCTTTTTGGGACGTTTGAACTACATCGCCCGATTCATTTCACATCTGACCGCTACTTGTGAGCCAATCTTCAAGCTGCTGAAGAAAGATCAAGTGGTAAAATGGAATGATAAATGTCAGACCGCTTTCGAAAGGATCAAGGAATACTTACAAGATCCACCTATTTTGATGCCTCCAGTTGAAGGAAGACCTCTGATCTTATACTTGACAGTACTGGATAATTCAATGGGGTGCGTGTTGGGGCAACATGACGAGTCTGGCCGAAAAAGAGCATGCTATTTACTCCCTTAGCAAAAAGTTTACTGACTGTGAGACCCGATACTCGTTGCTCGAGAAAACTTGTTGCGCTTTGGCATGGGCTGCTCGCCGGCTAAGACAGTATATGCTGACTCACACTACCTTATTGATATCAAAGATGGACCCAATTAAGTATATCTTTGAAAAGCCTGCCTTGTCCGGAAGAATAGCAAGATGGTAGATGATCTTAATTGAGTATGACATCCAATACACAACCTAAAAAGCAATCAAAGGGAGTGTATTGGCGGATCATTTAGCGCATCAGGCCGTGAATGACTACCAATCCATGAATTTCGAGTTCCCGAATGAGAACGTCATGTTGGTGACCGACTGTGAAAAACCTAGACCGGATGAAGGACTTGAGGAGGGATCCCGATGGTCTATGTATTTTGATGGAGCCTCAAACGCGTTGGGTAATGGCATTGGCGTTGTGATCATATCTCCTGAGGGCTGTCATACTCCGTTCACCGCCCGATTATGTTTTAACTGCACCAATAATATGGCGGAGTATGAAGCGTGCATCATGGGTCTTCGAGCTGCTATTGACCTAAGGATTAAGTTCTTGAGAATATTCGGAGATTCTGCTCTAGTGATCAGTCAGATCAAAGGCGAGTGGGATATGAAGCACCCAAATCTTATTCCTTACAAAGAGTATGTATTGACATTGCTCCCACACTTCGAGGAGATAACCTTTGAACACTTCCCAAGAGAGGAAAACCAGTTAGCAAATGCGCTAGCTACCATGTCTTCTATGTTCAAGGTCAGGTGGGACAATGAAGCTCCCCAGATTACCATTGAGAGGTTGGACGAACCCGCACATTGTTGTGATATTGAGACTGAAGAGGTAGCAGATAAACCCTGGTTTCACGAGGTAAAGAGGTATCTTGAGGCTCAAGAGTACCCCGAGGGTGCATCCGTTAATGATAAGAAGTTTCTGAGGAGATTCGTTGCGAAGTTCTTCATCAGTAATGGTATCCTTTACAAGCGTAATCATGATTCAACCTTACTGCGATGTATGGACAAGAACGAGGCAGAAAGGATTATGGCAGAATTACATGAAGGTACTTTCAGAACTCATTCTAGTGGACATACCATGGCAAAGAAAATCCTACAGGCAGGATATTATTGGTCTACTATGGAAGCCGATTGTTATCAGAATTCTCAGACCTGTCATAAGTTCCAAGTCTATGCTGATAAGGTGCATGTACCTCCAGTTCCTCTGAACATCTTGACAGCTCCTTGGCCTTTTGCAATGTGGGGCATCGACATGATCGACAAGATCAGACCTACTGCGTCCAACATGCATCGTTTCATTCTGGTAGCTATTGATTATTTCACGAAGTGGGTTGAAGCAGCTTCCTTTGCTACAGTAACCAAGAACGTCGTAGCGTGGTTTATCCGACACAATTTGATTTGTCGATACGGTGTACCAGAGAGGATCATTACGGAAAATGGTACAAATCTCAACAATACAATGATCACCGAGCTCTGCAAACAGTTTAAGATACAGCATCACAACTCTTCTCCCTACCGGCCAAAGATGAATGGGGCTGTTGAAGCAGCAAATAAGAACATCAAGAAGATTGTGCAGAAGATGACGGTGACATACAAAGACTGGCATGAGATGTTACCATTCTCTCTTCATGGGTATTGTACCTCAGTGCGGACTTCGACAGGGGAAACACCCTACTCTTTGGTGTATGGTATGGAAGCAGTCTTACCCATTGAGGTCTAGATACCTTCTCTCTGGATTATGAAGGATGCAGGTTTGAGCAAAGACGATTGGATCCAAACCCGACTTGACCAGCTGAATCTAATCGACAAAAAGAGACTTACTGCTATTTGTCATGGTCAGACATATCAAAAGCGAATGATTAAGGCTTTTAACAAGAAAGTCAGACGACAAAAATATCAAGTCGGGGATCTGGTGATCAAACGCATCATACTGCTGCAAGGTGATCCCAGGGGAAAATGGACCCCTACGTACGAAGGGCCATTTGTGGTTAAGAACATTTTCTCGGGAGGAGCTATGATTCTAACCACCATGGATGGTGACGACCTTCCTCACCCCGTCAATGCAGACATAGTGAAAAAATACTACGTATAATCAAAGACCCGCTAGGTCGACTGGCCTAGGCAAAAATAAAGGCTTCCCGGCGAACCAAAAGGGTTCGGGCAAAAGTAAGGGATGAAAATGAAAAAAAAACTGTACACCCGACAAGTCGAAAACCTGAAAAGGCGGCTTGGGCAAAAAAAGGTATCCCGGTGGACTGAAAACCCGAAAAGGCGGTCCAGGCAAAAATTAGGGATCAAAGCGTAACACTATGTTTCATTGGATCATCTTGCGACCCGACCTCAGTATCGACTATCAAGCTCGGACGACGCCAATCAATCTGATATACCTTCAACCAAGTAGCAAAGTGATGAGACGCTCGAAGATATAAGGGCAATAGCAGAGTTGGATCCCAGTGGGATTATTTCACATAGCTATTTTTCTTTCTTTTACACAAATTGTATAAATTCTGTTCGTCCGGCGATGTTCTCTTACTAGGACGTCAGCCTCTTGTACAAAACGCCTATTACAGGCCAATTTCAAAAATCAATACAATTCATTTTCACAAAGAAATTTCAAATTGTTTTTCTTTTTCTATTTTGTAAGAACATCCAATGATTCATTTTGATATATGTTGTTGACAATAATTGCTGCTCATAAATATTTACATATGAAACAAAAGACAATTACTCATAATTCCAGGAACAGGGGCAAATAAGAAGTGTCCAAACCTTACAGTTGCTCTACCTACCAGGTACAGGGATAGAGCCAGTTTGAGAAAATGACTAAAGGTACATACACTCCCCGCAGAGTAGGAAGTGTCTGAAGACAGTGGTGTTAGTTCTCCCCAGCCAAAGTTCATAATCACGAATAAGTCGGCAAAATTCTCCCCAAGCAAAGTTTATCTATCACCAGTAATAGAAGATTATCCATAGTGGAGTTTATTTCTTCCACAAACAGAAATTCAATCCCCGGCAGGGTTCATTATCACCAGCGACGGTAATTCATCCCCAGTCGAGGTTATTTCTCCAAATCAGCAAATCTTCTAGCAGAGCATCTCTCCTCCCCACAGAGTCATTCTCTCGCCAATTTATTCTCAAATCATCTTCGGTCATTACCCTCAGCGAGAACGAGGAACTCAGCTCCTTGTACTCTCCAGCAGCAATCCGGGATTTATTTTCCCCAGCTAGAAAACATCACGAGAACATTTGCATATCCATACATCATGGCATGCGCATACGCATCATACAACACAATCTCATTTATTTTGAGAGCATCATTACTCAATACATTTCATACATCATGACATTACATACAACTAACTCTTTACCTTTCAGGGAAAGATACAATCAAATTCTCACATGTTGTCTCTGGTTCAGTCAAATCAGTGCTAAGATTTCTGTTCCAGTTCAAGCTATAAAGCCCGGATTCGACCGGATAATATCTTGATTTTTCCATCATACTGTGAAGCCCGGAGAACGACCGGATAACAGTACCAAAATACTACGAAGATTGGAATCGACCAGATAGTGGTATATCTGGAATTTAAAGCTATGAAGCCCGGAAATCGACCGGAAAATAGTTGAATCCCCAACAAGTTACTGTGAAGCCTGGAAATCGACCAGATAGCAGTACAAGACACCATGAAGCCTGGAATCAACCAGATAGTGGTATATCATAAATGCAAGCTGTGAAGCCTGGAAATCGACCGGAAAACAGTTTAACCCCTCAACAAGATACCGTGAAGCCTGGACTCGACCAGATAGTGGTATAAGACACTGTGAAGCATGGATCACGACCAGATAGAGGCAAAGGATACTGAAGCCTGGGACACGACCAGATAACAGTATAAGGTATTGCAAAGCTTGGAATTCGACCAAATAGCAGTTTACCCGGCCAATTACTAAGAAGTCCGGAATCAACCGGATATTAGTATGCCTTAAATTCAAGTTGAAGCCCGGATGCGACTGAATAACAACTTAATTCCTTCTGAAGCCTGGAGCACGACCAAATGAGAAGTGAGAAATTGAGAAGCCTGGATAACGACCAGATAGCAATTTTAATCTCATCCCACCAGTAAGTCACTGTAAAGCCTGGAGCACGACCAGATAGCAGTCGATCTTATTCTCCTCAGTAAATCACTATAAAGCCTGGAGCACGACCATATAGCAGTTCATTTTCACCTCCCCGACTAAGAGATGATTCCACAGTAGAATAACAGACAACTGAAGTTCCTAAAATTCTATTTCTCCCGAGACAGAGATCAACATTCCCCAGCGTAGTCCTCCTTAACAACAGGTATACGGGCTCTCGCAAAGGAATATCTTATGCGATCGACACTTCTTCTGATGGCATCTTTAAGCCCATCTTCCGACATCAACCTCCAAATGGCATCTATAAGCCCATTCCCGACATCTCAGGGCTAGTACCACTTCATGCGAGTGCAAATTTCTGGGCACTCTAGTGTTCAATCATCTTCAACCTTCGGATCACGAAAGGCAGACAAGCTAATCTACATCCTCAGGTTTAAGAAGATTGAACAGGAGAAGCTATTGTACCCCAAAATTTTCCATTCCATATTTCTCAATACATTTCAAGTGAGGTCCTCAAATTGCTCAAAGAAGTCCAAGGGTTGACCAGACAAACTCTCTCCTAAGGCAGTCTACCTCAAATTAGGGTTTCAGTTTGCATCAAGATGTTTGAGTCCAAAGGGTCCCAAATGCTCACCATTGTCCTAATATGTCCACAAGATCATCCATGTCAAGTTTCAAGCCCTACATAGAAAGTTTGCTCAGTCAATTGCTCAAAGGCCTGAAAATCGATTATGTTAGGGCAAAAGTCAAATGTGTCCCACATACAGTAAAACTTCAAGATTTTTGGTCAACATCCTCATTTTGAAGTGTTATTCATCATTTTATCAAGGGTTGATCATGATTCCTCAAGGATTGCTCACAATTCATCAAAACCCAAAAGTTGCTAAATTAGGGTTTTGCAGGAAAAGTCAACTCAATTTGACCAAGCATAACATTCTCATACTTTATCAAAAATGACCCATCCAAAGCTCATTTTTAAGAGGATGAAATTCCCTACAATTCATCTTCAGCTCCCAAGTTCAGAATATGCACTCACAAGAAGATATAAATTTGGACATTATAGGTCATTTTGAAAAGTCAACAAAAACACCTTTTTGTCAAAGCTTCATACATGAACATGGAAGACTCAATTGAGATGAGACCAAAAAGGTTGCTTATAGGACATCTTAAGCTTTCTAAAAAGTCGAAGAACACATCTCTAGGGTAAAAATTGAAGGAGTTATGCATTGGTAAAGTTGACCTTTTTTGCAAAATTGCCAAAAGTTAAAAGTGGACAAAATTGCAATTTTTGTCAAATGGGCCCAACTTTTTGTGCTTGCATTGAGTTTGTAACATGATCCACGACCCATGATCCTTCCAACTTGTCTTTATTTTATTTTTATCATTTATTTTTATTTTTATTTCAATTAAATTAAATTAAATCAAAATAAAATCATGAAAAAATCAAAACTAATCAAAGCTTGAGATTTTGTGCATGTTTAGGTCTCTTATACAGCTGGAAGAAGAATAAAATCGTGCAAGTTTCATTTGGACACAAAAAGATTGGATTTAGCTTGATTTGGAAAGATTTACATAAGAATCAAATCATGATTCAATCACCTTAATTGAAAAAGATTTGAAGAAAGTTCGTAACCTAATTCATTCTAGGGTACATATAAAGCATGTGCAGACCAAAAACAAGAGGATTGGAGGCGTGAAAAGAGAAGAACAAATCTCAAAATTTCAAAGGAAAGTTGCAATCTGATTTCTCAATTCCAGGCTTCTTCAAGCCATTTCAAGCACACCATTCTTTTGCTGGACATCTAAGGACTCTATCCCAATCATTAGCAAGCATTTTCGTGCCCAGATATGCGCTGTAAGTATCCCACGACCTCCATGCTTTTTTGAAATTGCATATCATAATCCTGGCACTCTTAGCATGATTTGTTTATATATTCTGAATCTTTGAAACATTTGCAAGCTAATGGTAACATTCAATTGCATTTTTATTAACTGTAGAGCAAGATGCCATAGTTAGGGTTCTTGGCTCGTTTTTGGGGTTTTTCATTACAGGTACAATTGGCCATGGAAAATGGTACCATGATGCTCGTGAGGTTGCAACGAGTTAATTGGTACCACTGGTATTGATTTATCATGCGTGCATATATATTTGGAGGATCACAGGGCTGTACCTACACCCAGAAAATTGTAGGTAAAAGTCATACCTTTTACCAATGGAGAGAGGAAGAAGAAGGGTGGCGTGGCACTCCCTGATTTGCCTATTCAAAATTCGCGCGTTATGAAATATATTATTTTATTTTTCTAATATAATAATTGATTTTTGTTCCATATACAATAAAGCGCGCTAGCTTAGATGGTCAGTGTACAAGGGAAATTGCCAAAGGGCCTGGGTTCGATCCCCAGGTCCCCATATTTGTCAATATTATTTTATTTTACATCATCAGGTACACATGCATACAAGGAGACCATTATACGCCCTCAATGTCCAGTAAACCAGATCTCCTGCATGCCAAATCCAACGCCTATCACATGGAGGTCTACCATAGGCCTAGTCAAGCTTGCAACATGGGATCTGAAAAGTCAACGTGGGCCAAGGAGTTTTGGGCTCAGAAAATGAAATTGACACCCCCTCTCTTGCTACAAAACCAGGCCCATTTTCTTTATTTTCTTATATTTCTTTCATTTATTTATTTGGTTTAAATTATTTTCTAACACAAATTGAATTCTTTTTTTACAAAATCATAAAATCAATTTTCACAAATTTAGATTTAGGTTTTATTTTTATCAAATTTAATTTAATAATTAGTTAAATTTAATTTTAGGGTAATTCTAACCTTTTTGTAAATAATTTAAAATAAATTAGAAAATTAGGGTTTGTTTGATTTAATTTTTATTTCTTTTCTCAAATTAAATGAAAATACAAAAATAGGTCAAATTAGTTATTTTTCTTAATTTAAATTAATTAGTAATTAAGTTTGTATTTATTCAATTAAAACCTTATTTTCTCAAAATAATCAAAAACACAAAAATATGATTTTTCTTTTAATTAGGTTTAGTCGGGGTCAAAACCCCAATTCTCTCATTTTCGTTTCATCGTGCGCGCTTATTATTTTTTACGATATTAATGTAACTGCTCACAGTATGTAATAGTTTAATTAGGACTTTTCGTTTTTTTATCGTTTTACGGGTTTTTGGCTATGTAATTAATCCCCCTCCCCGAAGCCTTGTAATAGCGTAGTTTTATTTTCCGCATTTTTATTCTCGAAAATATTAACTGTTATATGTATGATAATAGGATTGCATGACAAGACTGTATGTTAATTTTAAAATGGTTAGCAAACCCTAAATGTGCAAAGATAATAACTTGAAATCAAATCACTCGCACATGCGCACTCCTAGGGTATACTCTCACTTCGGTTGCCTTCGGTAAACGATCATTAAGTATAGGGTGTCTTAGTGGTTGCTCTCTTGTCTAAATAAAGATCAAATATCCCGTTCGGGAATGTTGCCTCGAAAAGGTTGCCTCGGAAATGTTGCCTCGAATATGATCTCAAGACACTAGGGTTATTACTAAGACGTCTTAACATTGCTTTAATGATTGTATGTCCCTTTCGAATTGACCCTTACAGCTCCAACGATGGTGCTACCTACTCTTTTATAGTAGGATAACGCTGTCTAAAGGAATTAAGGACAAAAACATTTTTTTTCGAGTAGGTAGATACTGTTAGGTACTTGCTCAAAACAACAAACTTTTTCACACTTACACATTTTTCAAACAAAGTTTTCAAAAACGCTTTGTAACACTCTTGAAGACAGAAGCAAGGGTTAAAATGAAGCAAAACAAAAACTCTTCAAAAACACACAAACACGGAAGCAATTTTTAAAATGATGAGCAAGTACCTAAGAGCCCGTGGAAAACCACAGATAGAAAGGGTGCTAATACCTTCCATTTCTATAATCTACCCCCCGTACTCAAAATATCGAAAAAGGAATTTTTCTGTGCTTTTGTCCTTTCCAGTTGGATAAAATAAAAAGTCGGTGGCGACTCTTGCTTACCGCGACATTTTGCGAACACAAATGCAAAACACAAACCAGCATTTGCCTAAAACAGTCAGGTTCTGCCACCGTATCACATTTGGTCTTTGTATATATTAAAAAAAAATATTTATAAGTGTGAGAAAAAGAATAAATAATTAACCTAATTCTATTTTTTACTTACAAGTTTATTGGGGAAAAATAGTGAATACATAACTAAAAAATATATTTTTTATGAGAAAATGAAATAAAATAAACAAAATATAATATTTATCATTTTTACATTTTTTTATGATTTTTAATATTTAAGAAAAATATATTTAATGAAATACAACAACATAAAATAAATAAGTGAAAATAGTTGGGCCAGGGGTGCCCTGAGTAATCAGGAGGTAGCATGTTAGAAAAAAAAACACAAGGCCCAAATGTTGAAGCCCACGCTGCAAACAGCCAAAAAATGGATGAAAAAAATGTGAAAAATGCAAAAAGGCAGCGCCAAGGCTCGAACCTGTGACCTTAAGCATTTTAGCGCGCTGCCTTACCACTGGGGTGGTTGTACATCCGTTAGTTTAAATGAAACAAGAAAAACATAACACATAAAGCCTCCTTGCCCTGTACTTCATCTTCTTCTTCAAGCTGGCCAGAACCTCTGTATCTTTCTCATTTCTCCATGAAAATGGAAACTTGCAACATGAAAATGATAGTACTTTTTCCCACGATTTCAACCATGTAACTCATGTAAACTAAACATCAAAGATCAAAGCAAATTTTAATGGCCCTAATTTCAACCCTAATTTTTATAGAAATTTGAACTCTAAAATTCTCTATACATAATGAACAGAAATGAAATCTATGCACATGGTTGGCTTTAGCACAATAATATCTACATTTTCCTTTCACAAATCGTGGCCAATGGATGCCTGTATGAAGAGATAAAAGTTAGAGTTCTTACCTCTTTCAGCTGAGATCGTGAATGGGGTTTGAGTGAGATTTATGAAGGCCTGAAGATTCCTTTAGCTTGCCTGAACCTCCCTGAGTGTGTTACAATCCTTGCCTTGCTTTGAAAGTGCCTGAATCTCTTTATCCAATTCAACCTGTAAGCTTGAAAAAAAATGGCAGATGAAGAAGGAGGAGTTACAGTGAAGGGATGATGGTCTGGAACACTTAGATATGAGGTAGGTAAAGTGTTTAAGTGATTAAAACTTGAAACGCACGAGTAGATTTGTGGATTGCTATGCTTGGTCTCAAACTGCAAGTTTTGACAGGTTTTTGGTGATAGGGAGTTTTTGAGTGTTTCTGGCCTTGATCAATCGTGTGTTAGGTTGCAATGTGTTTGTGTATTAGTATAGAGAAGGTTTCTAACCCACTCCACAACAGATTTCTGAGTTGTAGCCTTTTTTCCCTCTTACTTGCTTTTTAAGAAAGATGAAGAGACCACTCCCTACATGCTTGTACAGACCTGCTTGGAGTTGGTACAAGTTATAGATAACTTTCTTTTGGTTTATAGGACTTGTGTGTGCAGAGAGAACATGTCCAATGCTCAATAAGTGAAAAGTTGCAAAAGTTATGCTTTTCCAAAATGGCAATGGCAACTTTGTACCAGTTATGGAATTAAAACTTGGACAAAGACTCTTGTGCTTGGATTAAGGATTTATCATATGTGTAAGCATTAAATTATGAAGTGAGAAACAAGTTTGGGACCTGTAAATCAAGGATTAGGCAGCATAGGTTCATATTTGAATTTTGTTCTTCATGAAATGGCTTGAAATCAAAGTGAGAAATTGCCAACTTCCTCTCTTCGATTCTCCCTACTCAAGAATGATCTCAAGGAGTACTTGGACATTTTTGAAAGTTTGCAATGTGCTATATAACTCATATTTGAAATGCATTTCAAGATTATTCTTGGAACTAGGTGAAAAATTTCCATGAAGTTAGGTCAAAAACCTGCCTAAATTAGGGCAAAATTTCACTGAGTTATTTTAGTTCATGAGCATGTATTCACAAAATTATATCTTAAGATCCAAGCACCTTTAGGGAAAAATGTGTGAAGAAAAGTTATAGATTTCATGGAGATATACAACTTTAATGTTGGGAATTTCTTTTGAATCATCCTATAACATGGTGGAAAATTGGCTTAAAGTTGAATTGTGATCCTTGGCATTTGATTTTGACCAAAAAGTCAAAGTTTGACTTTTCAGTATACAGTTGATTTTTGATTAGTTGACTGCAAATTTCATCTGTCAATCCAATGAATTTGCAATGTTTTGAACCATGTCATTAGGTAAAGATGATACAATTGAGCCCTTGGAATCATGCTTCAAATAAATTGGTCATTTGCTAGGTCTAAAATCAGAAATTACCCTTTCTCAGTCAAAACCCTAATTTTGACCATTTTGCCCTTTTGATGATTTAATCAAATTTCTTGAGGAATTGTGGTCCAAAATTGATCAAATGATACATATGAGTCTAAAATGTTGATGTGGATCAAAAATTATGAAGTTTGACTGTAAATTGGCCATGGTTGACTTTTTCCCCAATACAGTTGATTTTTAGGTCAACTGTCCAATTGACAGATAAAAAATGTGATTCAAAGCTGGAAACTTGACATGAGTAATCTTAAGCGTCCATGATGATATTTGAAAGTCACATGAAGCATTGATAGTCCCAAAATACTTGTGCAATCCCAAACCCTAATTTTGTATTATCAGTGCATGATGAGATGCCTTGAGCTGGTCAAACCCTAATCCAGTCTTGAGTCAAAGAGGTCTTGTGAGAAAAGTTTTTTATATATGAGAGGGAAAATTTTGGGGTACAACATTTACCGCGATATTTCGAAAAACATCCAATATCTCTCTTTCTTTCTCTCCCTCCTCAATTCTTTTATTTTTCATAACTCTATGTGGGAAGGGAACTAGTGGAACATACTCCTTTTCTTTAAGTTTTTCAGTTTCCACCGCAACTAAAGA
The DNA here is from genome assembly GCA_948472305.1 of Vicia faba. Classification (NCBI taxonomy): domain Eukaryota; kingdom Viridiplantae; phylum Streptophyta; class Magnoliopsida; order Fabales; family Fabaceae; genus Vicia; species Vicia faba. Next base: position 313,991,292 of record OX451737.1, read on the forward strand.
AGGTGAGGAAAGTTCAGGTGAAACAGATTCAGAAGGAGAAGGTTCAGATGTTACCTCAATTATTTTTTTATTTTTTTCAGGGGCTGGTTCTGTAACCTTTCCATATCTCAAAGAAATTGCACTGACATTAGCCTTAGGACCATTCGGATTGACAACTGTTTGGGCTGGAAGTTGGTTTGACCCTTGGGATTGCATGGTGTTTATTTGAGTAACAAGTTGTCCCATCTGTGTGTGCAAGGTCTGAATGCTAGAATCAGTCATTTGTTGGAACTGAAGGTTATTGACATCCATTTGTTTGACAAGATCCTCTAAGGATGGTCCCGAAGGTGCAGGGACAACCACTTGGGGTGGGTTCTGTTGTTGGCTGGTTTATGGATTTCTATATCGAAGGTTGTGATGGTTCCTCCAATTGGGATGGTATTTGTTGGTGGACAGGTCAGGAATGTTGTTATACCTATTTTGGTTGTAAAGGTTGGCTGCATAAGCTTGAGGCAGCTCAGTAATGGACTCGTCTCTCATAATAGGACAGGTATCAGTCGGATGCTCATGAGCATTACGAATACCACACACATTTGTTGTTTGAGGTTTTGCTACTGCCAGTTGTTTGACTAAGGCAGTGAGATCGTCAATTCTGGTCTCTAAAGCTTTATTGGAAGAAACCTGAATTTGATCCACGCCTTTGCTTTGAACATAATTGTCTCTAGTGGTAAACTATTGAGAATTAAGAGACATATTTTCAATAAGGGCTTTGGCAGCAGCTGGAGTTTTATCGACAAGTGCTCCACCACTAGCAGCATCAAGAATGTTCCTATCCATCGGTAACAAACCTTCATAAAAGTATTGGATAATTAGTTGCTCGGTAATCTGGTGTTGAGGACAGCTAGATACCAAGTGTTTGAATCTATCCCAATACCCAGTCAATGACTCATTGCCTTGTCTAATACCACAAATCTCCTTTCTTATTGAGGCATCTCTAGAGGCAGGAAAATATCTCTCCAAGAACACTTTTTTCAGAGCATTCCAGCTTGCGATTGAATTTGGCTCAAGATAGTATATCCAATCCTTTGCCGCGCCCTGTAATGAAAAAGGAAAAGCTCAAAGTTTGATGTGATCTTCAGTGATCCCTTCAGGCTTCAATGGTGTAGAACACACGGCCTGAAATTCTTTCAAATGTTTGTGTGGATCCTCACCTGCAAGACCACTAAACTTGGGCAACAAGTGTATTAAACCCGATTTTAATTCAAAAGGAACAACAACATTATCATATTCAATACACATGCCATTATAATTCACATCAGGGGAAGGCAATTTCCTTAAGGTTCTTTAGTCAGCCATATCAAAAACAAATTCAAAATTCGAAGCAAACAAGTTATGCAAATAGTCAAACTCAGAATCAGACTCAATTGTGGGTGGTGAACTAGTGGTAGCCTGGACTTTTCTACGTCGTGCGTGCAAGGTTTTCTCTACTTCAGGATCAAAAGCAACAAATTCAGAACAGCAAGACCTAGTGGTCAGGACTAATACACAACAATGCAGCAACAATGTTCAAAATGCCAACAATGTTCCTAATAATAAAAAACAAACACAATGAAGAAAATCGATTAAATAAAATTTAGAAAAATAAAATAACACCAGATTTAATCTAATTAGGAAAAATAACAATTTTAAGAATTTTTTCGATTTTTTTCGACTCTATGAAAACAGCAAAAAAATTCGTTAAAAATCGAAAAAAGATGAATTTGCGATTTTGAGGGCCGAAAGCTTTTAGAATTTTATTCTAAAGGTTTATTGTTAGTCGATTTTTTTTTAACTTCACGAAAAAATTCGGAGCAAATCGAAACAGTAGGTTTCAAACATACCTGCTAGGCTGAAAAACTGTACTGCAACCGAAATTGCAACCTTGAAAATCAACAAACACAACGAAAAAAACAAGAAAAAAAATTAACACTATACATATGACTAAAATATTAATTAATAACAACAAGAATCCCCGGCAACGGCGCCAATTTGATCCGCTATCGCACACAGATCAAAAACGAGTATTTTGTAAAATGCAGTATAGCGACAATGGCTCGAGTCGTATCGCAAGGATTCTTGATTTTATTATTAACTAATAGAAATCTAATGAGGGGGTTGGTTTTAGGATTGATTCATAACACGAAATAAGTGATTAAAATAAGTGATTATAAAAATAAGTCGATCTACTGTTTTCAGGTTCCTGCTAATCATTGGTTTTTACCTTACCAATTCCCTAAGCGACTTCGACCTCTATTCGATTTCAATACCAATTGACAAGCGCAATAGATATAAAATAGATTGAATTCCCATTCCGAATTAAGCAAATGGATTAATACAATCGTGAATTAAGCAAACACGATATAAAACGCGATTTAACGACTAAGCGACGTAAACAACGATTAAAGATTAGGAATACAATCATACGAAATTTAATCAAGACATTCCATGAAATTACAAATTAAGAAAATGCAATTTCATAAAATAGAATTGAAAGAGAAACGAAATTGAATTGATAAGTTAAAAACCTCAAAGCATCGGAACACGATTACAATAGATCAACTCTGGATAATTAGTTCTTCATTCAAGTGTAAAAGCAAAATGTATTTTTTTCTGAATAATGAAAAGGTCCAAACTAAATTACTCTAGCGGCTTCTAGGTATAGCAAGGACAAGGATTCGGTTCATAACCCAACTGGGTCGAAAACATAACTCAGGCCCAAAACAAATGACCCAAAACTTAAATATAAAATATTATAACTTCAACGAATTACTGGAACTTATGCAGGCCTAATCAGCTTTTGACTCCAACATGAAATTTGTATATCTTTCTCTTAGCTTTCCGACGAATATTAGAATGCATCAATCCGATTTCTGAAGCTCCAGTTATGATTTTTTTATTGAAAGCTGCTAATACTGAAAATAAAATACGAAAATCAATTAAAGGTAAAAATAAAATAAATTATAAAAACATCATAAAATAGAAAAATAAACAAAACAAACCATGGAAATGCCTAGATACAAACATAAGAAAATGTGCATCAGTATGCACTGATCAATAGGGAAGAAGGAGATGAATAGGAAACTTTTCGCGATGTCAACACGATCCGAGATAATCCATAACCAATCGACAAGATGCACCATCCAATGATGTTGCATAAACCTATAAACTACAAAGAATTGGATCAGATATCCTCCAAGAGGGAAAGAGATGATAAAAAAAACCTAAAAAATATGTTCTAAGCTATTTATACACAAACTGAAAATCGCAGACCGCACTTAGCCTTAAAAACTGCGCTAAGCGCGCCTTCATTTATTCATCAAATCACCTTAGAGCGTGTGCTAAGCGCCAAATATTGTGCTAAGTGTGCTCTCCTCTGCCTCTACCTCTGCTCTAGATTCCTTGCTGAGAGCGCTCTAAGCACGACCTGAAGCAACTTTATTTCTTGAGTTTATCCAAAAATGTCTATCCGGAGTCGTGCCTTCGATACCTTATTCCTCGATGCTCCGAATATGCTAAAATACCTACAAAAAGACATTAAAACTATAAAATGATACATAAATGAATCATAAATACAATTAAACACTAAGTATACATAATTACACAAAAGTCGGGGAATTATTCAAAGAATATTAACAAAACAACCGATAAGTGCCACAAATTATATACACAAAATAATGATATTTTTGCACTTATCAAAATCTTCCCAACTTGAACTTGTTTGTCCTCAAACAAGGCCAAACAACTCGAAGAACAAAAGTAACTAACCAAAGAATCATGAATCAACAAGTTTTTAAAACGGAAAACAAATGTATGGTTCAAATAAAAACGTACAAGTAAAGTAAATACTTACCACTATACTACAACGACAACATGTAAACGAAACGAATCCTAAGTACAAAAAGTATATTAAACATTCTAACACAAAACAAGCTTAATCATGAATCACGCCTAGTAAAAATTCATCGGTAGATGAAGAACATACAATGGTGGGGAATAAAAAACACTCATCCACAATTTTGCAAACAATAGACTAAATTATGTATTCATTCAAAAACTCATATTGAAAATATAAAGGTAAAAATCACAAGGACTTTTCAAGGTTGTAATGCGGTTTGGTTAACAAACAAGGGATAAGTCCTAAAGCTAATCGAAACAAAAATCTGTCTTAACCTAAGGGAGTGGTCAACTCACAAAGACTCAAGCAACACAATTTCAATCAAACTTTCTGATTATGATGTTTATTTTCCAAAATTACAAATATAATATATGTTTGTGTATAACTAATGTAAGCTTCTTGTAAGTTTTTATGACACGTTATGTAGTTGCTGATTGTGATACGGTGGGAGAACTGACTTGATTTGTTTTGCATTTTGATCGCATTTGTACAGATAGCAAGAGTCGCCACCGACTTTTCTTTTATCCAAAAGGAAAGGTAAAAAAGCACAGGAAAGACCTTTCGAGATTATTTCTCGGGTTCGGGGGGTAGATTATGAAAAGGGAAGGTATTAACACCCTTTTCATCCATGGTTTTCCATGGGCTCTTAGTTACTCGTTTAGATCACTTGCTTTTATTTTGACAGTGTGCTTGTGGTGTGAACTTTGAAAATATTTTGAAAAAAATGTCTTTATAATGGTTCTCGTTTCTATAAGAACACGTATAAAGTGTTGTTTTCGGAAAAAAATTGTTCAAAGATGTGTTTGTGGAATGTGTTTTTGAAAGTGGTTTTGAAAATATGTTTTGCAATGGTTCTCGTCTCTATAAGAACGTATACAAAATGTTTTGTCTATTGAAAATGTTTTGAGATGAAAGTGTTGGTGTAAAAATGTTTTTGTGAATTGTGATCCTTGGCATTTGATTTTGACCAAAAAGTCAAAGTTTGACTTTTCAGTATACAGTTGATTTTTGATTAGTTGACTGCAAATTTCATCTGTCAATCCAATGAATTTGCAATGTTTTGAACCATGTCATTAGGTAAAGATGATACAATTGAGCCCTTGGAATCATGCTTCAAATAAATTGGTCATTTGCTAGGTCTAAAATCAGAAATTACCCTTTCTCAGTCAAAACCCTAATTTTGACCATTTTGCCCTTTTGATGATTTAATCAAATTTCTTGAGGAATTGTGGTCCAAAATTGATCAAATGATACATATGAGTCTAAAATGTTGATGTGGATCAAAAATTATGAAGTTTGACTGTAAATTGGCCATGGTTGACTTTTTCCCCAATACAGTTGATTTTTAGGTCAACTGTCCAATTGACAGATAAAAAATGTGATTCAAAGCTGGAAACTTGACATGAGTAATCTTAAGCGTCCATGATGATATTTGAAAGTCACATGAAGCATTGATAGTCCCAAAATACTTGTGCAATCCCAAACCCTAATTTTGTATTATCAGTGCATGATGAGATGCCTTGAGCTGGTCAAACCCTAATCCAGTCTTGAGTCAAAGAGGTCTTGTGAGAAAAGTTTTTTATATATGAGAGGGAAAATTTTGGGGTACAACATTTACCGCGATATTTCGAAAAACATCCAATATCTCTCTTTCTTTCTCTCCCTCCTCAATTCTTTTATTTTTCATAACTCTATGTGGGAAGGGAACTAGTGGAACATACTCCTTTTCTTTAAGTTTTTCAGTTTCCACCGCAACTAAAGAAGGTGAGGAAAGTTCAGGTGAAACAGATTCAGAAGGAGAAGGTTCAGATGTTACCTCAATTATTTTTTTATTTTTTTCAGGGGCTGGTTCTGTAACCTTTCCATATCTCAAAGAAATTGCACTGACATTAGCCTTAGGACCATTCGGATTGACAACTGTTTGGGCTGGAAGTTGGTTTGACCCTTGGGATTGCATGGTGTTTATTTGAGTAACAAGTTGTCCCATCTGTGTGTGCAAGGTCTGAATGCTAGAATCAGTCATTTGTTGGAACTGAAGGTTATTGACATCCATTTGTTTGACAAGATCCTCTAAGGATGGTCCCGAAGGTGCAGGGACAACCACTTGGGGTGGGTTCTGTTGTTGGCTGGTTTATGGATTTCTATATCGAAGGTTGTGATGGTTCCTCCAATTGGGATGGTATTTGTTGGTGGACAGGTCAGGAATGTTGTTATACCTATTTTGGTTGTAAAGGTTGGCTGCATAAGCTTGAGGCAGCTCAGTAATGGACTCGTCTCTCATAATAGGACAGGTATCAGTCGGATGCTCATGAGCATTACGAATACCACACACATTTGTTGTTTGAGGTTTTGCTACTGCCAGTTGTTTGACTAAGGCAGTGAGATCGTCAATTCTGGTCTCTAAAGCTTTATTGGAAGAAACCTGAATTTGATCCACGCCTTTGCTTTGAACATAATTGTCTCTAGTGGTAAACTATTGAGAATTAAGAGACATATTTTCAATAAGGGCTTTGGCAGCAGCTGGAGTTTTATCGACAAGTGCTCCACCACTAGCAGCATCAAGAATGTTCCTATCCATCGGTAACAAACCTTCATAAAAGTATTGGATAATTAGTTGCTCGGTAATCTGGTGTTGAGGACAGCTAGATACCAAGTGTTTGAATCTATCCCAATACCCAGTCAATGACTCATTGCCTTGTCTAATACCACAAATCTCCTTTCTTATTGAGGCATCTCTAGAGGCAGGAAAATATCTCTCCAAGAACACTTTTTTCAGAGCATTCCAGCTTGCGATTGAATTTGGCTCAAGATAGTATATCCAATCCTTTGCCGCGCCCTGTAATGAAAAAGGAAAAGCTCAAAGTTTGATGTGATCTTCAGTGATCCCTTCAGGCTTCAATGGTGTAGAACACACGGCCTGAAATTCTTTCAAATGTTTGTGTGGATCCTCACCTGCAAGACCACTAAACTTGGGCAACAAGTGTATTAAACCCGATTTTAATTCAAAAGGAACAACAACATTATCATATTCAATACACATGCCATTATAATTCACATCAGGGGAAGGCAATTTCCTTAAGGTTCTTTAGTCAGCCATATCAAAAACAAATTCAAAATTCGAAGCAAACAAGTTATGCAAATAGTCAAACTCAGAATCAGACTCAATTGTGGGTGGTGAACTAGTGGTAGCCTGGACTTTTCTACGTCGTGCGTGCAAGGTTTTCTCTACTTCAGGATCAAAAGCAACAAATTCAGAACAGCAAGACCTAGTGGTCAGGACTAATACACAACAATGCAGCAACAATGTTCAAAATGCCAACAATGTTCCTAATAATAAAAAACAAACACAATGAAGAAAATCGATTAAATAAAATTTAGAAAAATAAAATAACACCAGATTTAATCTAATTAGGAAAAATAACAATTTTAAGAATTTTTTCGATTTTTTTCGACTCTATGAAAACAGCAAAAAAATTCGTTAAAAATCGAAAAAAGATGAATTTGCGATTTTGAGGGCCGAAAGCTTTTAGAATTTTATTCTAAAGGTTTATTGTTAGTCGATTTTTTTTTAACTTCACGAAAAAATTCGGAGCAAATCGAAACAGTAGGTTTCAAACATACCTGCTAGGCTGAAAAACTGTACTGCAACCGAAATTGCAACCTTGAAAATCAACAAACACAACGAAAAAAACAAGAAAAAAAATTAACACTATACATATGACTAAAATATTAATTAATAACAACAAGAATCCCCGGCAACGGCGCCAATTTGATCCGCTATCGCACACAGATCAAAAACGAGTATTTTGTAAAATGCAGTATAGCGACAATGGCTCGAGTCGTATCGCAAGGATTCTTGATTTTATTATTAACTAATAGAAATCTAATGAGGGGGTTGGTTTTAGGATTGATTCATAACACGAAATAAGTGATTAAAATAAGTGATTATAAAAATAAGTCGATCTACTGTTTTCAGGTTCCTGCTAATCATTGGTTTTTACCTTACCAATTCCCTAAGCGACTTCGACCTCTATTCGATTTCAATACCAATTGACAAGCGCAATAGATATAAAATAGATTGAATTCCCATTCCGAATTAAGCAAATGGATTAATACAATCGTGAATTAAGCAAACACGATATAAAACGCGATTTAACGACTAAGCGACGTAAACAACGATTAAAGATTAGGAATACAATCATACGAAATTTAATCAAGACATTCCATGAAATTACAAATTAAGAAAATGCAATTTCATAAAATAGAATTGAAAGAGAAACGAAATTGAATTGATAAGTTAAAAACCTCAAAGCATCGGAACACGATTACAATAGATCAACTCTGGATAATTAGTTCTTCATTCAAGTGTAAAAGCAAAATGTATTTTTTTCTGAATAATGAAAAGGTCCAAACTAAATTACTCTAGCGGCTTCTAGGTATAGCAAGGACAAGGATTCGGTTCATAACCCAACTGGGTCGAAAACATAACTCAGGCCCAAAACAAATGACCCAAAACTTAAATATAAAATATTATAACTTCAACGAATTACTGGAACTTATGCAGGCCTAATCAGCTTTTGACTCCAACATGAAATTTGTATATCTTTCTCTTAGCTTTCCGACGAATATTAGAATGCATCAATCCGATTTCTGAAGCTCCAGTTATGATTTTTTTATTGAAAGCTGCTAATACTGAAAATAAAATACGAAAATCAATTAAAGGTAAAAATAAAATAAATTATAAAAACATCATAAAATAGAAAAATAAACAAAACAAACCATGGAAATGCCTAGATACAAACATAAGAAAATGTGCATCAGTATGCACTGATCAATAGGGAAGAAGGAGATGAATAGGAAACTTTTCGCGATGTCAACACGATCCGAGATAATCCATAACCAATCGACAAGATGCACCATCCAATGATGTTGCATAAACCTATAAACTACAAAGAATTGGATCAGATATCCTCCAAGAGGGAAAGAGATGATAAAAAAAACCTAAAAAATATGTTCTAAGCTATTTATACACAAACTGAAAATCGCAGACCGCACTTAGCCTTAAAAACTGCGCTAAGCGCGCCTTCATTTATTCATCAAATCACCTTAGAGCGTGTGCTAAGCGCCAAATATTGTGCTAAGTGTGCTCTCCTCTGCCTCTACCTCTGCTCTAGATTCCTTGCTGAGAGCGCTCTAAGCACGACCTGAAGCAACTTTATTTCTTGAGTTTATCCAAAAATGTCTATCCGGAGTCGTGCCTTCGATACCTTATTCCTCGATGCTCCGAATATGCTAAAATACCTACAAAAAGACATTAAAACTATAAAATGATACATAAATGAATCATAAATACAATTAAACACTAAGTATACATAATTACACAAAAGTCGGGGAATTATTCAAAGAATATTAACAAAACAACCGATAAGTGCCACAAATTATATACACAAAATAATGATATTTTTGCACTTATCAAAATCTTCCCAACTTGAACTTGTTTGTCCTCAAACAAGGCCAAACAACTCGAAGAACAAAAGTAACTAACCAAAGAATCATGAATCAACAAGTTTTTAAAACGGAAAACAAATGTATGGTTCAAATAAAAACGTACAAGTAAAGTAAATACTTACCACTATACTACAACGACAACATGTAAACGAAACGAATCCTAAGTACAAAAAGTATATTAAACATTCTAACACAAAACAAGCTTAATCATGAATCACGCCTAGTAAAAATTCATCGGTAGATGAAGAACATACAATGGTGGGGAATAAAAAACACTCATCCACAATTTTGCAAACAATAGACTAAATTATGTATTCATTCAAAAACTCATATTGAAAATATAAAGGTAAAAATCACAAGGACTTTTCAAGGTTGTAATGCGGTTTGGTTAACAAACAAGGGATAAGTCCTAAAGCTAATCGAAACAAAAATCTGTCTTAACCTAAGGGAGTGGTCAACTCACAAAGACTCAAGCAACACAATTTCAATCAAACTTTCTGATTATGATGTTTATTTTCCAAAATTACAAATATAATATATGTTTGTGTATAACTAATGTAAGCTTCTTGTAAGTTTTTATGACACGTTATGTAGTTGCTGATTGTGATACGGTGGGAGAACTGACTTGATTTGTTTTGCATTTTGATCGCATTTGTACAGATAGCAAGAGTCGCCACCGACTTTTCTTTTATCCAAAAGGAAAGGTAAAAAAGCACAGGAAAGACCTTTCGAGATTATTTCTCGGGTTCGGGGGGTAGATTATGAAAAGGGAAGGTATTAACACCCTTTTCATCCATGGTTTTCCATGGGCTCTTAGTTACTCGTTTAGATCACTTGCTTTTATTTTGACAGTGTGCTTGTGGTGTGAACTTTGAAAATATTTTGAAAAAAATGTCTTTATAATGGTTCTCGTTTCTATAAGAACACGTATAAAGTGTTGTTTTCGGAAAAAAATTGTTCAAAGATGTGTTTGTGGAATGTGTTTTTGAAAGTGGTTTTGAAAATATGTTTTGCAATGGTTCTCGTCTCTATAAGAACGTATACAAAATGTTTTGTCTATTGAAAATGTTTTGAGATGAAAGTGTTGGTGTAAAAATGTTTTTGTCGTGAGCAAGCGAGTAACTAGGAGTGAATCTACCTACTCGAAAGGTTTTCAATTGTTCTTTTCTTCCTCCTTTTAATGTTGCTATCTTACCATTAGTTTGGTAAGAAACCCCATCGCTGGATGTAAAGGGACGGGCGCGGGTCAATTTTTACAATCATCGAAAACAACTTATGTGACGCTTTAGCAATTTTTGTAAGGGACGAGATCGTTTTATCGAAGGCAGCGTCGAGGGTCATTGAGGGACTACGATTTTTTAATCAAAGGGTCATTGCTAAAACGTCCCATATTCGAGGGACATGACTATGTTTCCGAGGCAACAAGCGAGGTTACCCTAGAGGTGCGTGTGTGAAAAAGTGTGTTTGATTCAAGTTATTTTGTCTTTGGAATTAGGTTATCTAGCGATTGATTTTAAATCTTACCATTCACGCCTAATTACTATATAGTATAAAGAAAATAGTAAATTGTGGAATTTGAAATACTATGCTATTACAGAGCTTTCGGGAATGAGGGTATAATTTTTACAAATGGGGATGAATCAATGCGATTAACAGTCAAAATAGGCAATTAATACAACCAAATTGAATTGAATCAAATAAATATAACAGTCTAAGGTAATTAATTAACAAAGTGTCGCAACAAAAACTCTAAGTTATTTGGTTTGTAACGTTTGGAAAGAAAAGAAAATTTAAAAGAAATTAAGTCAATTGTATATATATATCTTTTTTGTTTGATACTATGTGTTTGTGAGAGTATATAACAAGAAAATAAAATCCTATTCTATGTATATATTTTATTATTCATAAATTAAAATTTTTTATTTTAAAAAAAAAGGAAAGTTTATTAGAGAGAAAGAAGTTGATAAAAATATTTACAAAGTTTAAACTCAATAATTATAAGAATTGTATGTGTTAAGTTAAATTGAATTTTAAGAATTAAAATTGAAACTAAATATAAACCAATAAATTAGGGAAGTAAGATTAAAAGAATTAAACAAAACAGAAACGCCCAAGGGAGGAGTCAAACTCAGGCCATTTGGATTGTCACGGATACGCCTTGCCAACTAAACTATGTTACTTGTTTATTATATTTACACTTCAATCAAACTAAAAGGGAAAATAGTATGGACGATTGGGCCAACAACCCAATGGGCTGACCCGGTTGACCAAAGAAATGAAGGGTTTGTTGCAACCCTAAACACCAAAAACGCGCCGCTATTTTCATTGAAAAGGGACACGAAATAAATAAAAAAAGAAATTACTGATGTTGGGAAAAGAAAAGAAAACGTGGAAGCAACAATACAGGTTTCAACATTATCTTAGATCTAATCTTCTCTTGCTGTAAAAAAGGGACAGAAGATCCTTTCCAAGCGGAATCCAAACCTCTTCACTTTTCCAAACGTCAAATGTTTTTTTTAAGATCGCTCTTGTTTATGCCTGAGTGAGATCAGAAAACTTCCGATGACTACCTTATTTTCCTCTTTGGTCGGGCCAGTGGCTGGATGATGGCAGATTGTTGTTTGAAGGATGGAGGACGAAAAGTTATTGGGAGGAAGATGGAAAAAGGGAGTCCTTGGCGTGGTCAGAAGCTGACGGTGATAGCGGGAGAGAGAGGTTGAAGAGGTAAGGTTTGTTTTTAGGATTTACTGTATAACTGCTACCTTTGTTCCTTTATTTAGTTATTAAATTTTTTCTCTATGCTTATACAGTGACGGAACAAACATGAAGCAGTAACAAGCAGTATAAATAAAAGCACAGCAAAACGGCAACGTGCTTATGAAGTCGGGAAGCAAGACTTACAGAATTGGAGCTTTTACGAACGGTCCCTTTGAACTTTTATGCTGATACCTTCGTCCATTTTTTGTTCCTCACTCGTTCTCGCTATTGGATTTTGTTTGACAGGGAAGTCTCCTTTCTCCTTCTTTTTCTTTTTAGACTCTGAAGGGATGTGTGGGAAAATGATGATGATGAGGGCGTTTTTTAGTAAAATTGTTGTTTGAAAAACAGAACTCTGATGATTCTGTGTTTTTTAGTGATCTTTCTGTTGTTGTCTCTCCCTTTGCTTTTGATGTTTGTCTCTTTTTATCATAGTAGCGTGATAACATTTTGGGGGGAAATGTTTGGCCATTTTGAACATTTGAGGCATGCTGCTGTTATATCTTTATTGCTGCAGATTTTTGTTGCCTATTTTATGCAACTGTTGGTCTGTTTTGTTAGCAGGTTTTTGGGCAGTAATGCATGAATTTTCTCTTTGCTGTACTTGTGAATCAAAAACATGTTTTATGATTTGCAATGAACATATTTATTTGGGCCAATGATAGGACAAATTTGAGGCTTTTGTTGGGCTTAAATCTTTGATTTGTGATGCTGCTATTTTTGAATTTTGTATTTGCCTATTGTGATTTTATTACACCACCTCTTTTTCTTTTGTGAACCAAGGTACACCTTTGTGATTTGCAATTGGAAAAGAAAGCCCATGATTGAAACTGATTTATATGAGGCTTTGAGCTTCAGCACATGATCAAATGACCTCTTAGTTTTTTCTGATTCCAAGCACAACCCTCACGATGAGAAAAATTTGTTCTAAACAAAAGTTCTTGAATTTTTCATATGCTCGCTAATTTTCTTTCTTGTTTCATGTACGAGCAGCTTGGGCAATGGGGGAGAATCGGTGTGTAATGACTTGAAGTAATTGGTCAAGACTTGAAGATGAAGAAGTTCCCTTGTAGCTTAGTATATTGTTAGGAATTTTAATAATATCGCGAATCTTGTAATTTGAATTACGTGGTTTAGAAACTTGTAAAGCGCATTCCAATTCACTTGTAAATTTAAACGATGAATTCCGCTTTATTTTGTAAAATTCAAATAATGCATTCTTGTTGTAATCCTTCATTCTTGATTCAATTTGAATTTGTTTCTAAGACTTGCAAAATCTGAATATTCTTTGACATAATTTAAATTACGAGCACGAATTGGATTCTTCTCAGTGGCCCATGAACTTAAAAAAATGCCTCTTGAGAAATGAATGAGACTTGAATCTTGATGAAATATGAAACCCCTATTTGTGTGATTTGAACATATGTCTTGCTCGGTAACTTGAACCTCAAGAAATCCAATGCTTTTGTAATTTGTATTTCAAGTAAAACCATAGCGCCTTATCTTTCAAACTTTAAATCAAATTCATTCAAAATGACATCGTCTGCCATGCCTGATTAGAATGGAACTTCAGTGCCAAACAAACATGTTTTAGGGAATATTTTTCAATCTTGTAGAATTAACCAACTTCAATAAACTGCGGTTAAGAACACTTAGAAATCAACTAAAGTCTTGCAACGATTCAAAAAATTTTAAAAGTCTTCCAACACAATAAACTCACGTGTGATATCACTTATGACCATAAACAGGAATAATCATCTCAAGGTCTTATAATTTGAAGAAATTACAATTCTTAGAAATCATACGACTGTTATTTGAAATTAGGTCAAACTTCACAATGCGACTTCTAACGCACTCGAATTTTGGTGATCTTCTACGCGTAATTAATTCTTGATTTGTGAAGAGAAATTGGAGATAGAATCAAGGAGAATCGTACGCAAGAAAAAACCACTCAAAAATATTGAATAATGAAGAAGTTTTACAAGCACTTGAACTTGTTCTCGCAAAAGGGTTGATTTTGGGGTTGCTGTAGTTGTTTTCAGTTATCTGGACCATTGGTTGAGAAAACTTGTACTGCAAGGTCTGAAAACTGGTTTAAACAACTCTGAGGAGACATGAAGACCTATGAAAATCATTAGAAACCTTGAGGGTTCAATTTTCTTTGAGAAGCGCCAAACCCTAATTGCTGATTGTTTGCCTAGGAAGAGAATCTACTTGATCAACTTTTGAGCCAAATTGAGTTTTTGAGGAACCCTGTGATAGCATCCTGAGTAGAAAATGGGAGGGCAAATTTTGGGGTACAACAGCTGCCCCTGTTCAATCTTCTTAAACTTGAAAAGCGAGATCAACGCGTTTGTCATTCGCGGCTTGAAAGTAGAAGATAATTGAACACTAGAGTGCCCAGAAATTTGCGCTTGATGATGCGTTGGTTGATTGCGTAAGGAAATGGGCTTAAAGATGCCATTTGGAGAAGCGATGGAGAATTGTCAGAGATGGGCTTATAGATGCCATCCAAAGATTATTGTTGACAGAAAGTTTGAACTCGATCTTAACAGAGAACGAATCAGAATAAACCGTTGAGAGATTTATCTGAACCAAAATAGGACCTGGGAACGAATCAGGATAAACTGTTGAGAGATTTATCTGAACCAGTAAAAATCTGGAAACCAATCAGAATAAACCGTTGAGAGATTTATCTGAACCAGTGAAAATCTGGAAACGAATCAGAATAAACCGTTGAGAGATTTATCTGAACCAGTAAGAATCTGGAAACGAATCAGAATAAACCGTTGAGAGATTTATCTGAACCAGTAAGAATATGGAAACAAATCAGAATAAAACGTTGAGAGATTTATCTGAACCAGTAAAAATCTGGAAACGAATCAGAATAAACCGTTGAGAGATTTATCTGAACCAGTGAAAATCTGGAAGAAATATTTCGTTATGTAGATTGTCGACCAGTCTTTTCTTGTTGAAAATTTTGTCTGTTGGAAATTTGTTGATGATAATTTCCTGTCGGATGACTCTTTCCTGTAAAAGGTGAAGATTTAATTATATGCAATGCTATGATGTATGCGATGCATGGTGTGATGTTTGTCTCTCAAAATAAATGAGATTGCACTGTATGTACTTGTGTTGTCAATGTTATGACGTATGGATGCGAATGTATGGAATTAAAGACTGTTTGTGTCGTAGCGTTGCTGGAAGCGGGGAAAATAAATCCCTTCTGAAGCACTGATGGATGAATCCCCAAATATAAACTCTGTTGTAGAAGGGAAAAGCCGGACATTGCTTGTAGACTTCGTGAAATCCTGCTGGGGAAATCTGAGAAGTTGGGCAACTTACTGGGGACACTCTAGAGCGGTGGTTGGAAGTTTTACTCTGTCAAGAATATGAGAACGCTTGATACCAACAGGCTGCATACTGGGGATATGCTAGCGATTTTGTAGTAGGATGTATTCGCTTCCGCTCCTGTTGGAGAAGGTTCCTGCGGGGATCTTATGGAATGGCTTATAGATATTATCCTATTTCTTAAAGTCATTAGTAATTGTCTTTCCGTTTTTTTGTTTATTTGTAACAGTAATCACGTTCAAATGCATATGCTCAAAAGTAAATCATTGGACATTTTTGTAAACAAGACACAAAAACAAAGAAAAACATATGGTTTTGCACTTTCAAAAGGGATATCTTTGTATTAACTTGAATAATTATTTTTTGTACAATGAGACGAGCATTCTAGCGAGAGAATGTCGTCGTAAAAAATGAAAATTGATACAAAGAAAAGATAGCTATGTGAAATAATCTTATGGGGTTCTCATTCTGCTATAATCTTCATGTCTCTGAATGTCTTATCCACTTGTCACCTCGGCGAAGTCGATTAGATTGATTTAGAGCCGTTTGAGTTGATTGGTCGACACGGAAGATTGTCTGCAAGATGATCCAATGGGACATAGTCATACGCTTCAATCCCTAACTTTTGCCTGGACCGCCCTCTCGGGTTTTCAGTCCACCTGGATACCCTTTTTTGCCCAAGTCGCCCTTTCGGGTTTTCGACTTGCCAGATATACAGATTTTTTAATTTTCATCCCTTATTTTTGCCCGAACCCTTTTGGTTTGCCAGGAAGTCCTTATTTTTGCCTAGGCTAGTCAACCTAGCGGGTCTTTGATCATGTGTAGTATCTTTTAACTATGTCCCTATTTACAGGGTGCGGGAGGTCGTCGCCATCCATAGTGGTCAAGATCATTGCTCCACCAGAGAATATGCTTTTTATTATAAACGGCCCTTCATATGTAGGAGTCCATTTTCCCCTGGGATCACTTTGTGGCAAAATGATACGCTTGATTACCAAGTCACCGACCTGATATACCTGACGTTTGAACTTTTTATTAAAAGCTTTGATCATGCGTTTTTGGTACATCTGACCATGAGAGATAGCTGTAAGCCTCTTCTCATCAATCAAATTTAATTGGTCAAACCGAGTCTGGATCCAATCTTCTTCATTCAAACCAGCATCCTTCATGATCCTCAGAGAGGGGATCTGGACCTCAATAGGCAAGACATCCTCCATGCCGTATACGAGAGAATAGGGTGCTGCCCCAGTTGATGTGCGAGCTGTGGTATGATACCCGTGGAGAGCGAACGGTAGCATCTAATGCCAATCTTTGTATGTGACTGTCATTTTCTATATGATCTTCTTGATGTTTTTGTTAGCAGCTTCTACAGCACCATTCATCTTTGGCCGGTAAGGGGAAGAATTATGATGTTGAATCTTAAATTGCTCACAAAAGGCGGTGATCATAGTGTTGTTTAGATTCGTACCATTATCAGTGAGGATTTTCTCTGGGATACCGTACCGACAGATGAGATCTGTTTGATGAATCGGGCAACCACATTCTTAGTAACAGAAGCGAAGGAAGCTGCCTCAACCCACTTTGTAAAATAGTCGATGGCCACTAAGATGAAGCGGTGTCCATTGGAGGTCGTTGGCTTGATTTCCCCAATCATATCAATTCCCCACATAGAAAATGGTCAAGGAGCCGTCAAAACGTTTAGAGGAACCGGAGGTACGCGCACTTTATCAGCATAAAGCTGACACTTATGGGAAGTCCGAGAGTGTTGATAGCAATCTCCCTCCATGGTAGACCAATAATAGCCTGTCCGTAGGATTTTCTTTGCCATCGTATGCCCACTGGAATGGGTGACAAAAGTGCCTTCGTGTAATTCAACCATGATCCTTTCAACTTCAACCTTGTCTACGCACCGAAGTAAAACAGAGTCATGACTGCGTTTGTACAAAATGTCGTTACTAAGGAAGAACTTAGCCGGGAATCTTCTTAGGAACTTCTTATCATTCACTGAAGCTCCTTCTGGATATTCCTGAGACTCGAGATACCTTTTAACTTCATGGAACCAAGGTCGATCCACTACTTTTTCCGTACTGATCTCGTGACAGTAAGCTGGTTCATCCATCCGCTCAATGGTGATTTGAGGAGCCTCGTTATCCCAATTAATTTTAAACATAGATGACATTGTAGCTAGTGTGTTTGCTAGCTGATTTTATTCTCGCGGGAAATGCTCGAAGGTAATCTTCTCAAAATGCGGCAAAAATGTCAACACATGTTCTTTGTAAGGGATAAGGTTGGGGTGTTTGGTGTCTTATTCCCCTTTGATTTGACTGATGACCAAAGTTGAATCTCCAAATACATCCAAGTATTTGATCCCCAAGTCTATAGCAGCTTTGAGACTGAAGATGCATGCTTCGTATTCTGCCA
The DNA here is from genome assembly GCA_948472305.1 of Vicia faba. Classification (NCBI taxonomy): domain Eukaryota; kingdom Viridiplantae; phylum Streptophyta; class Magnoliopsida; order Fabales; family Fabaceae; genus Vicia; species Vicia faba. The sequence goes on from OX451737.1 coordinate 314,009,242, forward strand.
TGTTGTTTGTACAGTTGAAGCAAAGTATGGCAGTAAAGGGAGTATGACATCCTTCCGGAGATATGAGTACAACACCGATACCATTTCCAAGTGCATTGGATGCTCCATCAAAGAACAGGGTCCATCGGGATCCTTATTCAGGTCCGTCATATGGCCTGATTTCTTCACAGTTGTATAACATCATGATTTCTTCATCCGGGAATTCGAACTTCATGGATTGATAGTCTTCCACAACTTGGTGAGCGAGGTGATCAGCCAATACATTGCCCTTTATAGCTTTTTGGGTAGTATATTGTATGTCATATTATGTCAGGATCATCTGTCATCTCGCTATCCTCCTAGAAAGAGCGAGCTTCTCGAAGATGTACTTTATCGGATCCATTTTAGATATCAACAGAGTAGTATGGGTCAGCATATACTGTCTCAGCCGCCGAGCAGCCCATGCCAGAGTGCAGCAAGTTTTCTCGAGTAGTGAATATCTTGTTTCACATTCAGTAAACTTTTTGCTCAGGAAATATATAGCATGCTCTTTTCGGCCAGACTCGTCATGCTTCACCAACACACACCCCATTGAGTTTTCTAAAATAGTCAAATACAGGATTAAAGGTCTCCCCTCGACGGGTGGTAACAATACCGGAGACTCTTGTAGGTATTCCTTGATTTTGTCAAAAGCAACTTGGCATTCGTCATTCCGTTTGACTACTTGATCTTTCTTCAAGAGCTTGAAGATTGGCTCACAAGTAACTGTCAGGTGAGAAATGAACCTGGCTATGTAATTCATACGTCCAAAGAATCCTCTGACTTCTTTCTCAGTATGAGGAGAAGGCATCTCGTGTATCGCTTTAACCTTGGCATTATCAACCTCGATACCTTTGTTCCTGACGATAAAGCCTAGGAGCTTACCAGACCGTACTCCGAATGTGCACTTGTTTGGATTCAACCTTAGCTTGTACTTCTTCAGCCTCTCAAACAGTTTCTGTAAGTGATCAAGGTGCTCTTCCTCCGTTTGCGATCTGGCTATCATATCGTCTACATAAACTTCTATCTCATGATGTATCATGTCATGAAATAAGGCTACCATGGCGCGTTGATAGGTTGCCCCAACATTCTTCAGTCCAAATGGCATGACCTTATAGCAGAATGTGCCCCACTGTGTAACAAAGGTTGTTTTCTCCATATCTTCAGGCGCCATTTTGATTTGGTTGTAGCCTGAGTGTTGTACCCCAAAATTTTCCCTCCCATATTTCTCAAAACATTGTAAGAAAAATCTCCAAGTTGCTCAAAGTAGTCCAAGAGTTGGTCAGACAAGCTCTCTCCTAAGGCAGTCCACCCCAAATTAGGGTTTTGTGTTGCATCAAGATCCTTGAGTCCAAATGACCTCAAATTCTCACCATTGTAATAATATGTTCTCAAGGTCATCCATGTCAAGTTTCAAGCCTTGCAGAGAAAGTTTGCTCAGTCAATTGCTCAAAGGTCCAAAAATCGACTATGTTAGGGCAAAAGTCAACTGTGACCCACATACAGTCAAAATTCAAGATTTTTTGTCAAAATTCTCATTTTAAAGTATATTTAATCATTTGATCAAGATTTGATCATGATTCATCAAGGATTGCTCACAATTCATCAAGATTCAAAAGTTGCTAAATTAGGGTTTTACAAGAAAAGTCAACCCAACTTTGACCAAGCATAACTTTCTCATACTTTATGAGAAATGACCCATCCAAAGCTCATTTTGAAGAGGATGAAATTTCCTACAATCCATCTTCAGCTCCCAAGATCAAAATATGCACTCACAAGAAGTTGTGAATTTGGACATTATAGGTCATTTTTGAAAGTCAACAAAAACACATTTTTTGTCAAAGTTTTAACTTGAGCATGGAATATCAAAATGATATGAGACAAAAAGGGTTGATTAGAGGACATCTCAATATTTCTAAAAAGTCCAAGAACACCTCCAAAGAGTCAAAATTGAGGAAGTTATGCATTGTTAAAGTTGGACTTTTTTGCAAAATTGCCAAAAGTCAACTATCCCCAAAACTTCAAATTTTACCAAATGGGCCCATTCTTTTTCACTTGTTTTGAGTTGGCATTGTAGCCCACGTTCTCCAGCCTTGGCCATGTGTCCATATAATATTTTTATTAACTATTTTGATTTTATTTGAATTAATTTGATTTAAATCAAAATAAATAAAATAAAAATCCAAAAGCATTGATAACAAAGGTTTTATGGTGATTTCAGGTTTCATTATACAGCTTGTCATCATCAAACTCGTATCAAGGCATAAGTGTACAAAAAGATGTGATTTGGATCAAATTTGGAAGGAGGTTAAAGAAGGATCAAATCAAATATCAAAGCATTGATAAAAAGAGATTTGGACAGCAAAAACAAACCTAATGCTTTGTACATTACATAAGGGTCGTGTGCAAACCAAAATAAGGGTTGGAGATCAAGCATAGAGTGAGGATAAAATTTGCAAAAACCAAGAGAAAGTGTGATTCGAAATCAATCCTAAAGGCAGTTTTAAGGTTTAGTGTTGGTCTCAATCTCTTCCTGGCAATCTCCACAAGCGAAAGCAAGATAAACCACACGTTTTCAGACCCCCCCAGTGCATTGTAAGTCATTCACGGAACCCCTATGTTCTTGAATTTGAAAAGCTTCACTCTTGCATCTATGATGAAAAATAATTGCATATTCTGAATCACCATATCATTTGCTAGCTTTCTGCAATAACCAATTTCATTCATATGCCTTATATAGTGAATCACCATGATTAGGGTTTCTTGGAGTTTTTTAGGGCTTTTGTTTTCAGGTACAATTAGCCTTTGTAATGGCTATGATTGTGATCAGTAGGTTGAGACGAACTCAACCATGGTACTAGAATGCATTTCTATGGCCTGTGGGAGATTTGGGAGGAACCCCTGTCTGTAGCGACGAACATTTGTCTGTAGGTATAGGTGTTGTTACTTTTAGCCACGGTCCAAAGATAGGGACGATGCATTGTCACGCCACCACTCGTCCATTCAAATATTGGCGCGTTTTTTTAATATTTATCCAATAATATTTGTTTTGTTATATTATCATTTATTTGCATTATATTAACAATTGAAAGCAAGTGGTGTAGTGGCAAGCGTGGCGTGGATTTCCCTTCAAGACCTAGGTTCGAATCCCAGGTCCCCCCATTTTCTCAATATTGTTTCTTGCAGGAAATCTGGTGCGTGCATAGGCTTGATGACCATCATACACCTCCCTCATCAACACGCCAGATGGCCAGATGCCCAAATCTGGTGGTCACCATTGCAAGCATACCAAGGACCAGGTCAACGCCAATGCACTGAATCAGAAAAATCAATATGGACTCCTCAAATGGGCCAGAAAATTGCTTTCTACACCTCCAAAAACAGGCCCATTCTCACTTTTTTTTATTTTGTTTATTTTCATTTAATATTTTATTTTGTTTTAGTTTAATTACTAACCAATAAATTAATTTTATTTTTGTCAAAAAATCACAAAAAATACTTTTTATCCAATTAAATCTCAGAATTTTATTTTTATTTAATAAATATTAATTAATTAATTAGGTTATTAATCCTAGATAACTTTAATTGATTTTGTAAATATTTAAAATCAAGTAGAATTTAATAGGTTTTAACTCTAATTTACTTATTTTATTTTCTTTCCTAAAATATAAAAAACTCCAAAATATGTCATTAATTATTTTTCATTGATTAATTTATTCAATAATTAATTTAGCATTTAATTTTAGGTTTTAATTCCTTTTCTTAAAAATAAAAACAACAAAAAACATTTTCTTTAATTAAATGGGTCAAAACCCTAATTTCACATTCGATCCAATTCACTCGCGCGATTTATTTTTCCTCATTCAATTATTGATGTATCTGCTCCCGGCTTGTAATAGTTTTAATAGGACATTTATTTATTTTTCCGCATTTAAATTTCAAAGGGTTATTTTTGGCAATGTAAATACCTGACGCCTTGTAATAGTTAGTTTAAATTCCGCATTTTTATTCCGCAAATTATACAATTGTTAGATGTTTGATAATAGGGCTTGCATGACAAGAATGAATGCCTAATTTTAAAAGAAACAGTTAGATCACCCTTAACATGTGCAAAGATAAAAATAACTGAAATCAACACACTCGCACATGCGCACTCCTAGGGTACACCCCACTTGGTTGCCTTCGTACACGGTCATTGAGTATAGGTCATTTTAGAGGTCGCCCTCTTGTCTAAAAGATCATAGTTGCCTCGAAATGGTTGCCTCAGATATTGTTGCCTCAAACAAATGATCTAAGATATTAGGGTTACCACTAAGGCGTCCTAACATTGCTTCAGTGACCGTACTTCCCTCTTTCGAATTGACCCTCAAACTCCAACGACGGTGCTACCTACTCACTAATAGTGGGATAGCATTGTCTAAAGGAAATTAGCATAGAACGATTCCTTTTTTGAGTAGGTAGATTAGTTCTTAGATACTTGCTCATCCAAAACAAAACTTTTTCACACTTACACTTTTACAAACAAGTTTTCAAAAACACTTCATTACACTCTTGAGGACAGAAGCAAGAGTTAAATCGAAGTTAAAAAAAAACTTTTCAAACCCACAAGCACAAAGAAAACAATTTTGAAAATGATGAGCAAGTACCTAAGAGCCCGTAGATAACTACGGATAGAAAGGGTGCTAATACCTTCCCTTTCTATAATCTACCCCCCGTACTCAGAAATATCTCGAAAAAGGAATTTTTCTGTGCTTTTTTCCTTTCCTTGTTGGATAAAATAAAAGTCGGTGGCGACTCTTGCTTACCGCGACATTTTGCAAACACAAACGCAAAACGCAAAACACAAACCAGCATTCCAAAAATAGTCAGTTCTTCCCACCGTATCATAGAACTGGCGACTCTGCTGGGGAATTAATAAGTGGGGTGTACCTTAGGATTAGTTTATAATGTTTTCAATTTCTTGATTTGTATGCTTTATCTTTGTGGGTTTGTATCAGAGTTACTATAGATCCTAACCCAGATCTAGGGGATACCTTTTAGGTAAGTAGCAATAGACTGTGAGGGAACTGTACAGCGTAGACCGATACGGTTGAAGCAGTAGCTATGTTGGTGTGGCACTTTAGTTTGTACCGATATCCCTTGTGGTGGAACAAGGAGAATATGGGGCTGCTAAGGGGTCATTAAGCACCAACTGACCTTAGAACCTATAATTGACCAACTTGGCTATAGAAAAGTAGCAGTATGCTACACTCATTGAGACCAAACTCTCGTGATGATTCCCGCTGCAAGAAAAGGTTGCCAAACTGGAATTATGACCGATCGAGGGTGGTCAGTGATATTGAGATCCTCTAGAACCCGGTTACTATTACTAGGACAGGTTGAACCAACTGAACTGAAAGAGGGTAGTACCTAAGCTCCATGCCAGCCTGAAATTTAAGGGCTATCTGTGTGACTTGTTTGCCCTTACCATGTTTGCTATCTGTGAATACTTGTGACGTGTTTCTATCATGACATCATGCATCATGACATTGCATGCATATTGTATTGGACAAACCATTTCAAAGACCAGTGGGATTCATCTTTGTTCTGTTTTGCAGATCATGGCATCTATGCATAGAAACACTATTCGGATCAGCTTTGTACAGGTTCTCACTCAGCTTAGAGAGTTGGTTGCAAAGGTTCCAGATACTTCCTCCTTTATCAGAAGACATGGGTACCTCCTTGGTTTGGTCACTTCCAGATTAGATGAGCAGATGGTGAGTGTTTTGTGCCAATTCTTTGATCCATTATACCACTGCTTCACGTTCCCGGACTATCAGTTGGTCCCTACTCTGGAGGAGTCCTCTGATCTACTTGGTATTTCTATTCTATAGCAGACGCCATTTACAGGTTGGGAGGTAGCCCTTAGGCCGGAAGAGATTGCTTCAGCCCTCCATCTGACAAAGGCTAAGGTAATGTCTAACTGGGAGACTCGAAGTGGGACAAAAGGCTTCTTGGCTAAGTTCTTGATTGATAAGGCTAATCAGTTCTGGGACAATTTAGACTTTCAGGCGTTCGAAGACATCCTGGCTCTTCTTATATATGGTCTGGTTCTGTTTCCTAACTCAGATTCTTTTGTCGACGTGAATGCGGTGAAGATCTTCGTGTCCCGTAATCCTGTGCCCACTCTTTTGGGTGACATCTTGCATGCTCTTTATGCCCGAACTGCTCGGAAACGGGGAACCCTTATGTGCTGTGCACCATTGCTGGCGAGGTGGTTTATTTCTCACCTCCCCAAATCTGTTTTGAAGAATAAGAAAGGCATGGGTTGGGCTTACCGGATCATGTCTCTTGCTCACATGGACATTATCTAGAGCACTAAAGACATGGAAGAAGTGGCTGTTATTGATCATTGTGGGGAATACCCCAATGTTCCACTACTTGGAATTCGAGGAGGGATTACCTATAATCCTTATTTGGCCTTACGTCTGTTTGGGCGAGCTAGGAGGGACGGACCTAATGAGTTGCTAATGCCGAGCATTGTTTTTGACTTCCAAGGGGATAGTGAGGAACATCGCCGCAGGTTCATACGAACTTGGAACAGGGTACACAGGTCTGATCCGCATGAGTTAGGGATGAAGACCTCTCTTCCGATGGAACCATATCTCCGGTGGGTCCGTACACGTGCTCAAAAGCTGGGAATGCCGTACGAAGTTGTCTTACCAGTAATTGTTGAGAGTGCTGATGAAGAAGGGGTTCCTCCTACCATCCTCCATCCATACATGCCTACCGACATTGGGGCATTAAAGAGGTCCTGGATCCAACTAAGAGAAGAGCGGGATACTTACAGAGAAAAGTATCATGAGCAGGAGCGAAAGATCCTAAAGCTTACAAGGAAGCTGGAGAATGAGAAGGTCCTTAACGACTATGTCAGCACCAACGGAAAACGACCATGGGAGCGCTGATGACTTTTTCTATTTCTAGTCTTGATTTACTTTTCAGTTTTTCTTTTTGTAACGCCTTAAAGGCATTTGTCAGACATTGTTTCAAGTTTTTTAATCTAATAAAAGTGTGTTTCATTTTGGTTTACGAATTTGAATCTCAAAGTCTTTGAAATCATATCATACGCATTCCATTCCCATGCACCTCATTACAGGTACCCTTACGGGTTTCTCATCTTCTTCGTTGTTTATTTCAGCACATCATGTCTTCTGAAACATCAACTGATCAAGCTATCAAAGCTCTGCAAGCTCAAAACGCCCAGTTCCAGGAAATGTTCATGAACTTGGACAAGGGTCATCAAGATCTGAAGACTCTTATATTGAAGGATAAGAAGAAGAAGAAGAAGAAGAAGAAGAAGAAGAAGACGGTCCTCCTGAATATGGGTCGCAGATTCGGGAACAATTTGCGGGAAGATGTTGATTTATCTCACTCACTTGGAGGGGGAGAAAATCAAGAAGAAAGGAGGGCACCTAGCCCTGTGGTTTTTGACAATGAGACTGATTTTGCTGAAGACCAGTATCCTCCGGCTGAGGATAGGTATAAGCAACTCGAAGACCGGTTGAGCACAATGGAGGTCCAGAAAGTGTCTGGTCTGGACTTTGGAGATTTGGGTTTGTCATCTAGGGTGGTGATTCCCCACAAGTTTAAAGCACCAATATTTGCTAAATACGACGGGGTTTGTTGCCCAAAGTTGCACCTCCGCTCGTATGTTAGAAAGATCCAGCCATATACTGCTGATAAGAACCTCTGGATCCACTTCTTTCAAGATAGTCTTTCAGGGACTCAACTTGAATGGTTTTACCAACTGGAAGGAGCTAGTATCCGTAATTGGGAAGACCTTGTTGCTGTTTTTTACAAGCAGTACCAATACAATGCCGACCTCACTCCCACGCGTACCCAACTTCAGGGTATGTCTATGGGTGCGAGCGAAGGTTTCAAAGACTACGCTCAGAAATGGAGGGACCTTACTGGAAGATTCCAACCCCCCCTGGCTGACAGGGAGTTAGTAGATATGTTTCTGGGGACCCTATCTGGTCCGTATTTTAATCATCTGATTGGAAGTTCATCGTCCGGGTTTACTGAGCTGATTATGACTGGGGAAAGAGTTGAGGCCGGTATCAAGAGCGGTAAGATACAGAAGGGTGCTTCATCAAGTACCTAAAAGAAGTCTTTTAAGAAGGAATCTAGTGCTGTTTACAACTCAAAGAGCCATAATAGACCTGAGCTCCGCCAAGCAGTCAATGTGGTTGTTATATCAAGACCTGTTGTTGCCCCATAATGCAATAATCAGCCAAGAGCCGAGAGGCCGTGAAGACAGTTCACTCAGCTCCATATGACCCTGTCTCAGATTCTGCCGCAGTTGTTAAAGACCAACTTGGTGATTCCGAAGGAAGCCCCAAAGAATCCCAATACAACATGACCGCTGTACAATCCGAATGCCCGCTGTGCTTTTCACTCTGATAGCCCGAGGCATGATACGGATAACTGCTGAGTCTTGAAGAACAAAGTGCATGATCTGATTGATGCTAAAGAAATTGAGTTCGAAGCACCGTAAAAGCCTAATGTTGTGACTGCTCCTATGCCCAAGCATGGAGTGAATGTTGTAGATGAAGACTCGTTTGTGGTTTCTGTGAAAGACATTGCTACTCCATTAATGACTGTGAAAAAGAACCTTCTGTTAGCAGGTTTATTTTCGGGTTGTGACGAAGGTTGCCATCTGTGTTCCGTCCTACCTACTGGTTGCCATCTTTTGAAGTCAGGTGTCCAACGCCTGATGGATAATAAAGAAATTTTGTTTGAGAAAACTTTTGTTCCATTGGTTCCTTTTGAAGACATTTCTATAATCACCATTTCCGCCAATTCTTCCAAGGCTTCCTCGAGAAAGCCTGTTAGAATTACATCTGTTTCGAGAATCGCTCCATTGATCATTACCGTTCCTGGGCATATCCCCTATACGTCAGACAAGGTTGTCCCTTGGCATTAGAGGGCTGACGTGTATTATCACGGGGTTAAACAAGACTTGAGTGCTGAAGAGGTTGATACTGACGTCGACAATATTGTTGGATCTAGTAAAGTCACCCGAAGCGGAAGACTTTTCTCCCCTGAGATCTCTCCACGAACTGTTCAGAAGCCTGTTGTTATTACACCTGCCAGTATACCTGCTACTGTCCCTGTTCATGTCCCAATCCTTACCCCTGTTGCCGAGTCATCTGACACTCGGGGCAAAGGGATCACCGGTGAGCCTTCCCGGATGGAGGCACCGAAGAAGATTACTATTGAAGCCTCTAGACAAGAGATAGAGGAAATTTTGAAGATCATCAAAAAGAGCGACTACAACGTAGTTGAGCAGCTGGGGCAAACCCCGTCAAAAATCTCTATGTTGTCTTTGCTGCTATGCTCAAAAGCCCATGCCAAGGCTCTGATTGCTTTCCTGAAAATTGCACACGTACCCCAGGAAACATCTGCTGATCAGTTCAAAGAATGTGTGGCTAGTTTAACTACTGATAATGGTTTGGGTTTCTTCGACGCAGACTTGACTGCTAAGGGGAAGAATCACAATGACGCTCTACATGTTTCAATCGAGTGCAGGGGCACTACCCTAGCTCACGTATTGGTAGATACCGGGTCATCGTTGAATGTTCTACCCAAGAAGGCGTTAGACCGGTTAGACTATGAAGGGCTGGTGCTGAAACCAAGTAACATTGTGGTTAGGTCCTTTGACGGGTCCAAGAGGATGGTACATGGAGAAGTGGATATTCCAGTTAAGATTGGTTCTTAGATTTTCGCGTCTACATTCTATGTGATGGACATTCGGCCATCCTATTCTTGTTTGTTGGGTCGCCCGTGGATCCACAAAGCTGGGGCAGTAACTTCTACGCTCCACCAGATGCTAAAATACCCAGTAAAGGGGAAAATTGTTACAATACGAGGAGAAGAGGAGTACATGGTGAGCCACCTCAACTATTTTCGGTATGTGGAGATGGACGGGGAGTTCATTGAGACCCCGTGTCAACATTTTGAAGAAGTCCCCCAAACGCTGGCGTCGACTGAAACTGTTGCTGAAGATCCTCCAATGAAGATGGCTTCCCTCAAGGATGCTCAGGCTGTTGTTGAGAAAGGTGGGTGTGCAAATTGGGGCCAACTCCCTGATTTTGCACATAAGACTAACAAGTTTGGTTTGGGTTTCACTGCAGAAGCTCAAAGGGTTGTTCAGTATGCACGGATCGGAGGACCTCCCCTGTTTATCAGCAATTCAGGAGTGAATGCCATTGAAGACGATGATGAAGAGTATGATATTGACTGTTGTATTTACCCAACTACCGACGGCGGATTAAGCAACTGGACGGCAAAGGACTTCGTCCCAATTTCTTTTATTACCCAGTAATGAGACTTTTGTTTTAAGTTTGTAACAGACAATTTTGAACTTTACGGCCCGATGTCTTACCCGAGGCACCGTGGTTTTGTTTGTGAGGGCTTGATATTTGTCATCTCCATATATCATTAATAAAAGCATTGGACGTTCTTTTTGCATTACAAATTTTGCGCTCTTTGTTTTTTCCTTTTTTATCTTGCAAAACAGCTATTTTACACACACTCACATATCATGATCTACATCCACTCTGGATCCCACTGATAACGACTTTGCTACTGCCAGTTATGACTTTGAAAATCCGATTAACCAAGCCGAGGACGAAGGTGAGGATGATTGAGAAGTGCCTGGGGAACTTGCTAGACTATTGCTTCAAGAAGAGAGGGCCATACTACCTCCAAGCCACCAATTCTGATGTCTCCAATTGCAGGAAGACCGTTGATCTTATACTTAAAAGTGCTGGATAATACAAAGAGGTGTGCTGGGGCAGCATGACAAGTCTGGCCGAAAAGAGTATGCTATTTACTGCTTTAGCAAAAAGTTTACCGACTGAGAGACCCAATACTCACTGCTCGAGAGAACTTGCTGCGCTTTGGCATGGGCTGCTCGCCGGCTGAGACAGTACATGCTGGCTCATACTACCCTTTTGATGCCAAAATATGTGAATGTTTTGACAGCTCCGTGGCCTTTCGCAATGTGGGGCATCTACATGATCGGCGATATCAGACCTACGGCATCCAACGGGCATCATTTCATCCTGGTAGCAATTGATTACTTTACGAAGTGGGTTGAAGCGGCTTCCTTTGCTACTGTGACCAAGAACATCGTGGCACGGTTCATTCGGCACAATCTGATCTGTCGATATGGTGTACCAGAAAGGATCATTACGGACAATGGTACAAATCTCAACAATAAGATGATCACCGAGCTCTACAAGCAGTTCAAGATACATCATCACAACTCTTCTCCCTACAGGTCGAAGATGAATGGGGCTGTTGAAGCGGCTAATAAGAACATTAAGAAGATTGTGCAGAAGATGACGGTGACGTACAAAGATTGGCACGAGATATTACCTTTTGCTCTTCATGGGTACCGTACCTCAGCGCGGACGTCAACAGGGGAAACACCCTATTCCTTGGTATATGGCATGAAGGCAGTCTTGCCCATCGAAGTTCAGATACCCTCTCTTCGGATTATGAAGGATACAGGTTTAAGAGAAGATGACTGGATTCAGACCCGGCTTGATCAGCTGAACTTAATCGACGAAAACAGACTTACTGCTATTTGTCATGGTCAAACGTACCAAAAGCGGATGATCAAGGCATTTAACGAGAAAGTTAGACGACAAGAGTATCAAGTTGGGGACCTGGTTATCAAGCACATCATACTACCTCAAGGTGATCCCAGGGGCAAATGGACCCCTACTTATGAAGGGCCATTTATGGTTAAGAACATTTTCTCAGGAGGAGCTATGATTCTAACCACCGTGAATGGTGACGATCTTCCTCACCGCGTCAATGCAAACATAGTGAAAAAATACTACGCATAATCAAAGACCCGCTAGGTCGACTGGCCTAGGCAAAAATAAGGGCTTCCCGGCGAACCAAAAGGGTTCGGGAAAAAATAAGGGATGAAAATAAAAAAATCTGTACACCCGGCAAGTCGAAACCTGAAAAGGCGGATTGGGCAAAAAAGGGTATCCCGGTGGACTGAAAACCCGAAAGGGCGGTCCAGGAAAAAATTAGGGATCAAAGCGTAACACTATGTCTCATTGGATCACCTACAACCAGACTTCGGTATCGACTATCAAGCTCAGACGGCACCAATCAATCTGATCTACCTTCAACCAAGTAGCAAAGTGAAGAGATGCTCGAGGACATAAGGGCAATAGCAGAGTTGGAACCCAGTGGGATTGTTCACATAGCTGTTTTGTTTTTCACAAATTGTATAAATTCTATTTGTTCGGCGGCATTCTCTTACTAGGACGTCAGCCTCTTGTACAAGAAACGCCTATTTACAGGCCAAACTTCAAAGTCAATACAATTCATTTTCAGAGAAAATTCAAACTGTTTTTCCTTTATCTGTTTTGTTTTGCAAAGAACGTCCAATGTTCATTTTTGATATATGCATTTGACATTAATTGCTGCTCATGAATATTTACACGCGAAACAAAAGACGATTACTTATAATATCAGAACCAGGGGAAAATAAGATTTGTCCAAGCTTTACAGTTGCTCTATCCACCAGGTACAAAGGTAGATTCAGCTTAAGAATATGGCTAAGGTACATTCATTCCCCACAGAGCAAGAAAAGGACAGTAATATTAACTCTCCCCAACTGAGACTTGCAACTATGAAAGAATCGGTAAGATTCTCCCCAAGAAGAGTTTATCTACCATCAGGACTGAAAAGTATTATCATCCCCGGCGGAGTATAAAATATCCCCAGTGGAGTTTGAAAATTTTCCCCAGTGCAGTCTGAAAAAGCTTCCCCCAGTGGAGTTTGGAGGATCATCCCCAGTAGACTTTGGAAGATTGTCCCCAGTAGAGCCTAAAAGGTTATCCCCAATGAAGTCACAACTGAAAGATCATCCCCAGCGGAGTTCATTCCTTTCACAAACGAAATTCAATCCCCAACAGGATTCAGTATCACCAGCAACGGTAATTCATCCCCAGCTGAATTTATCGGCGGAATCCTCAGCAGAGCATCTCTTCCCCACAGAGTAATCTCCTCATCAGTTTATTCCCCAGGGAAGTTATCCTCTCCTGCAGGTTTATTCTCACAAACATCTTCATTCGCTATCCCCAGCGGAAACAAAGAATTCAACTATTTTCTCCAGCAGCTATCCGGGATTTATTTTCCCCAGCTAAAAACATTACATTTCCATACATCATGACGCATGCATATACGCATCATACAACACAATCTCATTTATTTTGAGAAAATCATTGCCTGATACATATCATGCATTACATACAACTAACCTTTACCTTTCAGGAAAGATACGGTTAAATTCTCACAAAATTCAGAGCTATGAAGCTTGTTCCTTCGTTGAATTACAGACAAGTTCCTAAATCTCAGCAGAGAAGTTTTCTCAATTGAATTACGGGCAAGTTCTTAAATATCGACGAAGATGTTTCCCCAGTTGAATTACGGACAAGTTCTTAAATCTCAGCAGAGATGTTTTCTCAGTTGAAGTACAGGCGAGTTCCTAAATCTCAGCAAAAGTGTTCCTCCGTTGAATTACAGACGAGTTCCTAAATCTCAGCAGAGAAGTTTTCTCAGTTGAATTACGGGCGAGTTCTTAAATCTCGACAAAGATGTTTCCCCAGTTGAATTACTGACAAGTTCTTAAATCTCAGCAGAGATGTTTTCTCAGTTGAACTACAGGCGAGTTCCTAAATCTCAGCAAAAGTGTTCCTCCGTTGAATTACAGACGAGTTCCTAAATCTCAGCAGAGAAGTTTTCTCAGTTGAATTACGAGCGAATTCTTAAATCTCTACGAAGATGTTTCCCCAGTTGAATTACGGACAAGTTCTTAAATCTCAGCAGAGATGTTTTCTCAGTTGAAGTACAGGCGAGTTCCTAAATCTCGAAAAAAGTGTTCCTCCGTTGAATTACAAACAAGTTCCTAAATCTCAGCATAGAAGTTTTCTCAGTTGAATTACGGGAAAGTTCTTAAATCTCGACGAAGATGTTTCCCCAGTTGAATTACAGACAAGTTCTTAAATCTCAGCAGAGATGTTTTCTCAATTGAAGTACAGGCGAGTTCCTAAATCTTAGCAAAAGTGTTCCTCCGTTGAATTACAGATGAGTTCCTAAATCTCAGCAGAGAAGTTTTCTCAGTTGAATTACGGGCGAGTTCTTAAATCTCGACGAAGATGTTTCCCTAGTTGAATTACGGACAAGTTCTTAAATCTCAGCAGAGATGTTTTCTCAGTTGAAGTACAGGGGAGTTCCTAAATCTCGACAAAAGTGTTCCTCCGTTGAATTACAGACGAGTTCCTAAATCTCAGCAGAGAAGTTTTCTTAGTTGAATTACGGGCGAGTTCTTAAATCTCGACGAAGATGTTTCCCCAGTTGAATTACGGACAAGTTCTTAAATCTCAGCAGAGATGTTTTCTCAGTTTAAGTACATGCGAGTTCCTAAATCTCAACAAAAGTGTTCCTCCGTTGAATTACAGACAAGTTCCTAAATCTCAGCAGAGAAGTTTTCCCAGCTGAATTACGAGCGAGTTCTTAAATCTCGACGAAGATGTTTCCCCAGTTGAAGTACGGACGAGTTCCTAAATCTCAGCAGATATGTTTTTCTCAGTTGAATTACGGGCAAGTTCCTAAATCTCGACAAAAGTGTTCCTCCATTGAAGTACGGGCAAGTTCCTAAATCTCAGCAGAGAAGTTTTCTAAGTTGAATTACGGGCGAGTTCTTAAATCTCGACGAAGATGTTCCTCCGTTGAAGTACATGCAAGTTCCTAAATCTCAGCAGAGAAGTTTTCTCAGTTGAATTACGGGCGAGTTCTTAAATCTCGACGAAGATGTTTCCCCAGTTGAATTACGGACGAGTTCCAAAATCTCAGCAGAGATGTTTTTCTCAGTTGAATTACGGGCATGTTCCTAAATCTCGACACCTCAGTTGAATTACGGGCAAGTTCCTAAATCTCGACACCTCAGTTGAATTACGGGCAAGTTCCTAAATCTCGACGCCTCAGTTGAATTACGGACGAGTTCCTAAATCTCAGCAGATATGCTTCCTCAGTTGAATTACGGACGAGTTCCTTTCCCTCAACAAAGATTAGACTTCCCCAGCGGAATCCTCCACAACAACAGGTATATAAGCTCTCGCTAAGGATTCTCTTATGCGATCGACACTCCTTCAAATGGCATCTTTAAGCCCGTCCCCTCGTCAGCAATCTCCAAATGGCATATGTAAGCCCATTCCCAACATCACAAGGTAATTACCACTTCATGCGAGTGCAAATTTCTGGGAACTCTAGTGTTCAATCCTCTTCCACCTTCGGATCACGAAAGGCACGAAAGCCAATCAACATCCTCGGGTTTAAGAAGATTGAACAGGGGCAGCTGTTGTACCCCAAAATTTTCCCTCCCATATTTCTCAAAACATTGCAAGAAAAATCTCTAAGTTGCTCAAAGTAGTCCAAGAGTTGGTCAGACAAGCTCTCTCCTAAGGCAGTCCACCCCAAAATAGGGTTTTGTGTTGCATCAAGATCCTTGAGTCCAAATTACCTAAAATTCTCACCATTGTCCTAATATGTTCTCAAGGTCATCCATGTCATGTTTCAAGCCTTGCAGAGAAAGTTTGCTCAGTCAATTGCTCAAAGGTCCAAAAATCGATTGTGCTAGGACAAAAGTCAACTGTGACCCACATACAGTCAAAATTCAATATTTTTTGTCAACATTCTCATTTTGAAGTATATTTCATAATTTTATCAAGATTTGATCATGATTCATCAAGGATTGCTCACAATTCATCAAGATTCAAAAGTTGCTAAATTAAGGTTTTGCAGGAAAAGTCAACCCAACTTTGACCAAGCATAACTTTCTCATACTTTATGAGAAATGACCCATCCAGAGCTCATTTTTAAGAGGATGCAATTTACTATAATCCATCTTCATCTCCCAAGATAAAAATATGCACTCACAAGAAGTTATGAATTTGGACATTATAGGTCATTTTTGAAAGTCAACAAAAACACCTTTTTTGTCAAAGTTTCTAACTTGAGCATGGAATATCAAAATGAGATGAGACAAAAAGGGTTGATTATAGGACATATTAAGCTTTATAAAAAGTCCAAGAGCACCTCCAAAGAGTCAAAATTGAGGAAGTTATGCATTGTTGAAGTTGGACTTTTTTGCAAAATTGCCAAAAGTCAACTATCCCCAAAACATCAAATTTTACCAAACGGTCCCATTCTTTTTCACTTGTTTTGAGTTGGCATTGTAGCCCACGTGCTCCAGCCTTGGCCATGTGTCCATATCATATTTTTATTAATTATTTTGATTTTATTTGAATTAATTTGATTTAAATCAAAATAAATCAAATAAAAATCCAAAAGCATTGATAACAACGATTTTAAGGTGATTTCAGGTTTCATTATACAGCTTGCCATCATCAAACTCGTATCAAGGCATAAGTGTACAAAAAGATATGATTTGGATCAAATTTGGAAGGTGGTTAAAGGAGGATCAAATCAAATATCAAAGCATTGATAGAAAGAGATTTGGACAGCAAAAACAAACCTAATGCTTTGTACATTACATAAGGGTCGTGTGCAGACGAAAATAAGGGTTGGAGATCAAGCATAGAGTGAGAATAAAATTTGCAAAAACCAAGAGAAAGTGTGAGTTCGAAATCAATCCTAGAGGCAGTTTCAAGGCTTGGTGTTGGTCTCAATCTCTTCCTGGCAATCTCCACAAGCGAAAGCAAGCAAAACCACGCGTTTTTAGACCCCCCCAGTGCACTGTAAGTCATTCACGGAACCCCTATGTTCTTGAATTCGAAAAGCTTCACTCTTGCATCTATGATGAAAAATAATTGCATATTCTGAATCACCATATCATTTGCTAGCTTTCTGCAATAACCAATTTCATTCATATGTCTTATATCGTGAATCACCATGATTAGGGTTTCTTGGAGTTTTTTAGGGCTTTTGTTTCCAGGTACAATTAGCCTTTGTAATGGCTATGGTTGTGATCAGTAGGTTGAGACGAACTCAACCATGGTACTAGAATGCATTTCTATGGCCTGTAGGAGATTTGGGAGGAACCCCTGTCTGTAGCGACGAACATTTGTCTGTAGGTATAGGTGTTGTTACTTTTAGCCACGGTCCAAAGACAGGGACGATGCGTTGTCACGCCACCACTCGTCCATTCAAATATTGGCGCGTTTTTTTTATATTTATCCAATAATATTTGTTTTGTTATATTATCATTTATTTGCATTATATTAACAATTGAAAGCAAGTGGTGTAGTGGCAAGCGTGGCGTGGATTTCCCTTCAAGACCTAGGTTCGAATCCCAGGTCCCCCCATTTTCTCAATATTGTTTTCTTGCAGGAAATCTAGTGCGTGCATATGCTTGATGACCATCATACACCTCCCTCATCAACACGGTAGATGGCCAGATGGCCAGATCTGGTGGTCACCATTGCAAGCATACCATGGACCAGGTCAACGCCAATGCACTGAATCAGAAAAGTCAATATGGACTCCTCAAATGAGCCAGAAAATTGCTTTCTACACCTCTAAAAACAGGCCCATTCTCACTCTTTTTTTATTTTGTTTATTTTCATTTAATATTTTATTTTGTTTTAGTTTAATTACTAACCAATAAATTAATTTTATTTTTGTCAAAAAATCACAAAAAATACTTTTTATCCAATTAAATCTCAGAATTTTATTTTTATTTAATAAATATTAATTAATTAATTAGGTTATTAATCCTAGATAACTTTAATTGATTTTGTAAATATTTAAAATCAAGTAGAATTTAATAGGTTTTAACTCTAATTTACTTATTTTATTTTCTTTCCTAAAATATAAAAAACTCCAAAATATGTCATTAATTATTTTTTCATTGATTAATTTATTCAATAATTAATTTAGCATTTAATATTAGGTTTTAATTCCTTTTCTTAAAAATAAAAACAACAAAAAACATTTTCTTTAATTAAAAGGGTCAAAACCCTAATTTCACATTCGATGCAATTCACTTGCGCGATTTATTTTTCCTCATTCAATTATTGATGTATCTGCTCCCGGCTTGTAATAGTTTTAATAGGACATTTATTTAGTTTTCCGCATTTAAATTTCAAAGGGTTGTTTTTGGCGATGTAAATACCCGACGCCTTGTAATAGTTAGTTTAAATTCCGCATTTTTATTCCGCAAATTATACAACTATTAGATGTTTGATAATAGGGCTTGCATGACAAGAATGAGTGCCTAATTTTAAAAAGAAACAGTTAGATCACCCTTAACATGTGCAAAGATAAAAATAACTGAAATCAACACACTCGCACATGCGCACTCCTAGGGTACACCCCACTTGGTTGCCTTCGTACACGGTCATTGAGTATAGGTCATTTTAGAGGTCGCCCTCTTGTCTAAAGGATCATAGTTTCCTCGAAATGGTTGCCTCGGATATTGTTGCCTCAAACAAATGATCTAAGACATTAGGGTTACCACTAAGGCGTCCTAACATTGCTTCAGTGACCGTACGTCCCTCTTTCGAATTGACCCTCAAACTCCAACGACGGTTCTACCTACTCACTAATAGTGGGATAGCATTGTCTAAAGGAAATTAGCATAGAATGATTCCTTTTTTGGGTAGGTAGATTAGTTCTTAGATACTTGCTCATCCAAAACAAAACTTTTTCACACTTACACTTTTACAAACAAGTTTTCAAAAACACTTCATTACACTCTTGAGGACAGAAGCAAGAGTTAAATCGAAGTTAAAACAAAAACTTTTCAAACCCAAAAGCACAAAGAAAACAATTTTGAAAATGATGAGCAAGTACCTAAGAGCCCGTAGATAACTACGGATAGAAAGGGTGATAATACCTTCCTTTTCTATAATCTACCCCCCGTACTCAGAAATATCTCGAAAAAAGAATTTTTCTGTGCTTTTTTCCTTTCCTTGTTGGATAAAATAAAAGTCGGTGGCGACTCTTACTTACCGCGACATTTTGCAAACACAAACGCAAAACGCAAACCAGCATTCCAAAAACAGTCAGTTCTTCCCACCGTATCACACTGAGAAACCGTCCATGAAGGAAAGCACTTTGTGTTGTACCGTATTGTCAACTAGATTATCGATGTGGGGGAGTGGGAAATCATTTTTGGGGCTTTCCCTATTCAAATCTTTGTAATCCACACACATTCATACTTTACCGTCTTTTTCGGGCACAGGAACAACATTGGCAACCCATTGAGGATAAGAGGTAACAACCAAGAAAACAGTATTGAATTGTTTCATGACTTCTGCTTTAATCTTTTCTGACATATTGGGCCTCATGCGACGGACCTGTTGTTTTACTAGAGGACAATCTTCCCTCGTAGGCAGACGATGCACCACAATGTTTGTATCTAGTCCCGGCATATCTTCATATGACCAGGCAAAGACTTCAACATAATCGTGCAGCAATTGAACCAGACGCTCCTTGACATTAGGCTCCAAATTGGCACCCACCTTGACCTCCTTTCCGTTTTCCTTGGTCCCCAAGTTAACTGTTTCGACCGGCTCTTCGTGTGGCCGAATGGTCCTTTCTTCCTGTTGCAACAACCTGGCCAACTCCCCTTTCACCTCACAATCTTCCTCACTTTCATCGTCAGCTTGGTAGATCGGATTTTCAAAGTCATAATTGGCCATAGCAAAACTGTTACCCATCGGATCCTGAGTGGATATAGATCTACATTTTTAATATGTGAGTGTGTGTAAGAGCATAACTACCTTTGAAAGAAATAAAATGTAAGAAATAAAAGATAAAGAAAACAAAATTTGATGCAAAAGCGTCCATGATTCATTAATGATATATGAGAATGAAGTGACAACCCTCACAAATGGACCGTTGTGCTTCGAGTAAAACACAAGGTTTTAAAAAGTCTGAATTGTTTAAATATTACAAGCCTGAAAATATTAAAAGACAATTACTCTTGAATAAAAGTAATAGGAATGAAATCTTTGGCCTCCCAATTGTTGAGCCCTCCGCTGATGGTTGGAAAAATCCATTCGTCCATGTCATAACTGCCATCACTGTATTCTAATGCATTGACTCCTTGATTGCTGATACGCATAGGTGGTCCCCCAGTGCGAGAACGTCGAACAACTTTTTGGGCCTCTGAAGTGAACCCCAACCCAAATTTGTCGGACTTGTAGGGAAAATCCGGAAGCTGACCCCATATAGTACATCCTCCTTCTTAAACTACTGCTCGAGCATCTTTCAAAGAGGCCATCTTCAGCGGAGGCCTGGTAATCTTCGGGACTTTTAGAGTAGACTTGGTTGCCGCGACCGTTGCTGGAACTTCCTCAAAGTTCTGACAGGGAGTCTCTATGAATTCACCATCCATTTCAACATACTTGAAAGAGTTCAGATGTCTAACCATATACTCCTCCTCTCCGTGAACTGTGACAATCTTTCCTTTAATCAGGTATTTTAGCATTTGGTGTGTTGTACCCCCAAAATTTTCCCTCCCATATTTCTCAAAACATTGCAAGAAAGATTCTCAAGTTGCTCAAGGTAGTCCAAGGGTTGGCCAAGACAAGCTCTCTCCTAAGGCAGTCTACCCCAAATTAGAGTTTCATGTTGCATTAAGATACTTGAGTCCAAGTGGTCCCAAATGCTCACCAATGTCCTAATATGTTCTCAAGATCATCCATGTCAAGTTTCAAGCCTTGCAGAGGAAGTTTGCTCAGTTAATTGCTTAAAGGTCCAAAAATGGATTGTGTTAGGGAAAAAGTCAATTGTGACCTACATACAGTCAAACTTTAAGATTTTTGGTCAACATCCTCATTTTGAAGTATATTTCATCATTTGATCAAGGGTTGATCATGATTCATCAAGGATTGCTCATAATTCATCAAGACTCAAAAGTTGCTAAATTAGGGTTTTGTAGGAAAAGTCAACTCAACTTTGACCAAGCATAACATTCTCATACTTTATGCGAAATAAACCATCCATAGCTCATTTTGAAGAGGATGCAATTATCTACATACATGAGCATGGAATAACAAAATGAGATGAGACCAAAAGGGTTGCTTAGAGGACATCTCAAGCTCTCTAAAAAGTCAAAGAACACCTCCAAAGAGTCAAAATTGAGGAAGTCATGCACTGGTAAAGTTGACCTTTTTTGCAAAATTGCCAAAAGTCAACTATGCCCAAAACTTCATATTTTGCCAAATGGGTCCAATCTTTTTCACTTGTTTTGAGTTGGCATCATAGCCCACGTGCTCTAGCCTTTTCCACTTGTCCATATCATATTTTTATTATTTAATTTGGTTTTTATTTTAATTAATTCAATTTAAATCAAATTAAATCAAATAAAAATCCAAAACATTGATAACAAGGGATTTTGTGTTTGTTTCAGGCTTCATTGAACAACCAGCATCATTCCAAATTCGCATCAAGGCTTGTGGGCACAAAAAGATTGGAAATAAGCCAAATTTGGAAGATTTTAAAGAGGAATCAAATCAAATATCAAAGGAATTGAAAGAAGAAGATTTGGATGCAATTTGCAACCCTAATCCCTTCACTAATACATAAGGACTGCGTGCAGATCAAAAGAAGGGTTGGAAGCAGGCGCTAGAGAGAGAACAAAATCTGAAAAATACCAAGAAAAGTGTGAGTTCGAAATCACCTTTAGAGGCAGTTTCAAGACTCTTTGACGATCCCAATCACTTCCAGGGAGTCTCCACAAGAAAAAGTAATCGAAAGCAAGTGTTTTCAAGCCCTACAACACACTGTAAGTCCGTCACGGTATTGCCATCTTCTTGAATTCGAATAGCCTTGTTCTTGCATCCATAATGTAAAATAATTGTACATTCTTGATCACCATGATGTTTGCAAACTTTCTACAATATCCAATTGCATTTTAATGGACTGAATCGTGAATCACCATTGTTAGGTTTTTGGAGTTTGTTTTAGGGTTTTTGAATGCAGGGAAAATTGGCCCTCATGAGTGATACCATTGAGATCAGGAGGACAAGACGAGTCTAACCATGGTGTTAGATGTTATTTACATTGCCCATGGAGGATTTTGGAAACGTACAGGCCTGTAGCAACGGACTTTGTCCGTAGGTATAGGTGGTTCAACTTTTAGCCATGGCGCAGGGAAGAAGAAGCAGACGTGGCCAACCTCCATTCGCCCATTTGAATTCTGCGCGGAATTTCTTTTGTTTTTTCTTGTTTTATATATTATCATTATTCTATGTTTTATGAACAAATGAAAACAAGTGTCCCAGCAGAAGACAGCTAAGCGTTAAGGTCTTGGAAGGCTGGAGGTCAGGGGTTCGATCCCTGCCTCCAGCATTTGTTATTTTCCCATTTATTTTCAGGTGATTCAGTGCAAGCAAAACCAGGATGTCCATCATACTCCCTCATCATCCAACGCGCCAGATGGCCAGATGGCCAGATCTGGTGGCCATCACTGAGGGTGCACCAAAGGCCAGGTCAAATGCCTACGTACTGGATCCAAAAAATTAAAACAGATAATCTCAATGGGCCCAGAAAAATTGCTATTGGCCCCCCTTTAATCAGGCCCATTCTCTATCTTTTTTTTTTTATATTTTTTTATTTTACTTCATTTAATTATTTTGTTTATTTAATTACTAACCAATAATTAATTTTCTTTTTTTTTATCAAAAAATCACCAAATATATTTTATGTCCAATTAAATTTTAGAATATTATTTTTAGCAATAAATTAAGTAATTTAATTAGGTTTGATTAATTAGATAATTTTGATCTATTTTTTGCAAATAATTAAAATTAATTAGAATAATTAGTTTTTATACTAACTTAATTATTTTATTTTTTTCCTAAATTAACAAAAATCCAAAAATATGTCATTTAATTATTATTCATTTATTTATTTAATAACTAATTAATTTAGCATTTAATTTTAGGACTTAATTTCTTTTCTTAAAAATATTAAAAACAACACAAACATGTTCTTTTAATTAAGAGGGTCAAAACCCTAGTTCTCGCATTCGATCTAATTTTCTCGCGCGTTTTATTTTTATCCCATTATTGTATCTGCTCCCGGTTTGTAATAATTAAATTAGGACATTTATTTATTTTTTCCGCTTTTAATTTCAAAGGGTTTGTTTTTGGCTATGTAAATACCCGAAGCCTTGTAATAGTTAGTTTAAATTCCGCACTTTAATTTCTGCAAATATTCAACTGCTAGATGTTTGATAATAGGGTTTGCACGACAAGAATGAATGACCAAATTTAAAACAGTTAGATCCCCCTTAATTGTGCAAAGATAAAAATAAACTGAAATTGAATCATTCGCACATGCGCACTCCTAGGGTACACTCCCACTTGGTTGCCTTCGTTAAAACGGTCATTGAGTATAGGTTGTTTTAGAGGTCGTCCTCTTGTCTAAAAGATCAAAGTTGCCTCAGAAAGGTTGCCTCGGATATTGTTGCCTCGGATAATTGATCTAAGACATTAGGGTTACTACTAAGACATCCTAACATTACTTTAGTGACGGTACGTCCCTCTCGAATTGACCCTCAAAACTCCAACGACGGTGCTACCTACTCACTAATAGTGGGATAGCGTTGTCTAAAGGAAACAAATACAGAATGATTCTTTTTTCGAGTAGGTAGATTAGTTCTTAAGTACTTGCTCATTCCAAACAAATTTTTCACACTTACACTCCTTTATAAACAAAGTTTTCAAAAACACTTCATTACACTCTTGAAGACAGAAGCAAAAGTTAAATCGAAGTCAAAACAAAAACTTTTCAAAGCCCACAAACACAAAGAAAACAATTTTGAAAATGATGAGCAAGTACCTAAGAGCCCGTAGATAACTACGGATAGAAAGGGTGCTAATACCTTCCCTTTCTATAAATCTACCCACCGTATCACAGAACTGACGACTCTGCTGGGGAGTTAATAAGTGGGGTGTACCTTAGGAATAGTTCATCATATTGTTTTCAATTGTTTGATTTGTTTGCTTTATTTTGTGGGCTTTGTATTGGAGTTACTATAGATCCTAACCCGGATCTGGAGGATACCTTTTAGGTAAGTAGTAATAGACTGTGAGGGAACTATACGGCGTAGACCGATACGGTTGAAGCAGTAGCTACATTGATGTGGCACATTAGTTGGTACCGATATCCCTTGTGGAGCAACAAGGAGAGTATGGGGCTGCTAATGGGTCATTAAGCATCAACTGAACTTAGAACCTATAATTGACCCACTTGGCCATAGAAAAGTAGCAGTATGTTACACTCATTGAGACCATACTCTCGCGATGATTTCGACCGTAAGAAAAGGTTGCTAAACTGGAATCATGACCGATCGAGGATGGTCAGTGATATTGAGAACCTCTAGAACACAGTTACTATTACTAGGATAGGTTAAACCAACTAAACCGAAAGAGGGTAATACCTAAACTCCATGTCAGCCTTAAATTTAAGGGCTATTGTATGACTTGTGTGCTTTCAACTTGAACTACTTGCACATGTTTGTTACCTAACAACTAGAGTTCCTTGCAGGTTTTGTTTACAGTCCTTATCCAATACCTTGGATTTCTTGCCGGATTTACTTGTTTACATTACCTCGTACTTTTGCTTAAACGCATAACATACACATCATAACATCATGCCTTAACATTTCCTTAACCATTTCAAGGATCTCAAAGGTTTGTGATGCAGGTTATGGTAAATCCAACATCTAGCAAGGGGCAAAGGGGATTTATTTTCCTCTAGCCAATGTCATCTAGAGATCAAAACACTATAATTTGAGTCGGTGGCTATGACCCACTCAATATGGTGAGATTGACTCTTGAAAAAGGACTCTTGATGACACGAAGTTTCTTCAATCAAAGCTGCAAAATTAAAATTCTAACAGTTTCTTGTGTACCCCGCGAGATCCTTGAAAACATTGCATACATATATCATACATATCATTGCATAACAGGTGTCCCAGTACAGGTCTCTCATGTTCTCGCTGTTTATTTCAGCAATGGCTCTCCTACAAGACACTAGAGATCTTCAAGAAACTCAGTTCAGGGAAATATTCCTAAACCTGTCCAAGGGGAAGGAAGAGTTGAAAACACTCCTCGTTGGGAACTTGGTCAAGAAAAGTCCTGAAGACAATAAGGGAGAACGGCTAGAATAACTGCAAGCTGAGGTAGATGCAATAAGAACCCAAATGCTGGGGCAGACGGCCCTTATCCAAAGCTTAGCCCGGGAACAAGAAGAGCTGAGAATCATTATCAACCAGCTTCATCAAGACAGATGCAATAGTATGAAGCAAACAGTCGAGGCCGGGGACCAAGTCATTTATCAGCCTCCAAGAAGACAAGGGTTTGGTTTGGTGAAGGGTGGACCTTTCCAAATTGCTACTACATCACGGGTCCAACGACAACATCGCCAAAAGCAACAGGTTAATCAGAGTAAGCCATATACGCCCAAAAGGCAGTTCACCGAGCTCAACATGCAACTGCCTCAAGCTTTATAACACCTGTTGAGATTGAATCTGGTGACGTTAAGGGACCCTCCTCAGAATCCCCACATAACCTCCCCAAACTACAATCCTGATGCAAGGTGTGCATACCATTCCAACAGCCCGGGGCATGATACTGATGACTGTTGGGCATTGAAAAACAAAATTCAAGACCTGATCGATAAAGGAGCATTGGAATTCACACAAGATGGTCAATTGGAATGTTTTTGTCAATCCTCCAAGGCTCACCATTTGAAGTGACAAGTCCTGAGACGAGAAGACTTTTTGTTTATTAAAATTTTCAATTTGTAATTTTCTTATTGTTCAAACATTTAGTCATGTTAAAACTTTATTACTTTATCAATGCATTGCATATGTCTGTTTTGAATCAATCCATTCGTATTCACTATATTCAAATTGCTTTCATTTTTGTGATGTTCAACTCTCGATTAAAAAACTCTAAGCCTTTAGAGGGAGGATGACGAAAACGATACCACGATCTCTACAGTATGCTTTTGAACAGACCCTGCTGATGATGTACAGGCGTTGTTTCAAATCCTAAACAGTGGAGTTATAAGGAAGATAATCCCTAGTCAACCCCATTGAGCCAAATAAGTTGGAGTTTTTATTTTCACACAAATTAAAACCCTTAATCACAACCTGGGGCAGGGTAGTCTCTCAGTTAATTCGGGTGCACAATGAATGGCATCAAAGAGGTCCTTCCAAAATAAAAGATGGTGATGGTTCCTTATAATCGTCGGGACATGCAGTCATTATCTCTCAGAAATAAAAGCACATCAAGTCAAAACCTATGAAGGAGACTTACAAAACTAGGGCATCCCGCTGACTGTAATCACAAAAGAAACAGTTCAGGCAAAAGACAGGGATAATAAAATCCAAAAGAAAGAGATCCTACAAACTCTCAACAAAAATGAGTGTCTGTTCAAAATAAATTGTCAGTATCCGAACCATCACTGGAATATCAGAGCAAAGACTCAAACGGGATCTAAATGCACAATTAGCTGAGTTTAGGATCGAAGAACATCACGAAGAACGGGTGGGTACAAATAAATTTTGAGCCTTTATCCTTTGTTTCTTGAACCGTGAACCAGGACACGTTATAACCCTTAAAAGTCCTAGCTTAAGCATGGGTTAGTTCGAAAGCATACTGTTACAAAAGGTATCCTGACTCCTGTAGGACTTGCTGTAAATCCTGAGTTGACATCACATTTTACAAAAAATTTCTGTCTTACTGAAAAATGCATTTTCAAAAGTTTCAAGACAGACATAAGCTTTGCATTCTTAAGATAACATTGTTTACATATGACTATTTGTTCAACAACAGAGAAATTCGCACGACGAATATCTAGTGAACAAAAATCTTCTCAATAAAAAGGATCACCTCAAGTGAAAAAAGCACTTCCAACCAAGGGGCACAGCATGATCAGTGTCCATCATCTGGGGCAGTCAAGTCAAGATTCAAGGAGTCTCTCAAAGATGCCAAATAGCCAGGGGCAGATCTCCATTTGAATCACTTGGGGAATTGGACATGAATTCCAACAACGAATCGTGTATGATCAAATGAACATCTTCTGGTAGTATGGAAACACAACACTACCGAGAATGACAACTCGCTACACCCTGAGAGCGTGGACATAGTCAAAAAATACTGCACATGAACAAAGACCCGCTAGGTTGACAGGCCTAGGCAAAAATAAGGGCATCCCGACGAACCAAAAGGGTTCGGGCAAAAATTAGGGATAAAAAAAAAGATTTGTACACCCGGCAAGTCGAAAACCTGAAAAGGCAGCTTGGGCAAGAAAGGGTATCCCGGTGGACTGAAAATCTGAGTCCAGGAAAAAGTTAGGGACTAAAGCGTACGACTATGTCCCATCATCTCGTCACTTGCCTACCAGAAGAAGATTTGTCATTTCAATCGGCAATTACCAAGCACCTCGTAGGTTGGAATAATACTCGATCCACAAGGCCTCCGCAGGCACCTTCTCCCGCAGATACAGGGGCAGAAAAGTCTCGATGCAAAGTCATTGTCATATCCTCAGCCCGCGTCCCAGTAACATCTACACTCCCCGCAGAGTAAGAAAAGGACAGTGGTGTTAATTCTCCCCAGCTGAGGCTCACATCCACGAATGGGTCAGTAAGATTCTCCCCAAGCAAAGTTTATCTATCACCAGCACTGGAAGATTATCCCCAGTGGAGTCTGGAAGATTATCCCCAGTAGAGTCTAAAAGATTATCCCCAGTGAAGTCGCCATTGGAAAATCATCCCCAGCGGAGTTCATTCCTTTCACAGACAGAAATTCAATCCCCAACAGGTTTCATTATTACCAGCAACAGTAATTCATCCCCAGCTGAATTTATCAGTGAAATCCTCAGCAGAGCATCTCTTCCCCACAGAGTCATTTCCTCATCAGTTTATTCCCCAGCGGAGTTATCCTCTCCTGCAGGATTATTCTCACAATCATCTTCATTTACTATCTCTGGAAGAAACGAAGAATTCAATTCTTTTCTCCAGCAGCAATCCGGGATTTATTTTCCCCAGCTCAAAACATCACATTTCCACGCATCATGACATGCATACGCATCATACGACACAATCTCATTTATTTTGAGAACATCATTTCCTGATACATATCATGCATTACATACAACTAACCTTTACCTTTCAGGAAGGATACGATTAAATTCTCACAAAATTCAAGCTATGAAGATTTTACCTCAGTTGAATTACGGACGAGTTCCTAAATCTCAGCAGAGATGTTTCCTCAGTTGAATTACGGACAAGTTCCTAAATCTCAGCAGAGATGTTTCCTCAGTTGAATTACGGACGAGTTCCTAAATCTCAACAGAGATGTTTCCTCAGTTGAATTACGGACGAGCTCCTAAATCTTAGCAGAGATGTTTCCTCAGTTGAATTACGGACAAGTTCCTAAATCTCGACATAGATGTTTCCTCAGTTGAATTACAGACGAGCTCCTAAATCTCAGCAAAGATGTTTCCTCAGTTGAATTACGGATGAGCTCCTAAATCTCAGCAAAGATATTACCTCAGTTGAATTACGGACGAGTTCCTAAATCTCGACAGAGATGTTTCCTCGGTTGAATTACAGACGAGTTCCTAAATCTCAGCATAGATTTTTCCTCAGTTGAATTACGGACGAGTTCCTAAATCTCGACAGAGATGTTTCCTTGGTTGAATTACGGACGAGTTCCTAAATCTCAGCAGAGATGTTTCCTCAATTGAATTACGGACGAATTCCTAAATCTCAGCAGAGATGTTCCTCAGTTGAATTACGGACGAGTTCCTAAATCTCAGCAAAAATGATTCCTCAGTTGAGTACGGACGACAAAAGTTCCTAAATATCAACAGAGATGACTCACCAGCAGAATAACGGACGACGAAGCTCTTAAAATTCTATTCCTCTCAACAAAGATCAGACTTCCCCAACGGAATCTTCCTCAACAACAGGTATACAAGCTCTCGCTAAGGAATCTCTTATGCGATCGACACTCCTTCAGATGGCATCTTGAAGCCCATCCCCTCGTTAGCAATTTCCAAATGGCATTTGTAAGCCCATTCCCGACATCACAAGACAATCACCAATTCATGCGAGTGCAAATTTCTGGGCACTCTAGTGTTCAATCCTCTTCCACCTTCGGATCACGAAAGGCACGAAAGCCAATCTATATCCTCAGGGTTTAAGAAGATTGAACAGGGGCAGCTTTTGTACCCCGAAATTTTCCCTCCCATATTTCTAAAAACATTGCAAGAAAGATTCTCAAGTTGCTCAAGGTAGTCCAAGGGTTGGCCAAGACAAGCTCTCTCCTAAGGCAGTCTACCCCAAATTAGGGTTTCATGTTGCATCAAGATACTTGAGTCCAATTGATCCCAAATTCTCACCAATGTCCTAATATGTTCTCAAGATCATCCATGCCAAGTTTCAAGCCTTGCAGATGATGTTTGCTCAGTCAATTGCTCAAAGGACCAAAAATCGACTATGCTAGGGCAAAAGTCAATTGTGACCTACATACAGTCAAACTTCAAGATTTTTGGTCAACATCCTAATTTTGAAGTATATTTCATCATTTGATCAAGGGTTGATCATGATTCATCAAGGATTGCTCATAATTCATCAAGACTCAAAAGTTGCTAAATTAGGGTTTTATAGGAAAAGTCAACTCAACTTTGACCAAGCATAACTTTATCATACTTTATGATAAATGACCCATCCAAAGCTAATTTTTAAGAGGATGCAATTCCCTACAATACATATTCAGGTCCCAAGATCAAAATATGCACTCACAAGAAGTTATGAATTTGGACATTATAGGTCATTTTGAAAAGTAAACAAAAACACCTTTTTTGTCAAAGCTTCATACATGAGCATGGAATATAAAAATGAGATGAGACAAAAAGTTTTGCTTAGAGGACATATCAAGCTCTCTAAAAAGTCAAAGAACACCTCCAAAGAGTCAAAATTGAGGAAGTTATGCACTGGTGAAGTTGACCCTTTTTGCAAAATTGTCAAAAGTCAACTATGCCTAAAACTTCAAATTTTGCCAAATGGGCCCAATCTTTTTCATTTGTTTTGAGTTGGCATCATAGCCCACGTGCTCTAGCCTTTTCCACTAGTCCATATCATTTTTTTATTATTTAATTTGGTTTTTATTTGAATTAATTCAATTTAAATCAAATAAAAATCCAAAACATTGATAACAAGGGATTTTGTGTTTGTTTCAGGCTTCATTGAACAGATAGCATCATTCCAAATTCGCATCAAGACTTGTGGGCACAAAAAGATTGGAAATAAGCCAAATTTGGAAGATTTTAAAGAGGAATCAAATCAAATATCAAAGGCATTGAAAGAAGAAGATTTGGATGCAATTTGCAACCCTAATCCCTTCACTAATACATAAGGACTGCGTGCAGATCAAAAGAAGGGTTGGAAGCAGGCGCTAGAGAGAGAACAAAATCTGAAAAATACCAAGAAAAGTGTGAGTTCGAAATCACCTTTAGAGGCAGTTTCAAGACTCTTTGACGATCCCAATCACTTCCAGGGAGTCTCCACAAGCGAAAGTAATCGAAAGCAAGTGTTTTCAAGCCCTACAACACACTGTAAGTCCGTCACGGTATTGCCATCTTCTTGAATTCGAATAGCCTTGTTCTTGCATCCATAATGTAAAATAATTGTACATTCTTGATCACCATGATGTTTGCAAACTTTCTATAATAGCCAATTGCATTTTAATGGACTGAATCGTGAATCACCATTGTTAGGTTTTTGGAGTTTGTTATAGGGTTTTTGAATGCAGGGAAAATTGGCCCTCATGAGTGATACCATTGAGATCAGGAGGACAAGACGAGTCTAACCATGGTGTTAGATGTTATTTACATTGCCCATGGAGGATTTTGGAAACGTACAGGCCTGTAGCAACAGACTTTGTCCGTAGGTATAGGTGGTTCAACTTTTAGCCACGACGCAGGGAAGAAGAAGCAGACGTGGCCAACCTCCATTCGCCCGTTTGAATTTCGCGCGGAATTTCTTTTGTTTTTTCTTGTTTTATATATTATCATTATTCTATGTTTTATGAACAAATGAAATCAAGTGTCCCAGCGGAAGCCAGCTAAGCGTTAAGGGCTTGGAAGGCTGGAGGCCAGGGGTTCGATCCCTTCCTCCAGCATTTTCTATTTTCCCATTTATTTTCAGGTGATTCAGTGCAAGCGAAGCCAGAATGTCCATCATACTCCCTCATCATCAAATGCGCCAGATGGCCAGATCTGGTGGCCATCACTGAGGGTGCACCAAAGGCCAGGTCAAACGCCTACGTACTGGATCCAAAAAGTCAAAACAGATCATCTCAATGGGTCCAAGAAAATTTCTATTGGCCCCCCTTTAATCAGGCCCATTCTCTATCTTTTTTTATTTATATTTTTTTATATTTTACTTCATTTAATTATTTTGTTTATTTAATTACTAACCAATAATTAATTTTCTTTTTTTAATCAAAAAATCACCAAAAATATTTTATGTCCAATTAAATTTTAGAATATTATTTTTAGCAATAAATTAAGTAATTTAATTAGGTTTGATTAATTAGACAACTTTGATCTATTTTTTGCAAATAATTAAAATTAATTAGAATAATTAGTTTTTATACTAACTTAATTATTTTATTTCTTTCCTAAATTAACAAAAATCCAAAAATATGTCATTTAATTATTATTCATTAATTTATTTAATAACTAATTAATTTAGCATTTAATTTTAGGACTTAATTTCTTTTCTTAAAAATATTAAAAACAACAAAAACATGTTCTTTTAATTAAGAGGGTCAAAACCCTAGTTCTCGCATTCGATCTAATTTTCTCGCGCGTTTTATTTTTATCCCATTATTGTATCTGCTCCCGGTTTGTAATAATTAAATTAGGACATTTATTTATTTTTTCCGCTTTTAATTTCAAAGGGTTTTTTTTGGCTATGTAAATACCCGAAGCCTTGTAATAGTTAGTTTAAATTCCGCACTTTAATTTCTGCAAATATTCAACTGCTAGATGTTTGATAATAGGGTTTGCACGACAAGAATGAATGACCAAATTTAAAACAGTTAGATCACCCTTAATTGTGCAAAGATAAAAATAAACTGAAATTGAATCATTCACACATGCGCACTCCTAGGGTACACTCCCACTTGGTTGCCTTCGTTAAAACGGTCATTGAGTATAGGTTGTTTTAGAGGTCGTCCTTGTGACACCCCAAATTAATTCAAGTGTTAAATAATTAGGAATTTAATTATTAAATTATTTAAAGGCTTAATTAATAATATTTTGGATTAAATGGATGAATTAATTATGGAATTAAAAAGGAAGACCGGGGGGTGTAAGGTTGAATTAGAGGTGTGTGAAGTAAAAAGCTCTACTAAATAATAACTAATTTATTACTATTATTTAGAAAATAATAAAAGGAATATAAAAAGAAGGATAAAAAGGAAAAGAAAAAGAAGGTTATTTGGAAAAGTCATTATACGTAAAATTGGAGAAGAGAAGAGAAGAGAGGAAAAAGCCAAACACCGTGAATTCGAAGGATCATCGCGAGGTAAG
This sequence comes from Vicia faba, assembly GCA_948472305.1. NCBI lineage: Eukaryota > Viridiplantae > Streptophyta > Magnoliopsida > Fabales > Fabaceae > Vicia > Vicia faba. The sequence continues at coordinate 314,041,924 of OX451737.1, forward strand.
GGGTGATTTCGATTAGTTAATTAGTATTATCGGTTTATATATTCAATAGTATGGATCATAGTATGTTAGGGAATCCTGGTTTGTAATTCTAGGGTTCCGTAGAATTGTCCCTATTGAGTCGAATTGTAGGTTGAAAACCATTAGGGTGTCAGGTGATAAAAAGGAATGATGAAATAATGTTGTTTGATGTTATAATGGTGCAAAATGGATGTGTTTTGCTATTTCTCATGTTGCAATTCGTATGGGTATGTTTGGAATTGGTTTAGAATGAATAAATGTTGTCAAAAGTGCAGAATTTGACTCTGCGGGTCGTGGGAACCGGTTCCCAGTGGGGAGGAACCGGGTTCCACTGTGTGAAATTATAAAAACTGGCAAAAATGCACGTAGGAACCGGTTCCTGTATAGGTAGGAACCGGGTTCCCATACATTTTCCAGAAGCATGATTTTTGAACTTCGCAGGAACCAGTTCCTGTATATGTAGGAACCGGGTTCTGCTGTAACTTTTTGAAAAATATTAAACTTTGAAAATTCATAACTTTCAAATCGTAAGTCCGTTTTGAGTGCCGTTTTGGACGTTATTTCTTAAATTTAATGCTCTATTTTATAAAATGAAAAGATTTCCTAAAACCTGAAATTATTTTGAAAATGAGTCAAATCTCGGAATAAGGGATTATTGGCTAACGCACATGGGTGTGTATGTAGCAGTGAACCTGTGATGGATGGATGTATTAGTATTGTGTGAATGAAAGGCATGTTTATGTTGCTAATGATGGTGTGCATGATCGTTGAGATATCATGTTTTTGGTTTTGGTTCAGTTATGATAAATTGATGTATTTCATAGACTGATTTGATGTTGCATGCTAGTGATGTGCGTGCATATGCATTGTTTTGGTGAAGTTAATTCCCATTGTGTGGAATTTGACTTGTATTGCCGTTAACCGATACCCGAGTGATGATGGGTGGTTAGGCTGGATTCGTGTCCGGGTGTTTATGGACGAATCGATGGTTGCTGTATCCGGTTGATGATGGATCAGTGTTGGGTGACTTGGTCACATGTTGGTACCATATGCATTGTGTTTGCATGGAATTGTAACATGTTAGGATGTCTTCCAGTGTTACAATTCTTTGGTTGATTATTGATTTGTGCATAATGACTTGTATGATTGGAACTGCACGTTGAATATGAATTTATGCTAAAATGGGTGAAATAATATGCTTGTGATATAATGTTGATTGAGAAGCTTATAATGCATGTTAATTATGAGAAATATCACCCTTACTTTAACAATTTTAGATTAAAGTTAGCAGCTCAGGAGTTGGTGATGATGGCTCTAGAGCTATGTTACTTTAAGTCCGCGTGTCAGTGTCGTGCTCTGATAGGTTGTAACACTGGGGAACATTTAGTTGAGGAATTAATTATTATTCAATTGTTTCTTTGAATTTCATTGGGAATAATTATGTTTTGGTTTATTCCGTTTTGGTTATGGTATTTTTCCGCTGTGTAAGACATGGTCTTAATTTGATCGAATTATTTGAATAATGACCCTCAGTGTAGCATGACTACTGTTTTATTGGAAGTTTTATTTATTTCATAATTGTGACATCCCTTGTTCCGTGTTAACTCTGATGGAATATGTCTTTAATCATTGATATAATTAATATTATTCAGGGTATTTTATAAGGGGTGTTACAATAGTGGTATCAGAGCATAGTTGGTCTTGTCTTGTGTCGTTATCCCTTTTGTATGCGACTAGTGTAAGATGACACTGTCGATACTTGTGTGCTAATGAGGTTGTTTTGTAATGTTACAGAACAATGGCCGGAAGAGGTAACGGAAGAAACGACGATGCTATTGCTGAAGCATTGGGAATGTTGGCTGGAGTACTCGGAGGGAACCAGCAGGGAGCTGTGATTGGTGCTGACCGACAATTGGGGAATTTTCAGAGGAATAATCCTCCGTTGTTCAAGGGTGCACATGATCCCGAAGGTGCTCAGAAGTGGTTGAAGGAGATCGAGAGGATCTTCAGAGTAATTGACTGTGCTGAAGGGCTGAAGGTGAGATACGGAACTCACATGTTAGCAGAGGAAGCTGATGACTGGTGGGTTGCTACCAGAACTGAAATAGAAGAAGATGGTATTGCGTTGACTTGGGTTATGTTCAGGAGGGATTTTCTGAGGAGGTACTTTCCTGAGTACATCAGAGGCAAGAAGGAGATTGAGTTTCTGGAACTCAAGCAGGGTAACAAGACTATCAGTGAGTATGCTTCGAAGTTTACCGAGTTAGCGAAGTATTATGCTCATTATACTAACGATGCAGATGGAGAATTTTCCAAATGTATCAAGTTTGAGAATGGTCTTCGTGATGAGATTAAGCAGGGTATTCGGTATCAGCGTATCTGAAGATTTCCTGATCTGGTTGACTGTAGTAGGATTTTAGAGAAGGATCTTTCTAGCACTAAGTCGAATGCTCGAGGGTATGTTAATAGGAAGGGTACGCAACAGACGGATCGTGGTAAGCCTTATGATAGAAGTAATCAGAGACCCGATGGTTGGAAGAAGCTTGGTGGAGGAGATTCTAGTTCTTCCATTAAGTGCTACAAGTGTGGTGAGACAGGACATCGTATGGTGGATTGCAAAAGTAATGATAAGAAGTGTTTCAAGTGTGGGAAACTCGGCCATGTGGCCAATGATTGCAGAGTAAGAGTGGTGACTTGTTACAACTGTGGTGAAGAAGGTCATACTCGTCCTCAGTGTACAAAACCCAAGAAGGAGCAAGCTGGTGGTAAAGTGTTTGCATTGTCTGGGTCAGAGACTAAGCCAGATGATCAGCTGATTAAAGGTACATGTTTTATTAATGACATACCTTTGATTGCGATTATTGATACTGGAGCTACGCATTCTTTTATTGCTTTGGATTGTGCTAAAAGATTGAATTTGGAAATTTCTAATATGGATGGAAGTATGGTTATTGATACTCCTGCGTCGGGTTCAGTGACTACTTCGTATGTTTGTAGGAATTGTCCTATTGTGATTTTTGGTAGGGGTTTCGGTATGGATTTAGTGTGCCTACCGTTAGAACAACTTGATATCATCCTTGGAATGAACTGGTTGTAATTCAACCAGGTTCATATCAACTGTTTTGCGAAGACGGTTATTTTTCCTGAAGAGGTTGGTGTCGAAGATGTGACTATGTCGGTTAAACAGATGAACCTAGCTGTGAAAGATGGTGTTGTGGTATTTATGTTGTATTCTGCAATAGAAGCGGAGGGAAAAGCTAAGAGTGATGGATTGCCAGTGGTGAATGAATTTTCAGAGGTGTTTCCGGAAGACGTTAGTGAATTGCCACCTGAGAGGGAGGTAGAATTTACTATAGATTTGATTCCTGGAACTAGTCCGGTGTCGATGGCGCCTTACCGTATGTCGGCATCTGAATTAGCGGAGTTAAAGAAACAGTTGGAGGAGTTACTTGTGAAGAAGTTTATTCGTCCAAGTGTTTCACCGTGGGGTGCTCCGGTGTTGTTGGTTAAGAAGAAAGAAGGTTCAATGAGATTATGTGTTGATTACAGACAGTTGAATAAAGTTACAATCAAGAATCGGTATCCTTTGCCGAGGATAGATGATTTGATGGATCAACTAGTTGGAGCTTGTGTATTTAGTAAGATTGATCTGAGATCTGGATATCATCAGATTCGTGTGAAGTCGGAAGATATTCAGAAAACTGCATTTAGAACGAGGTATGGACATTACGAGTATTCTGTTATGCCATTTGGAGTTACTAATGCACCTGGTGTTTTCATGGAGTATATGAACATGATATTTCATCCGTATCTTGATAAGTTTGTGGTGGTGTTCATTGATGATATTCTAATTTATTCGAAGAGCGATGAAGAGCATGCAGAACATCTCAGAGTTGTGTTGGAATTGTTGAAAGAGGAGAAGCGTTATGCGAAGTTGTCCAAGTGTGAATTCTGGTTAAGTGAAGTAAGTTTTCTTGGCCATGTAATTTCCAAGAATGGAATTGCTGTGGATCCTACGAAGGTAGAAGCAGTATCTCAGTGGGAAGCGCCGAAGAATGCTTCTGAGATCCGTAGTTTTCTGGATCTTGCAGGTTATTACAGGAAGTTTATAGAAGGATTTTCCAAATTAGCGTTACCGTTGACTAAGTTGACCAGGAAGGGTCAGATGTTTGTTTGGGATGTTGAATGTGAGAAAGGATTTCAAGAGCTGAAGAGGAGGTTGACAAGTGCTCCGATCTTGATTTTGCCAAATCCGACTAAGTCTTTTGTTGTGTATTGTGACGCATCATTAATGGGATTAGGTGGTGTGTTGATGCAAGATAAGCAGGTGGTGGCTTATGCTTCGAGACAATTGAAAGTACATGAAAGGAATTATCCGACTCATGATTTGGAGTTGGCAACTGTTGTGTTTGTTTTGAAGTTGTGGAGGCATTATTTATATGGTTCTCGGTTTGAGGTGTTCAGTGATCACAAAAGTCTGAGGTATCTCTTTGATCAGAAAGAGTTGAATATGAGGCAGAGGAGATGGTTAGAATTTCTAAAGGATTATGATTTCGGTTTGAATTACCATCCTGGTAAGGCAAACGTTGTTGCGGATGCCTTGAGTAGGAAGTCCTTGCATATGTCGATGTTAATGGTACGTGAGTTAGATTTGGTTGAGCAGTTCAGAGATTTAAGTTTGGTATGTGAAACTACTCCGAATAGTGTGAAATTGGGTATGTTGAAACTGACTAGTGGTATTCTGGAAGAAATTCGGAATGGACAGAAGTCCGATGTTGGGTTAGTTGATAAATTGACATTGATCAACCAAGGTCAAGGAGGCGAGTTCCGGATTGATGAGAATGGTGTTATGAGATTTGGTAATAGGGTGTGTGTTCCGGATGTTGCAGAGATTAGGAAGAGTATTTTGGAAGAAGGACATCGTAGTGGATTGAGTATTCATCCTGGTGCTACTAAAATGTACCATGATTTGAAGAAGTTGTTTTGGTGGCCGGGAATGAAAAAGGAAATTGCTGAGTTTGTGTATGCTTGTTTAATTTGTCAGAAGTCGAAGATTGAGCATCAGAAACCGTCAGGATTGATGGAACCGTTGTTTGTTCCGGAATGGAAATGGGATGGAATCTCTATGGATTTTATGTCTGGTTTGCCAAGGACATCGAAGAATTGTGATTCTATCTGGGTTATTGTTGATCGGTTGACAAAATCTGCTCACTTTATTCCGATAAGAATGGATTATCCGATGGAAAGGTTGGCAGAATTGTATGTTGAGAAGATTGTGAGTTTGCACGGTATTCCTTCTAGTATTGTATCGGATCGAGATCCTAGGTTTACATCTAAATTTTGGACGGGATTGCAAGAAGCTTTGGGTACTAAGTTGCGTTTGAGTTCCGCTTATCATCCACAAACAGATGGTCAGACGGAGAGAACGATTCAGTCGTTGCAAGATTTGTTAAGAGCTTGTGTGTTGGAGAAAGGTGGAGCTTGGGATAATTATATACCATTGATTGAGTTTACCTACAACAATAGTTTTCATTCGAGCATTGGTATGGCTCCGTTTGAGGCATTGTATGGTAGGAGGTGTCGGACACCGTTGTGTTGGTATGAATCTGGAGAGAGTGCTGTGATTGGACCGGAAATTGTCCAACTGACTTCGGAAAAGATTAAGATGATTCAGGAGAAGATGAGGACTTCTCAGAGTCGTCAGAAAAGTTATCACGATAAGAGGAGGAAAGATCTTGAGTTTAGCGAAGGAGAACATGTTTTTATGCGAGTTACTCCGATGACTGGTATTGGTCGAGCTTTGAAGTCAAAGAAGTTGACTCCATGTTTTATTGGTCTGTTTCAGATTACCAAGAGAGTTGGGAAAGTTTCTTATCAGATTGCTTTGCCTCCGTCACTTGCAAATTTGCATGATGTTTTTCATGTATCTCAGCTAAGGAAGTACATTGCTGATCCGTCTCATGAGATTCGGGTAGACGATATACAGGTACGAGAGAATTTGACTGTGGAAGCGGTACCTGCGAGAATTGAGGATCGGAAGTTGAAACAGTTGCGAGGCAAGGAGATCGCGTTGGTAAGAGTGGCTTGGGGAGGACCAGCAGATGGAAATGTCACTTGGGAGCTGGAGAGTCAGAGGAAGGACTTGTATCCCGAACTGTTCGTCTAAGGTATGTTTTCGAGGACGAAAACTCTTTTAGTTGGGAAGAGTTGTGACACTCCAAATTAATTCAAGTGTTAAATAATTAGGAATTTAATTATTAAATTAATTAAAGGCTTAATTAATAATATTTTGGATTAAATGGATGAATTAATTATGGAATTAAAAAGGAAGACCGGGGGGTGTAAGGTTGAATTAGAGGTGTGTGAAGTAAAAAGCTCAACTAAATAATAACTAATTTATTACTATTATTTGGAAAATAATAAAAGGAATATAAAAAGAAGGATAAAAAGGAAAAGAAAAAGAAGGTTATTTGGAAAAGTCATTATACGTGAAATTGGAGAAGAGAAGAGAAGAGAGGAAAAAGCCAAACGCCGTGAATTCGAAGGATCATCGCGAGGTAAGGGGTGATTTCGATTAGTTGTTTAGATATTCAATAGTATGGATCATAGTATGTTAGGGAATCCCGATTTATAATTCTAGGGTTCCGTAGAATTGTCCCTATTGAGTCGAATTGTAGGTTGAAAACCATTAGGGTGTCAGATGATAAAAAGGAATGATGAAATAATGTTGTTTGATGTTATAATGGTGCAAAATGGACGTGTTTTGGTGTTTCTCATGTTGCAATTCGTATGGGTATGTTTGGAATTGGTTTAGAATGAATAAATGCTGTCAAAAGTGCAGAATTTGACTCTGCAGGTCGTGGGAACCGGTTCCCAGTGGGGAGGAACCGGGTTCCACTGTGTGAAATTATAAAAACTGGAAAAAATGCACGTAGGAACCGGTTCCTGTATAGGTAGGAACCGGGTTCCCATACATTTTCCAGAAGCGTGATTTTTGAACTTCGCAGGAACCGGTTCCTGTATATGTAGGAACCGGGTTCTGCTGTAACTTTTTGAAAAATATTAAACTTTGAAAATTCATAACTTTCAAACCGTAAGTCCGTTTTGAGTGCCATTTTGGATGTTATTTCTTAAATTTAATGCTCTATTTTATAAAATGAAAAGATTTCCTAAAACTGAAATTATTTTGAAAATGAGTCAAATCCCGGAATAAGTGATTATTGGCTAACGCACATGGGTGTGTATGTAGCAGTGAACCTGTGATGGATGGATGTATTAGTATTGTGTGAATGAAAGGCATGTTTATGTTGCTAATGATGGTGTGCATGATCTTTGAGATATCATGTTTTTGGTTTTGGTTCAATTATGATAAATTGATGTATTTCATAGACTGATTTGATGTTGCATGCTAGTGATGTGCGTGCATATGCATTGTTTTGGTGAAGTTAATTCCCATTGTGTGGAATTTGACTTGTATTGCCGTTAACCGATACCCGGGTGATGATGGGTGGTTAGGCTGGATTCGTGTCCGGGTGTTTATGGACGAATCGATGGTTGCTGTATCCGGTTGATGATGGATCAGTGTTGGGTGACTTGGTCACGTGTTGGTACCACATGCATTGTGTCTGCATTTGTGTTTGCTTGGAATTGTAACATGTTAGGATGTCTTCCAGTGTTACAATTCTTTGGTTGATTATTGATTTGTGCATAATGACTTGTATGATTGGAACTGCGCGTTGAATCTGAATTTATGCTAAAATGGGTGAAATAATATGCTTGTGATATAATGTTGATTGAGAAGCTTATAATGCATGTTAATTATGAGAAATCTCACCCTTACTTTAACAATTTCAGATTAAAGTTAGCAGCTCAGGAGTTGGTGAGGATGGCTCTAGAGCTATGTTACTTTAAGTCCGCGTGTCAGTGTCGTACTCTGATAGGTTGTAACACTGGGGAACATTTAGTTGAGGAATTAGTTATTATTCAATTGTTTATTTGAATTTCATTGGGAATAATTATGTTTTGGTTTATTCTGTTTTGGTTATGGTATTTTTCCGCTGTGTAAGACATGGTCTTAATTTGATCGAATTATTTGAATAATGACCCTCAGTGTAGCATGACTATTGTTTTATTGGAAGTTTTATTTATTTCATAATTGTGACATCCCTTGTTCCGTGTTAACTCTGATGGAGTATGTCTTTAATCATTGATATAATTAATATTATTCGGGGTATTTTAGAAGGGGTGTTACAGTCCTCTTGTCTAAAAGATCAAAGTTGCCTCAGAAAGGTTGCCTCGAATATTGTTGCCTCGGATAATTGATCTAAGACATTAGGGTTACTACTAAGACATCCTAACATTACTTTAGTGACGGTACGTCCCTTTCGAATTGACCCTCAAAACTCCAACGACGGTGCTACCTACTCACTAATAGTGGGATAGCATTGTCTAAAGGAAACGAATACAGAACGATTCTTTTTTCGAGTAGGTAGATTAGTTCTCAAGTACTTGCTCATTCCAAACAAATTTTTCACACTTACACTCCTTTATAAACAAAGTTTTCAAAAACACTTCATTGCACTCTTGAAGACAGAAGCAAGAGTTAAATCGAAGTCAAAACAAAAACTTTTCAAAGCCCATAAACTCAAAGAAAACAATTTTGAAAATGATGAGCAAGTACCTAAGAGCCCGTAGATAACTACGGATAGAAAGGGTGTTAATACCTTCCCTTTCTATAAATCTACCCACCGTATCACATGGTGCAGGGTAGAAGTGACGGCACCAACACCGTGGATCCAGGGTCGTCCCAATAGACAAGAGTACGAAGGGCGGATGTCCATCACATAGAAAATTGAGTCAAAAGTCTGAGTCCCAATTTTTATGGGGATACTAACCTCTCCGTGCACTGTCCTCTTGGAACCATCAAAGGCCCTTACTATGATGTTGCTAGGTTTTAAGATGATCCCCTCGCAGTCCAGTCGGTCGAGAGCATTTTTGGGAAAGACATTCAATGATGAGCCAATATCCACCAGAACGTGGGCAAGTGTGGTGCCCCTGCATTCAATGGAAATATGCAAGGCATCATTGTACTTCCTTCCCTTAGAGGTTAAATCAGGGTCGGAAAATCCCAATCCGTTATCAGCAGTTAGACTGGCCACACGATTTTCAAATTGGTCGATGGAGGTCTCCTGGGGCACGTGGGCGGTCTTAAGAAACTTTACCAAGGCTTTGGTGTGGGTTTCAGAACACAAAAGTAAGGACAACAATGATATCTTCGAGGGGGTCTGCCCCAATTGTTCTACAATGTTGTAGTCACTTTTCTTGATTATCTTCATTATTTATTCTATCTCCTTTCTAGAAGTTTCAAGGATGATCTCGGGACGCTCTCTTTCTTAGACAGGCTCATTCAGAGCCTCTTTGCCCCTTGTATCAGTAGCAGGGATAACAATGGGAGTATCATTGGGAGTGTAGGTAGGAGTGGCAGTAGTAATGATCACAGGAGTAGCAACGGTATTTGGAGAAATCTCAGGTGAGAAGACTCTTCCACTTCTTGTTATTTTGTTGGTCCCAATGATGTTACCGATATCGGGATCAATATCTCTCGCAACTTCGTCTTTGACAGCCAACTGATCTTGCTTGACACCATAGTAATAAACGTCAGCCCCATAACTCCAGGGAACAGCTTTATCTGAGGAGTATGATATTGGTCTTGGCATAGTGATGATTAAAGGTGAAGATCTTGGAACAGATGTAATCCTGACGGGTCTTTTGGTGGAGACCCTGGGAGGATTGTCGGAAATGGTGATTATCGAAACATCTTGATAAGAACTTTTGATAAGAGGTAGCTTTTCAAATAGGATTTCTTTGCTAGTCATCAGGCACTGGACGCCTATCTTTAGTAACAAACAACCGTTCGGTAGAGACTTGCATAAGTGACAATCTTCATCGCAGCCTGGGAACAGGCCGACTTGCAATAGATTCTGTTTAATGGTCAACATAGGAGTAACTAAGTCATTCACAGAGGAAATAAAACAATCATCATCAATGGCGTTGATACCTTGGCCATGTCTGGGCATAGGCGCCGTTATTACATTAGGCATTTCTGGGGGATCAAATTCAATCTCTTTCGCATCGATAAGGTCTTGCACCTTATTCTTTAAGGCCCAACAGTCATTTGTATCGTGCCCCGGGCTTTCAGAATGATAGGCACATCGGGCGTTCGGGTTGTAGCGAGGAGAAGCAGTATTGGGGTTCTTGGGAGCTTCCTTTAAAGTTGCCAGATTGGTCTTTAGAAGGTGTGGCAAAACTTGAGACATGGTCATGTTAATCCGGGTAAATCGTCTCATGGGCGCTTCTGGTTTGTGCTGATAATTCCGCTGCTGATTTGGCGCAGGGTTAGAAATCATGACAACCCCTACTAACAGGTGACGGTCAGTTTTATTTTGATTTCTATAGTAATATGCAGAACTGATCTCCTTCTTTCCAACAAAGGGCTTCTTCACCACACTCGAGGATGCATCTCTTTGAATTTTTCCACTTTTTATATCGGCCTCGACCCGCTCACCAGTCATGATTAATTCAGTAAACCCAGCTGAGGAACTCCCAATCAGGTGATTGAAAAATGGTCCTGACAAGGTGCCTAGGAACATATCCACTAATTCTCTGTCGGATAGAGGGGGCTAGACCCTGCCTGCGAGATCCCTCCATTTTTGAGCATAGGTTTTGAAACCTTCACCTGTTCCCATAGACATGCTTTGTAACTGCGTCCTAGTCGAAGCCAAATCAGCATTATACTGATATTGTTTGTAGAAAGCGGCGGCCAACTCTTCCTAGTTGCAAACATTGGTCCCTTCCAATTCGTAGAACCAATCCAACTGCGTCCCAGATAAGGTCTCCTGGAAGAAATGCACCCACAGATTCTTGTCAGCCGTGTGGGGTTGAATTTTTCTGACGTATGACCTTAGATGTAGCTTCGGACAAGAGACATCGTCGTACTCTGCGAAAGTGGGGACCTTGAATTTTTGTGGGATGACAACCCCCGAGATGAGTCCTAATTCTTCAAAGTCCAAACCAGGTACCCTCTGAATCTCCATAACATTCAAATGATCCTCTAGATGTTTGTATTTATCATCAACAGGAGGATATTATTCCTCAGAGTAATCATGCTCTTCCTCTCCTTCGGATGCTGGGTCGTTGTTCACTTCCTGGGTTTGATTGTCTCCTTCGCCTGACGATGTTGCAAAGTCTAAATTTCGTCTGTTTTGTCCTTTAAATCTTCTTCCCATGATCACAACACCGACTAATTTCTTTGTTTTCTTCTTCTTCTCTTTGGCCAGTAGAGTCTTCAACTCCTCTTGTCCTTTTGTCAGAGCCAAGAGCATTTGTTAAAACTGGGCGTTCTGTGCCTGAAGATCTTTCACAGTCTGTTCAACATCCATCTCACTGAAATAAATAGTAGAAGGATAAGGTGACCTGTTATGAGAAACCTGTATGATGTTATGATGAATGAAGATGAAATATGCAAATGATTTCAAGGAAATTTAGAGATTTAAATTCGTTCAAACCAAAAAAGGAACACACGTTATATTAAATAAAACCAAGTTTGAATACATCATACCTCCTTGGGCTTACAATGAAAGAAACAAAATACAACCAAACTCTTAAGACAAAAAGACCGAACGCATCCTCTTTGGAGCAATGTAGGCATTCAAGTTTTTCTCTTCATGAAGCAGTTTGGTGAGCTCCAGAACCTTCTTCTCACTGGCGTAGTACTGGGCTTCAAAGGTGTCTCGCTCTTCCTTCAACTGAACCCAAGCTTTCTGCAGGTCTTCAAGAGAGGTTGGCATGTCAGGATGAAGAACGGTGTATGGGACGTCTCCTTCAATAACAGGCTCAATGATGACAGGAAGGATGGAAGGGTAAGGCATCAAGATACTCTAGGCACGAGCCCGTACCCACCTAAGGTAAGGCTCGAGAGGTATAGAGTTTTTATGTCCCAAAGTCCTACTGTCCACCTTGTTCACCATTCCCCAAGCACGTGTAAACCTCTGGCGGTAACCTTGGTCTTCTTTGTCGTAGTCAAACACCAGACCTTGGATGAGCATCTCATGAGGGCCATATCTTCAGGCATACCCAAACTGCCGAAGAGCTAAGCATGGGTTGTAGGTGATACCTCCCCTAATACCAAGCAGAGGTACTGAGGCAGGTGTGAAGTTAACCACTTAGCGAGTAGGGGGATACAACACAAAAGGGTACCTCTTTTCTTCATGGTGCGGGCATGAAGGCAATGCAAGATGTCTCCTAGTAAGGTAGGTATATGATTGCGAGAGAGAAAGACTTTGATGGCATTAACGTCTATGAATTGGTCCGAATTGGGAAACAGAACCAAACCATAAATGAGAAGAGCTAAGACGTCTTCGAAAGCTTGGAAATCCATGTCATCCCAGAATGAACGTGCTTTTTCCAATAGGAACTTAGCTAGAAAGCCTTTAACCCCGCTTCTTGTCTCCCAATTGGCTATGACGTCGGCCCTCTTCATATGTAAAGCTTTAGCGATGACTTCAGGTTTTGGAATCCCTTCTAGACCGGTTAACGGTATCTCATTAAACACGGGCACCCCAAAGAGTAGAGAGAACTCTTCCAGTGTAGGTACCAACTGATAGTCCGGGAAAGTGAAACAATGATGTATGGGATCAAAGAATTGGAATAGTACACACATCATCTCTTCTTGGAAGTTGGATGTATCCAAACTGAGGAGTCGACCATATTTCTTTGTAAAAGGAGAATCCCCGGGCACTCTTGAGGCTAGCTCTTGAAGTTGAGGATGTGCTTTTACGAAGCTGATTCAGATGGTGTTTCTTCGGAGAGAATTCATGTCCTACAAAACAAAGAAAACAAAGATAAATTTCTAAATCCTTGAATTGGTTAGTGAGCATGCATATGATGTTCATGATGTTTATGATGTTTATGTACAAGTAAATATATACACACACAACAAACAAGTCCCTATGTTTTAGGCTTGCATGAGTTTTGTAGGTAAGTACCCTCTTGAAGTTTAGTTGGCTCAAACTGTCCTAGTAATAACGATCGGGTTCTAAAGGATCTCAATATCACCGACCTTTCTCTTAGGCATTATCTCAGCACAACAATCTTTTCTTGCGGCCGAGATATCCCAAAAGTCTAGCCTCAATAAGTGTAGTATCGAGTATCAACCAAATTTCAAATCTACATTGAAACCGGCTATCTCACTACGTCCTAATGGCCAAGTTTGTTCAATTAGGGTTCTAAAGTCAATTAGTGCTTCATGATGCCACTCAGCGGCCCCGTATTCTCCTCGATTCACCACGAGGGATACCGGTACCCACAAATGTGTCACACTAACATAGTCATTGTTTCAACCATATCGGTCTATGCCTTACAGTTTCCACAATTTATTGCTATTTACCTAAAAAGGTGTCCCAGATCCGGGTGGAGGATCAAAGCAAACCCAATACAAACTGAATATAAAGCACACAAATCAAATAATGAAAGTGAGTAAAGGTGATCTAACCCTAAGGTAACCCCACTTTCGCATTTCCCCAGCAGAGTCGCCAGTTCTGTGATACGGTGGGAGAACTGACTTGATTTGTTTTGCATTTTGATCGCATTTGTGCGGATAGCAAGAGTCACCACCGACTTTTCTTTTATCCAAAAGGAAAGGTAAAAAAGCACAGGAAAGACCTTTCGAGATTATTTATCGGGTTCGGGGGGTAGATTATGAAAAGGGAAGGTATTAGCACCCTTTTCATCCATGGTTTTCCATGGGCTCTTAGTTACTCGTTTAGATCACTTGCTTTTATTTTAACAGTGTGCTTGTGGTGTGAACTTTGAAAATATTTTGAAAAAAAATGTCTTTATAATGGTTCTCATTTCTATAAGAACGCGTATAAAGTGTTGTTTTCGGAAGAAAAAAAAATAGTTCAAAGATGTGTTTGTAGAATGTGTTTTTGAAAGTGGTTTTGAAAATATGTTTTGCAATGGTTCTCGTCTCTATAAGAACGTATACAAAATGTTTTGTCTCTTGAAAATGTTTTGAGATGAAAGTGTTGGTGTAAAAATGTTTTTGTCGTGAGCAAGCGAGTAACTAGGAGCAAATCTACCTACTCGAAAGGTTTTCAATTGTTCTTTTCTTCCTCCTTTTAATGTTGCTATCTTACCATTAGTTTGGTAAGAAACCCCATCGCTGGATGTAAAGGGACGGGCGCGGGTCAATTTTTAAAGTCATCGAAAACAACTTATGTGACACTTTAGAAATTTTTGTAAGGGACGAGATCGTTTTATCAAAGGCAATGTCGAGGGTCATCGAGGGACTGCGATCTTTTTATCGAAGGGTCATTGCTAAAACGTCCCATATTCGAGGGACATGACTGTGTTTCCGAGGCAACAAGCGAGGTTACCCTAGAGGTGCGCGTGTGAAAAAGTGTGTTTGATTCAAGTTATTTTGTCTTTGGAATTAGGTTATCTAGCGATTGATTTTAAATCTTGCCATTCACGCCTAATTATTATACAGTATAAAGAAAACACTAAATTGCGGAATTTGAAATTCTATGCTATTACAGAGCTTTCGGGAATGGGGGTACAATTTTTACAAATGGGGATGGATCAGTGCGATTAACAGTCAAAATAGGAAATCAATACAACAAAATCGAATTGAATTAAATTAATATAACAGTCTAAGGTAATTAATTAACAAAGTATCGCAACAAAAACTCTAAGTTATTTGGTTTGTAACATTTGGAAAGAAAAGAAAATTTAAAAGAAATTAAGTCAATTATATATATATATATATATATATATATATATATATATATATATATATATATATATATATATATATATATATATATATATATATATATATATATATATATATATATATATATATATATATATATATATATATATATATATATATATATATCTTTTTTGTTTGATACTTTGTGTTTGTGAGAGTATATAAGAAGAAAATAAAATCCTATTCTATGTATATATTTTATTATTCATAAATTAAAATTTTTTATTTAAAAAAAAAAAAGGAAAGTTTATTAGAGAGAAAGAAGTTGATAAAAATATTTACAAAGTTTAAACTCAATAATTATAAAAATTGTATGTGTTAAGTTAAATTGAATTTTAAGAATTAAAATTGAAACTAAATATAAACCAATAAATTAGGGAAGTAAGATTAAAAGAATTAAACAAAACAGAAACGCCCAAGGGAGGAGTCGAACTCAGGCCATTTGGATTGTCACGGATACGCCTTGCCAACTAAACTACGTTACTTGTTTATTATATTTACACTTCAATCAAACTAAAAGGGAAAATAGTATGGAGGATTGGGCAAACAGCCCAATGGGCTGACCCGGTTGACCAAAGAAATGAAGGGTTTGTTGCAACTCTAAACACCAAAAACGCGCCGCTGTTTTCATTGAAAAGGGACACGAAATAAATAAAAAAAGAAATTACTGTTGTTGGGAAAAGAAAAGAAAACGTGGAAGCAACAATACAGGTTTCAACATTATCTTAGATCTAATCTTCTCTTGCTGTAAAAAAGGGACAGAAGATCCTTTCCAAGCGGAATCCAAACCTCTTCACTTTTCCAAACGTCAAATGTTGTTTTTTTTAAGATCGCTCTTGTTTATGCCTGAGTGAGATCGGAAAACTTCCGATGACTACCTTATTTTCCTCTTTGGTCGGGCCAGTGGCTGGATGATGGCAGATTGTTGTTTGAAGGATGGAGGACGAAAAGTTGTT
This sequence comes from Vicia faba, assembly GCA_948472305.1. Classification (NCBI taxonomy): domain Eukaryota; kingdom Viridiplantae; phylum Streptophyta; class Magnoliopsida; order Fabales; family Fabaceae; genus Vicia; species Vicia faba. Next base: position 314,057,731 of record OX451737.1, read on the forward strand.
GGGAGGAAGACGGAAAGAGGGAGTCCTTGGCATGGTCAAAAGATGACGGCGATAGCGGGAGAGAGAGGTTGAAGAGGTAAGGTTTGTTTTTAGGGTTTACTGTATAACTGCTACCTTTGTTCCTTTATTTAGTTATTAAATTTTTTTTTCTATGCTTATACAGTGACAGAACAAACATGAAGCAGTAACAAGCAGTATAAACAAAAGCACAGCAAAACGGCAACGTGCTTATGAGGTCGGGAAGCAAGACTTACAGAATTGGAGCTTTTACGAACGGTCCCTTTGAAATTTTATGTTGCTACCTCCGTCCACTTTTTTTTCTTCACTCATTCTCGCTGTTGGCTTTTGTTTTATAGGGAAGTCTCCTTTCTCCTTCTTTTTCTTTTTAGACTCTTAAGGGATGTGTGGAAAAATGATGATGATGAGGGCGTTTTTTAGTGATATTGCTGTTTGAAAAACAGAACTCTGATGATTCTGTGTTTTTTAGTTATCTCTCTGCTGTTGTCTCTCCCTTTGCTTTTGATGTTTCTGTCTCTTTTTATCATAGTAGGGTGATAACATTTTGGGGGGAAATGTTTGGCCATTTTGAACATTTGAGGCATGCTGTTGTTATATCTTTATTGCTGTAGATTTTTGTTGCCTATTTTATGCAACTGTTGGTCTGTTTTGTTAGCAGGTTTTTGGGCAGCAATGCATGACTTTTCTCTTTGTTGTACTTGTGAATCAAAAACATGTTTTATGATTTGCAATGAATATATTTATTTGGGCCAATGATAGGACAAATTTGAGGCTTTTGTTGGGCTTAAATCTTTGATTTGTGATGCTGCTATTTCTGAATTTTGTATTTGCCTATTGTGATTTCATTACACCACCTCTTTTTCTTTTGTGAACCAAGGTACACCTTTGTGATTTGCAATTTGAAAAGAAAGCCCATGATTGAAACAGATTTATATGAGGCTTTGAGCTTCAGCACATGATCAAATGACCTCTTAGTTTTTTCTGATTCCAAGCACAATCCTCATGATGAGAAAATTTTGTTCTAAACAAAAGTTCTTGAATTTTTCATATGCTCGCTAATTTTCTTTCTTGTTTCATGTACGAGCAGCTTGGGCAATGGGGGAGAATCGGTGAGGAATGACTTGAAGTAATTGGTCAAGACTTGAAGATGAAGAAGTTCCCTTGTAGCTTAGTATATTGTTAGGAATTTTAATAATATCGCGAATCTTGTAATTTGAATTACGTGGTTTAGAAACTTGTAAAGGGCATTCCAATTCACTTGTAAATTTAAACGATGAATTCCGCTTTATTTTGTAAAATTCAAATAATGCAGTCTTGTTGTAATCCTTCATTCTTGATTCAATTTGAATTTGTTTCTAAGACTTGCAAAATCTGAATATTCTTTGACATAATTTAAATTACGAGCACGAATTGGATTCTTCTCAGTGGCCCATGAACTTAAAAAAATGCCTCTTGAGAAATGAATGAGACTTGAATCTTGATGAAATATGAAACCCCTATTTGTGTGATTTGAAAATATGTCTTGCTCGGTAACTTGAACCTCAAGAAATCCAATGCTTTTGTAATTTGTATTTCAAGTAAAACCAGAGCGCCTTATCTTTCAAACTTTAAATCAAATTCATTCAAAATGACATCGTCTGCCATGCCTGATTAGAATGGAACTTCACTGTCAAACAAACATGTTTTGGGGAATATTTGTCAATCTTGTAGAATTAACCAACTTCAACAAACTGCGGTTAAGAACACTTAGAAATCAACTAAAGTCTTGCGACGATTCAAATTTTTTTAAAAGTCTTCCAACACAATAAACTCACGTGTGACATCACTTATGACCATAAACAGGAATAATCATCTCAAGGTCTTGTAATTTGAAGAAATTACAATTCTTAGAAATCAGACGACTGTTATTTGAAATTAGATCAAACTTCACGATGTGACTTCTAACGCACTCGAATTTTGGTGATCTTCTACGCGTAATTAATTCTTGATTTGTGAAGAGAAATTGGAGATAGCATCAAGGATAATCGTACGCAAGAAAAAACCACTCAAAAATATTGAATAATGAAGAAGTTTTACAAGCACTTGAACTTGTTCTCGCAAAAGGGTTGATTTTGGGGTTGTTGTAGTTATTTTCAGTTATTTAGACCATTGGTTGAGCAAACTTGTACTGCTAGGTCTGAAAACTGGTTTAAACAACTCTGAGGAGACATGAAGACCTATGAAAATCATTTGAAACCTTGAGGGCTCAATTTTCTTTGAGAAGCGCCAAACCCTAATTGCTGATTGTTTGCCTAGGAAGAGAATCTGCTTGATCAACTTTTGAGCCAAATTGAGTGTTTGAGGAACCCTGGGATAGCATCCTGAGTGGAAAATGGGAGGGCAAATTTTGGGGTACAACACTGATGATAGAATTTTATTTTTAGACTTGGAAAGTTACCCTCCTCGATACAGAGTGTAAGAATAAACATCTTTGTAAGAGACACACTACTTATCCACCTAAAACTTTAAGGTGATAAGTGAGTGGGTTCTCTCATTTATATATTGTCAAGTCTCTACATTTCTATCTAATATATTATTCCAACACCCCCTCAAGTATGAGTCCATAATACTCTCCTACTTGTACTGTCGTTGACATCTTAGAACGGGACACTACTTGCTATATTATTCTAATAGTGATCCATTGATTGAGTTTGATTTGGATGAGTATAGATAAAAGTAATGATGCATTATAAGTCCTCTTCTATTTATGATTACTTAGCTTGTAATATAACATAATTTAAACTTAAAAGATTGGGACAACTATTCTTAACCAATGCTTAAAACCATGTTTTATTCTAAGAATGGAAGTTTTAAAACTGTGTTTTTGTTAAACAGAAATTGTATCCATTGGTGTATGAGTTCTCTGTTTAAAGTAATGGTCGAATGAATGGTCTTTCATGGCTAGATGAGAAAACAGTTCAGCCTGTCACTTTCCTATGTTTTTATATTATTAAAAATTTATTCATTTGTTTATCTATTATTACTAGAAGTAACAATTAATCTATTTTTTGAATTATGTATAAAATTATTTAAAATGATAATTTATTTACATATAATCAATTGCATTACAAATATAAATTTATTTACTTAATAATTAGTAACAATTATTTAAAAGTTTTAAAAAAAAATTCATTTAATATGATCAATTGCATTACGAAACTAAATTTGTCAATTCATATTAGTGCATATAAATAAATTAAAAATTTCAATTAAAATTATAAGTTATTTTGAAAATTTCAAGAAAATATTAGTATCTATTTTTAATCATATCATTTATTATTGATTTTTTTCACGATATCTATTTTAATTTAATCAACCATTATTTTAATTTGAGAGATAAAATACTAATTTTTAAATATTATTTTTTCTCTAATTCATGATTCTTTTTTCTTCTTCTTTTTGTATGATTATTTAATACACTTAAATTTATATGATTATTGTTCAATTTACAATTAACTAAATTATTTCATATTTTGCATTTTATTTAAAATTTTACATTTGGATTTGTTAAAATTTTATTTTTTTTCTTCAACTCACATGTCCTTTTTTATATGGTTATTTAATACATTGAGTTTTTATGATCATCTACTATCAAATAATTACCTATTCAATTGACCATGCTACCTATTACACACAAAATTAGCACATGAATACGAAATAAAATATTGGGTTAAATGTTCATCTAGTAGTGAGATTTGATTTGTCCCCTTTTAAAAAAAATATTATTTTCGCTCCTCAACAAACATAAATTTCATAACCAAAAATCTTTTAGCCCAAGATTTCATTTGAAATGTCGGCGTGGCCAGGATCTGTTTGCTGACTAGGTCATGTATGCCACCGTGGACTGGTTATATCTAAGGGCATTACTTATAACATACTTGTTATCTTGATTCCCCCCTTGAAAATCTAGGGTTTACTTTCAGACAAACTTAGGAAGCTGATAATGGGGAACAAACATGCAGCGAAGAAGAAGAAGCACCCGGAACAATCGAAGCATTCAAGGAAACCGAAGAAGCACGACAAAGAAGGAGCTTCTGTTGATGGTGAAAAGGTAAGTTTTTTCAGCGTCTTGTTTGTTTACTCATACATACAATTAAATGTTAACTTTTTTAATATTTTCCCAAATGATTTCAGAATAATCAACTGTTTAATGTTGTATTCCACCATGGATGTGAATTTGTAATGTTGAATAATGAGGTTACGATTTACAGAGGGGATGTAAATTCAGAGGATTTTGTTGATCACTGTTATTATAGAGACAAGTATGCAATCTGCTATAGTTTTTTTGTGAGTCCAATTAATGGTGAGAAAATATGGCCAGAAGTTCAGTCAGAGGAGATTTTACCCCCTATGTATAAGAAAGGTCCAGGCAGACCAAGAAAGTTAAGGATAAGGAAGTGTGATGAAGAGGATGCTAGAAGGAAGAGATTGCCAGGTGTTTCTTACAGATGCACTAAGTGTGACAAATTTGGTCACAATGCTCAAACATGTTAATGCATAACACAAGATCCTAATGGACTAAAGAGAAAGATATGACAAGTGTGTATTTTGAACTGACATATCATGTATTTTGAACTAACAAATAATGTGTTTTATTTTTATAGAGGAAGGCCAAGGTAGGTACAACCATACAACCTGATGATGTTGAACAAGCCGGTGCATCTGATGCAACTGAGGCACCAATACAATCTAATACAACTGAGGCACCCAAACAAATTGGTGAAACTCAAACTGCAGCAACTGAACCAGTTGACTATTTTGGAGACATAACTGATGATATCATTTCAAGCATTCCTGAGATCAACACAACACAGTGTTCTGCTGTGGTTGGTAAACCAGACAAAAAGGGAAAGACAAAAGTGAAAGATGCCAAGTCAGTGAGAAAGAGGTCTAGTGAAAGAATAAAATTCAAGTGGTTTCAAAAACCAATCACAGGGTCAGGTTCAAACTCCGAGCAACCTATGTATTTGACAGAAGAAGAAGGGAGTGGTTCTAAACGTGCAAAGAAGAAATCTAAGAACTAGTCTTATGTCTGTATTGTTTATCTTGTCTATTAGATACTTTAATTATGACTCCTAAGTTTTGTTATAGATTGTGTCCTTAAGTTAAGACTTCTGCATTTTGTTAAGCTGTTATTCCCTATTGTAATGACTTTGGCATTTTGTTCTACTTATGCCTTAATGTAATGACTCATTTAGTATTGGTTTCAACTGATAAGGTTATTTAATGATTTCAACTGGTAATACAATATTGTAAGAAAAATGAAACACTCTTATTGAATCAAAGTTGACATTAAACAAACATCATATTGCATTGATGTAACTTACACTTCAAATTACATATAGTTGTACAACACTACAAAGATATTACAAATACACATTACACTTCACTTCTGCAAAAATATTACAAATACACATTACACTTCAAATTACAAAGAGTTGTACAACACTGCAAAGATAAACCAAGACAACAAAATTTCCATATTCAGTTGGAATATTTTCCTCTTCAATGCAACTATCTTCTACTTGGATTTTTCCAGTTTTCTTTATATCAATTCAAACTTCACTATTGCCATAACACAGTGTTTGAAATAAATTTCAGAATTTGAGATTTCACTAATGGAGTGAGAAATTTCATCATCCCAAATAAACAGATCACAACTATTGGCCATCTGCAAACAAAAACAACATTAACCCTATAAAAAGTTTAGTTATTTCACAAACCTCATAGATTCAAGCACTTACCCCAACATTCCTATATTTCTAGAATTTCCTATTAATATTTTTTACGGTGTTAGCAAACCACATCTTCATCGGACGAAAACACCCACATCTAGGAACCCTTGAATGCTCGTACGAATTGCAATTTCCAACACTCTTGCTAGCATTCATTTGAACATCTTAGGGTTATCAGGGAACAAATTGGGGGAAGAAGCGACAATAGAAATGATTTAAGACGGTAGGGAGAACCCAAATAGTAGAAAAGAATTGAATGTCCACATCCAAAATGTCTTGCTTAGCGATATCCCAGTATTTTTGAAAAACACTGCACTAAAACCGTCCGGCCCCGAAGCACTGTCACTATTAAGGCTAAAAACCGCAACATATATTTCTTTGATTGAAGGGAGGTTTGTCAGCATACAATTCTCTGCCTCATTTAAAAAAGGAGGAATAATGGTATTCACTAAATTGGTATCTTGAGAAAAATGATTGTTAGAAGAAAATTGGTTCTCGAAATAGTTGACAGTGTGAGAAGCAATCTCCACCGGGTCAGTAAGAGTTCTATCTCCATCTTTGAGCATGGAGAGAGGCCTGTACTTTTGTTTAATATTTGTGATGCGGTGAAAGTAATCCGTGTTGAGGTCACCATCAGAGCTCCATTTAACTTAGGCCTTACTCCACCAGAAATACTCCTCCATGGCAAGGGCGTAGGAAAGAATGGATTGAGCTGCATTTTCTTGACGCCTAAGAATGTCATTAGTATCGTTGTTCTGAATATCCTACTGAATAATAACCAAGTCCGCCTTCGCTTTTAGAAAAATTATTCGTGATGTTACCAAAAATATTTCTATTCCAGCCTTTAAGATCCCTCTTCAAAAGTTGGAGCTTCTTAGAAAGGACAAACATAGGGCATCCAACAATCCTTTGAGACTAAACAAAGTTTATCACTGATTTGCAGCCATCATGTAAAGTCTAAGAGATAAGGAACTTAAATTGAGAAACCGACATAGCAGAGTTAATTTGAAAATCCAAAAGAAGAGGATAGTGGTCAGAACTGACTTTAGGCGGAGAGGAAACCGCAATAGACGTGTAAGCATTGACCAAAAGAGAGTTCCCAATACAACGATCTAACCTTCTCTAAACAGAAAAATGATAATCTCTCTTGTTGGACCAAGTGAACCTGGCTTCAGAAGCGGGAAAATGAATAAGACTATTGATGTCAGTCCAATTTTGAAAGTCTACCATAGGCCTTTTCGCAGGACTGTTCTTGCCCCTATATTCATGAGCCCCGATAATTGTGTTAAAATCACCAAAAAAGCCCAAGGAAAAGAATGAAGAGAGTGAAGATAAAATAGATCCTTCCAAAGCTCCATCATTTTATAAAGATTAGTAGAACCGTAGACTGCAACCACCGCCATCAAACAATTGTTGAAAGTGAAATTAAAAGATATAAATTGATCAAACAAAACAATAATCTTCGGGTTGTAATCCTCTTTGAAAAGACACCAAAGAGAAGGTTTGTCCATGATACTGAAAGAAAAAAGTTTTAGACCAATTCTAAAAAACCAATTTTTAGGAAACTTAACAAAATCAATCTTCGGCTCAACAATAAACAGAAAATCAGGATTGTGCAATTTTAGAAATCTCTTCAAGGCTAATCTAGAGGAAGCCTTAACCACGCTTCTTATGTTCCAATAAAGGCACTTCATAGAGACGTTTTCTTTGTCACTGCTTGGGACCTAGTAGAATGCTTCTTTTTTGTCTTGGGAGGTTGTTTCAAATTGGAAACCGCAGATGAAAAAACCCCTCAGGTTCAGGTAACTCAGAAAGGTTAGCCCAAGAATTATAGAGAAAACCTTCATTATTAATTTCTACCCGATTTTAAGTAGCTTCGACAAAATTTAAAACAGGGGAACCTGTATCTTCAGGAGGAAATTCAACAAAATTTTGGGAGTTATTAGCCAAAAGAGTCTCATCAATAGCAATGTTTTCCTTTGCAGGAATCTCAATGATTCTATCTTCCTCTTTAGCAGCATTGTAATCTTCCACCACATCCCTTAAAATAGGACCTGCAACATCAATTAGAGCCACATTTTCCTTTTCATCATTAGCATTTGCCTTCACCTCAGTGTTCGAAACACATTTATGCACAGGAGCTTTAGGATTCTTATTTTTCCATATCAGTTTACAATCATGCACACCATGGCCTATTTTTCTATAATGGCTATAGAAATTTGGTAGATTCATACTCTATATTAGCACATAAAGCAAATCCTTCCCTTTTCACCAAAACATTATGGTTAAGGGGAAAACCTAGATCCATGTCAACAAGCACTCTAACAAATTGACAAAAGGTTTGATCCACCCTATAATTGGAAGAGGCGGAATCAATACAAGTAGGTGTCTCGAAACAGTTGGCCTCTAATATTCTTGTGAAATACCGAAAAATCAAACCCAAACTTGAGCAAAAGTATTATTTTGCGAAGCTGGATTGAAATCTCTTGTCCAATCAAAGAGCTTCAAAGAACCGAGATTTGAACTGATAGAACCAGAGGCTCTAACTATTTGCATATCCTCGATGCTAGAAAAAGTGAACTCATAGTAGCCTTTACCCAGAGATTGAACTCCCCAGTTTTTCACTTCATACCACAAAAGAGAAAGCTTTCTTTAGAGAGAAACCATTGTGAGCGGTTTTGAACCTTTTGGCCATATCACTCTTCCATATAAATTATTCTTGCATTCATCAAGACCAGCTTTGTATTCATCTTCTAGAATGGTAACAGAAGGTTTATCCCCTTTAATGATGGGTTGAGGAAGCTGTGAAGTTGGGATATCACAAACCCCTTTTAGAGCTTGAGAAAGGGACTTCAATGAATGTTTCGAAATCTCCATGTAAGAGGCAGAGACTGATGCATGGTTCCTAGAAACACGAGTGACTTCTGGGAATAGACAAGCACAATCCATCAAGAAGTCCAAAAGCTGTGCGAAGAAGAAAGATTAGGGTTTTAGCGGCGGTACATTTCTCCAATGAAAACGACAAAAAGCCATATACCAATTAACAAGTACCAACATCCAAAAAGGCAGAACGACATAATTCACAAACCTAGCAATCAATGATGAAATATTTTTAGAAACCAAACATCACCCGTACAACCATTATAATTTATAAAGGAAATCCGCAAATCTCAACCTTTTTCCCAACAACAACTATATGACTAGGGCTGTCAAAATAGGCTATACGGCCCTAAGAGCATCCACATTCATCATACCCATTTGGGTTCTTTAAATGTGACCCACATAATTTTTTATATTATTTCACACTTCTCAATTTTTTAAACAACCCATCTACAATTCTCAAATATCCATGTAACTCATCAAAAAATCTAAAATGGGTCCCACATTTAAAACAAATCAACTACATTTTTGCAATTTTATTTATTAATTTATTATCATGACCCACTTAATTGGAGTGTAGAAGTGTGCTTTAGTATGAAGACGTGCTTTAGTTCAGGAACGTGAAAACAAGTGAAATATCCATTTATTATTGACACAATTTCTTTAATAAATGTGTAGGAACTCTCAAAGAATACCGATAATCATGCTCTAAACGGGCCGATCCTGATGGACTTGAGCTTTCTAGAGTTGCGGCAAAAAGCCCGTTTGTAATATGGACTCGAGATTTACTATCTGAGTTCGGCTCTAGATGAGCTTCGGGCTACTCGACCCTAAACGAGATTTTTAATTTAAAAAAATTAAAATAAAAATCTCATAATATTTATTATAAATAAAATTAAAAATCATATTATTTTATACATAATATATTTTTAAGTACTATATTATTTTTTATAAATACTATAATATGTTTTTAAATACAATACATGTCTAAATTGTATAAAATAATACACAGATATTTAACATAAGAGAAAAACTAAATGAATATGATAAAAGAATATTGATTATATTAATGTATAATATTTAAAAGAGAAAGATTTAATAGAATAGAGATGAAATTTAGTGAGGTGAAAAAAAGTGTGTTATTTTTAGTAAAGACAATATAAATATTAATATAATTTTTTAAAATTTATAGATATGCGGGTCTAATGGGTATCCACGGTCCATATGGAATAGCCCTAATGGATAGCGGATTTTTCAGGGTTGGGTTAAAAAGGGCCTGGAAAATATGAGCTATAATTTTAAAGCCCAAACCCTATGATTTTCTAGGGCTGGTAGGCCGACCCATATGCGCTAAGCCATTTTGACAGTTCTATATATGACTATGATGGTCATAACTTATTTAAAGATATGTGTGTCATGGGTTCAATATTTACTTTTTATATTTTAGTGTGTAAATAAATAATTTAAAAAAATAATTTTTGTATATTTATTTTTTATATATAGGTCAATCCAATCCAAAAAAATTTGTTATTTTTCGGATCGATTTGGTTTGGGCTTTATTGTAAAATATAGAAATCCATTCCAAATCAATCTATTTTTTTAATCAGTTTGAATTTTGGATTCATTCGAAACCAAATCAAACCGGTTCACGAACACCCTTAAAACTAGTAAAAAGACCCGTGCGTTCGCACGAGTCAGACAATGTTGTATATATTTATGCAAAGTTGTATAAATATATATATATATATATATATATATATATATATATATATATATATATATATATATATATATATATATATATATATATATATATATATATATATATATATATATATATATATATATATATATATATATATATATATATATATATATATATATATATATATATATATATTTGGGGGATGTAATTAATGTCTACTTTTAATAAAGTTGAATAGATTGGACCTAAAAAGTTGCTTTAGAAAAAAGGGAAAATATAATTGAAATAATACTTAATTATATAAACCAAACGTGTAGAGAATATTAAACAGCAAAAACAACAACTTGCACGTGTATGCATGGCAATATTTCATCTCTCAATAAATTAACATAAATGCAATACTTATGACAAAAAGAGAAGCATGCTTCAAATAAGATTTCCATCTGACCAAGAGATATGGAAATTATTCATCTAACCCACAGTTTTCAAAATGTATCGTGCAGCGCATGCAACTTTGGAAACTGGATGGATTGATTGGAAATTGTACATTACAACATTGCATGCGTTTGAAAGTAAACTTTTCGTCTTATCTCTCACTCTCTTGTTTGTTGAGATTAGAAACCCTAAGGGCGCTGCCACCGTTTACAAAATTTGCACTCTACTTCAACTATCAGAGCAATGAGTGGTAGAAGAAAACCCTACAATGGTTGGATTTCAGACGATAGCGAGTCAAGCATTGGCCAGTAACTGATTTTCCTTGTTTTATCATCTTATTTTGACTGTATTGTGTATTTTTTGATATCTCATTTGATGATGCTTTAGGGTTCATGATTTGGGTTTGTTTATGTTATAATTTAGAGAAACTTTTAGGAATTGATTCGTATGGATATTTCAAATTTTATAGTTTTGGTTGACTGTTAGGGTTCATTGATAGTGTAAATTCATAAAGATCATTGCGCGATTTTTGATCATTAATATACTCAGTTGTGTTCAATCAGAGGACTATGGAATTATGATTTAAAATTGTAAATCGTTAAGTATTATGTTTATGTATATAGTATGTGGTGTTACTGTTGTTTATATATAATGCATAATGTTGTAACAAACTTAACACTATTATTTCAATGGGGAAGAAGCCATGGATGTAATTCAGGGACTTGTTAATGAGGTTGGAGAGTGTTATGTAAAAAAAGTTCTGCTAAGAAAGGTCAAGAAGGTAATACACTTGATAAGAAATCGGTTAGGTTTGCAGAAACTCAAAAAAGTCCACCTAAAGATGTTTCAACTTTCAACAACATGAAATTTGTTATGAAGGTTGAAGAGGTTGATGTCTCTATTGTTGCTAGAAATGGAAGTGTACCAATTAGAGGAATTATGAAGAAGTCTAAAACTATTGTTGACAAAAGTGTTGTCAAGAAAGCAAAGGCCATTGAGAAGAGTTGTAAAAGCAAGACAGAGAATAAAGAAAGGTTACAAATGGTAGTAAGAAAACACAAATCAAAAAAGTAAAGCAGGCAAAAAATCCGTTCAATGTTAGAATAAAATGTTTTGGGGAGAAAAAAACATATTGCTGGGATATTAATACAAAATTCCAAAAGCAAAAAAGAAAATGTTCAGGTAATCCAATTCCAAACTTATCCGTTATGTGAATACAATGTTGTTTTGGAAAATTAATCCAATGCAATATGTTTATATAATTGCAGTATTTCCCAAGGGAAATATCAAAACATTGCTTCGGAATGAATCAGAAGGATATAACAATTAGAGTTGTTGACTTACGTGAAGAATTCAATTGTATAATCAAGACAACAACACGTATGGGGGTACCAAGCTCAACTGAGAAATACATGACCAAAGAATGTCACAACTATGTGAAGATCAAAGGGTTTAGAAATGGCGACAGATTGATTTGTCAAATGAGATGATTTTCTCTGTATGTGTATGTCACATTGAAAAGGAAATGATGGAAAAGAACAACGTCGAAGTGGGGATTGTGAAAAGATGTTATTAAGAAGTGTCTAAATTATGTTTTATTGTTTTGTTTGGTTCTTTTTAATTATGTTTTGGGATGTTATGTTGTCTATGGGTTGTGTTAACACCCTTTTGGATGTTATTTTGTTTTGTATGAATTTAAGAAGACATGGTGTCTTATGGATAATAGTGTACTTTATAATGTGCTTAAATCCTCATATTTAATGTATTAATCTGTATTTCATATGGTGCTTGAAAAACCTATATTTGTCATATGATAGTGAGATTAACCTTAATTTCTCAACAATAGCTTTATTATTTCTTAAAAATATAATAGATTCTATTAATTTTGTCAAAGGAGATTTGACAACATTAAATTCATAAGTGATTTTTGACAAAATATGATTTACCATAAAAATAAACAAATAAGCATTTAAAGACATTATATGTTCTATAGTTTATAATATATAATAACAATAATTAATGTAGTTATACTTTATATTTGATATTTGGAGATAATTGTGTCGTCTGAAATACATGCCCATAACTATTTACCGGTTCAATATCTATATGTGTAACTACAACTATATATAGAAAGTTTTGAAATAGTGCAACCAAATACATATTATCAATTGAACTTTGAAGTGGGGGTACCCTTTGTTCCTCCTCCTTCCAGTAGGTAAGTGTTTCTTGCATGCATAAATATACTACCTTTTGAAAGCAAAATAATAGTTATATTTTATCTATTCATGCATGCAGTAATATACTTCCTTATGTAGAGAGATATAATTCCACACAATTTTTATGTTTGGGCTTTTGACAGATCCGGTATAACATATATTTTGTCTGATTTTATTTTAACAATAATGATACCTTTGTTATTAATGATTTAGTGATCCTCAGAGAGACTACCTTCAATGGATGCATAAGTTCAAAAAAGAGTTTGATTAAGATCAAGAAAATATGTATCAAACTCTCATAAAATATGGGTTTCTTACTGAAGCCGAACGCACGGCTGATTATTGCGGGGAGGTAAAGTGGATATCGAATGTAACCAAATTAAACATGTTCGGACAAAATGCTTTGGTATATACATAAAACACTTGTATTCAATATTGTTTATGGTCTATTACATATCATAAATTAACGAGATAAGTGTCACACTGCAGAATATACCAATGGAAATATCAAGGACATGTTTTGGTAAGAAGCCAAAATGTAATAAGGATGGTGGATCTGACTGGTGGTGTAATACCCCAAATTTGTCCTGCCCTTTCACTTCTATTTGGCTTATACATTTTTCACTTCTAATTTCATTTGCATACCCTCCATTAGGTCATTTTACACCTCATGCATCACTAATAAATAAATAAATTAGGCATGGGATTAAAAACATCGAGGAACTAGGGTTTCTCTATGCTTAAGGCATTCGTTTCCCTCAGGGTTGAATTAATTGGTTTTCGTTAACTATGGTTTGTGGAACTAGGGATTCGTTACATATTCATTGAGAACTTCTTTATCAAGATTCATAAAAAGCAAGTGGATGAGAGTTTTGTCGTTGATTTTATCTGAGATTGACTTGAGTTAGATTTTTTGGTCCCTCCACCATCTAAGGTTATGAAGTCTCTTTAGTGCGAGAGATTTCCTTGCATCAATCATTCTCAAGATTAGGGTTTGACTCTATATGCTTGTGATTATCAGATAGACCCCAAGGATTTGGTTATGCATTCCTTATAGATTTCTTCTCATGATATTCTATTGGTTGGGCCATCACATAAGGTGTAGATTCTTCATTGCTTACAGTACAAGTTATCAAATTAGACTTCATTCACAAGACTTTGCGTTATACATGGAAGTCGTTATCATCCTCTCATGCTTACAATCACTATTTGAGTTATGGTTTATTTCCCTTACTCAAAATTATTAGAAAAAGGTTGATTCATGATCATTGTTTGTTACAAGTCATTACCTTGAGATTTAATACAAAAAGGAGTGAAGTTTTATTCGAGGTTTTTGAATCATTTCAAGATGAGGAATCAAGTGTCGGGACTATGATTTCCTTATCTCATTGGCGATAATAATCTAAAGGTACAAAGTTGAAAAGCGCGGAATTCAAGATAAGAGTAAATGAAGGGAACTTGTTCAAATTCAAAGAAAAAACTACATGGATATCCATATAAATTCATTACAAGCTCAAAAGGAAAGTCTTTATATCATGAACAATTTACAAAAAGGAATTACAAAAATGGATTCACAATCATGGCTAAGAGACTTCAAAATACAAAATGAAAAGAAAATATTTGGAATCCAAAAGAAGAGAAATTTCCTTGGAATATTTAGAGATATTGTCTTTAAATATTACAGACCACTACTTTCAAGGAAATTCATTACACTACAAAAAAAATTACAAGTCAACCGCAACCTTAAAATCTATTTCCTAGTCTAATTTCCAAGTTTCCACTTTGACCCCAATGCATCATGTTTTGCTTTCAAGCTTTCCGACCCTCATTGTGCCGACCGATCTACACGCAGTAACCGACAGTCCCAAACAGCCTCTGCATTTGAACTACTCACCTGAACGCCCCTCAAATGCCTACCCAATATTCAATTAAGTATAGGGATTCACTTTAATACTTCATGACCAAGCTATCTCATTTCCATTTCTGCATACAAAACTTGCAAACCTGCATGAATGAACGGAAAACCTCATCAGCTTACTCTCAATAGAAACCAACAACTCTCATTTTTAATCCTAACATGCTACTAATTATTTTCTTAGCACTAATAGTCAAGGCAATTTCCACTAACATTTTAAACTAGCAGTTCTACTAACGTGTTCCAGTTTGTTACAAGATTTACTGACAATTACTAACTTCCAAACAGTAACTAACTATTTAATCTGTACAACATATATGATGAAAATTAAGAGGGAACTTACTAAACCAGTCCAGAAAATAAAACAAAAGTCAGTCATCTACTTACATCCATTTTTTGAGCTCAAGCCAAGTTAACATTTCAAACAATTCTTAACCGCCTAGCCTTAAACCATTACCCTTACCTGCTAATGAACCTTCAGTAGATTCACCTGACCAAATCGCAGCTCATCAAATAAACCAGTTCGTAATGAAAACAAAGTCCATACCATGCCCTATTCCCAACAAATACAAAAGCAACTAGTTCAGCCCTGTATCAATTAACAAAACTAGCTTAGAAAAAAAACCAAAATAATTAGTAAATAACTTTCAATTTCATTCAAATCCAAGGCCAGCCCATCTAGTATAACTAACTGTTATCAAAGATTTCACTGGTAGTTACCAACAGAAAACAATTTCCTAACTAATTCCATAACAGCTCAACGGATTCTAACAACCCCCTAACCAATTCCATAACTAACTCCGAACCAACTAGCAGATAACAGAAAAGAGTTGGGGGATTCATTCGCACCAGAAAAAGAGTTCATGCAAAAACAGTAAATACAGAGAACTCACTAAGAAAAACTATCTGCTCACTCTCTTTCTCTTCATCAATACTAAGATATGATTATTCACACTGATTATTCCCAGAAGAATCACCATCCACAAAATTCTCAGAGACTCCAAAATTTTCTCTGCACATCATCTTCTTCACGAAGCTTCAACTGCTTCAACGGATTCAAACCAACATTCTTCCACTTTCATCATTATAATAACTTCTATCATCACCAATAACTCCATTTTTCTTTATCATCTTCCTCAATGCATCTGCAATCAAGCAACAACAGCGCTGAATCAGAATCGCACACAACTCCAACAAATTCACAGTTTGCAAGAATGATCACCAGAATGATTACCAGAATAATCTTCTTGTTTTATGCTTAAGCAAATCTGTGACAAAGAGGAAGGGTGAACTGAGCATCGGATCGCGACAAAGATGTTGACTCAGTGAAGAAGGTGCACGGTAATTCGATTTGAAGCAGAGTTAAGTCAAAGGGAATATCAACGGAGGAGGAGATCGAGGTCAAAGGTGATGATGACCATGGCAGCGAGAGATTGAAGAAGAACGAAACAGTAGCGTCGATGACCGAGGTGAGTGGAGCTTCGACATTGGAGGTTGATGTATGAACGAAGGAGAGAGTAGAATAATTACGCCGCCGTTAGAATGAGAGAGGGAGTTGATCATATTTTAGAGAAGAAGCTAAAAAGTCCCTCCTTTTAACCCTATCCAAACGCTGACGTTTTGTCTTTGTTGCTGTTCACTCTACACTTTCTTTGGTTTATTGTCTTTACAAAACATGCCAATAAAAAAGGGAATGTGCTGAACATAATTGGATTGGGCTAAGGTGATGGACCGAGCTACAGTCCCCTAAGTTCACACTTTTTTGGTGCAGTGAAGCTTAGGAAACAAAAATACTTCTTATTGGACCGTGCAGTGAGCCTAGCGCCCATGTTTTGTTTGCTACACAGTACCGCTGTATGCAGTTTGCACCCGCTGACTCTTCTAATTTTTTTTAGTTTTTTTAGTTTTTTTATTCTTAATTGATAATAAAAATTATACAAAAATATTAGAATATTTTATCATTCTTTAGGACCTCTCTTTAGAATTTTCATTAAAGTTTTCTATTATTTTCATGTTTGGTAATCATTTTTGTTTCCATTTTTAGCCAAGATTTTGTGATAGAATGTCTATTTAACTTTCACAATGTGGAATGCTTGGAGATTAATTCTTTGATCACTTGTGTGAAGTAGCTTCTGTAGAGTTTTTTTATTGCTTGCGTGATTTTGAAGAGGAAACGGACCTTCTCTGTTAGGTATCATCGTGGCTTCACTTTTATTCCTCATTTCTGCAATTTACCTCTTTTCTAGAGATCATGAGAAGTAGGGCTTTACTGCTTTCTGATGCCATGAGAAGTAGGTTAGAGATGTATGACGGAGATCTCCGTTGCTGATCATGCCAGGAGCCCCTCTGGTTTATTTAAAGACCCATTTAGGGTAATTTCGTATTGTGTGCATTTTGTTTGTTATTTGTTGTTGTTTAAAATCCTATCTTTGAAGTAGGTATTCTGCATGTGTGTTTACTTTTATGCTTGTATAACGGGATGATGGTTTTAGGTCCTTTTATGGAAACCATTCCTAAGTACTCATGGGAAGTAAAATGGAAATGATTAGCAATCAACCCCCCACCAATTTTCGTCTGCGTCGTTCCTATGCTCACTTTTTTCAAGTTTCAAGCTCCAAACATATTCCCAAGATCATGTATATTGAGTCGTCAAGTGGGGAAGGGTTTTGCAATCAAACTCCACACTTTGTCAGGAGTTCGCATTGGCCTATGCTGACACTCTGTGATCATTCATATTGTCTTCTGTCGCCTACCTCGATCTTCTATATCTTGGTTAGGCCTTTACCCGAGTTAGTGTGTGCTACTCATGGCATGTGTGTGCTCTTTCGAGCTTGTTTGTTTTTATCCATCTACATACCATGTTCCCTTAGGATGTACTTGTTCCTTTCGGATTCAAGTTAGACCTTAGGTTGCAAACCATGCTTGCTAACATTAGATAGAGATTTCCCTTTCATCCTTGACGTAGGGCCATCATTGTATGATAACATTAGGTTAGAAATAGGCTAGTCTACCGTAGACTCTTTTTCTTCCCCTTTTTGCATCCTTGCATTTAAAACTAAAACTTTATTTTTTAGCAAACCATAAAACATGCTAATCATACTTAAACCCTTTTTCAAGGTAGTAAAGCACAAACCAACTCAAACCTTTTTGTGCGTCCAAGCACCTTTTCTCTAAAAACCCTTTTAAGTTAAGGACATGTTAATTTAATTCGGTGCCAACGTATGAGTCTCCAAAGGTCGAGTTGCGGCAGAAGGCAAAATTAACATTGTTCATAAAAAACACAAACAAACAAAAACATGTGAGCCGAACTACGGTAACTCTGATTCCTCAAAAAGGATACGTAGGCATTAGGGTAGGGCCCAAGCGAACACAACTTTATTTTCTCTACATTATTTTCTCATTTCTTTTACATGCATTATTCCTCAGTAGTAAACAATAAGCATAGATTAAACACACCCATAAGATAGACAACAAGAGTGGATACCATAGAGTACTACGGGCGTGTGGGGTGCTAATACATTCCTCTCGCATAATAGACTCCCTTACCCAATTTCTCGGTTGCAAGACCATGACTTCTCCCTTCTCAGGTTTTATCGATGTTTACCTTTCCCTTCATGTGGGATAAAAGACGTTCGATGGTGACTTTATTGCTTGATGATTTTCAGTCGGTTGTTTCACCTGAAAAAGGATATAATTGTGTAATTCTTAGAGTTGGAAGGAATGAGTATGAGAAACATATTGGGCTTGGATGGTACGCTTTTTCAAAAGAGAAAAAGCATTAAGCAGGATATGTGCTTCAATTCTCCATGATTCCTTTTTCAGATCTCATGTTTGTGGATTTAGTGAACAGTTGTTGATGCTGCTGATAAGTTCTAATATGAGGGTGTAGCCGAGTTGTTGTCTGTTTTGTTGTTGAAATGTCGGTGTTGTGTAATGCATTTAGTTTATGATTATGTATTTTGAGAATACTGTGGCCTTTTAGTTTAATTAGCTTGCAGTAATTCTGAAGGATGAGATTATGTAAATTAATGTGATAAGTCATTTTGTAAACAATGCAGTAAATGAAATCTGCATAATGTAACATGTTATTTTGCAGTATACATGAATTTTTTACTATGTTATTAGTATGCAAAGGGAAAATTCTATCTGATTTGAAAACATATAAAACATTGTTGAAGCTATGTTTTAAAACAACAAAAAGTCGGTTAATACAGATAGATTAATATAAGCATCAATGTAAAATATGAAAGTTCTTCCATTGTAATCAATAGCAACCTTAGAATGAAAATTATGTTCAACACACAGTCTACAATTTTTCAAACACTTCTTTAAAAACCACATTTGTTATTTTTGCCAATGGTTGTTTATCCTTGTCATGAATTAAGATTTTAAGACCTTTTCTACTTTTTACTCTGGAAACTGCAACATAAAACTGACCATGGCTGAACACGCTCCTCAGAAAATATATACCGACGTGATCCAATGACTGCCCTTGAGATTTGTTAACAGTCATTGCGTAACAGACAGTTATAGGAAACTGTCTTCGGGTCATCCTGAATGGCCATGGGGATTGAGTAAGAGTAATGTCCATTCTTGTGATGTAAATGATAGCCTTGATATTCTTTCCTAAAATAATCTTTACTTCAATAACATGATCAACCAATCTTGTAACAATGAGTCGTGTTCCATTGAATAAACCTTATGCTTGATCAATATTCCTAAGAAGCATGATGGGGGTACCAATTTCCAATGTAATCTTATGATTAGGAAGACCATAAGTTCTCAGTGTGTTAAAAATTTTTGGAGTTAAAACATCAAAAGATTCATTGTCGTCGCCGTCAAGTGTATCAACTGAATCAGAGCTTAAATATTCCTTTTCTTCGCCTGTAAATGCAATGATTTTTTTATTATTATATAGAGAATTAAAATTGATAAATAGATGACAATGGTTAAAGATATTGTCTTCCAATTACCTGGAAGACATTCTAATATATATTGGTTTATTTGATCAATTGTCTCGATGGTTCCAGCCAATATTGTCCTTGACTGCAAAAAAGCTATATTATTGAAATTAACTTCAAATTTTGGATAAGTGTTTTGAAATATTGCTGCAAGGGGATCATCAAAATTTGTAATCAACAGATCAGATGGAATATCAATATCTATGTAACCATCATTAGGTTCCGCTAACTTTCCATCTCCAACTTTTAATATCCAATTTGAAAACTGTTCTAACTCAGAAAGTGATGATGTCGTCCCAGGTTGTTGAAGTCTTTGTGACCTCCAAAACCTTACAATGATCCTATATGTATGATGATTTAATTGTTGCATGAATTATATCTGAGCGGATGTGTTGTACCCCAAAATTTTCCCTCTCATTTCATCAATATTTTTCTCATCACAAGACCCTTGGGACTCAAGATCAAGTTAGGGTTTGCTCTACTCAAGACCCCCCCTTTGCACTGTTGACCCAAATTAGGGTTTGAGTTTGCCTAAGGATATTTTGAACTTCAATGCCCAAATTGACTTTCATGCTTCATGTTGGACTCACAAGTTTATCCATACCAAGTTTCAAGCCTTGATTCAAATCTTTGCCCAGTCAATTGGACAGTTGACCTAAAAATCAGCTGTATTGGGAGAAAAGTCAACTGTAGCCAATTGACAGTCAAACCTCATGAATTTTGACCCACATCAACATTATAAACTAATATGAACCATTTGATCAAGTTTGGATCACAATTCCACAAGAAATTTGATCAGATCACCAAAAGGGCAAAATGGTCATTTTTAGGGTTTTGACTGCACAAGGGCAATTTTTGACTGTTTGACCTAACCAATGGAAAACCAAGCTCACATATGGACTCAAGGACTCAATGACATTGTCTTGACCCATTCAACAAGTTCAAAAGATCTCAAATGCATAGGATTGACAGATGAATTTTTCAGTCAACTAATCAAAATTTGACTGTACACTGAAAAGTCAAACTTTGACTTTTTGGTCAAAATCAAGTGCCAAGATTCATTTTTCATCAAGACATGTCAAATTATGAAACTTGTTCATCAAGAAATCTAAAATTGCAAATTAGGGTTTAAAATGAAAATTTTTCATAACTTAGAAAATTTTCTAAGTTATGAAATTTTCTTATTTTTTCCTAACTTTGTCCCATTTTTTCACCAAGATGAAAATGGATTCAAACAAAACTTGAAACATGAAAGTTGTAGTCCATCACAAAATCTACAACTTTTATTCACAAAGTTTTCTCAAAGGAAGCTTGTATCTCTAGTTATGATTTTTGGAACAAGGGTACCAAAAAAACTTTTAACTTAGAGAAAATTTGCCTTATTCTAGGCAGGATTTTGACCCATCATCTTGGCCATTTTTCGCATGGTTCCACTTGGAGTTTCAATTTACATTACAAATATAGATTGTATTACATGTTCCAAGCTTTCCAAATTGTCCAAGAACTCCTCAAACACCCTTGTGGTTAGAGAGAATCGAATTCACAAAGTTGGCCAAAACTCACTTTTGTTCATGACCAATACATGTTCATAGCAAATGGCATTTTCAAATCAGCTTGGTTTATGCTAGCTTGCAGGCCTCTAAACCCCTTCACACTCAATAATTTAACGCCTAACCATTGTGTTAAGGTGTTATTTCATCCATTTGGGCATTACATGCTAAACTAACCCTTAATTAGAAAAAGGTATAATGCCATTTTGGTAAAGTTACACTTTATGTCAAATTCCAAATCCTTGAGGCATGGGGCCAGATCTTTGAGGCAAGGGTGAGTACACAAATTCCAGTTACCAAGAGCCAAAGTGGCAGCATACTTTAGGGCATTGTACATGCCTGTATTGAAACTTACATTTTCTTGCTTCAAGTAGAAGCAACTTTGTAAAACAGAACCAACTCTTATTTCCTGCAAACAAGAGCTTAAGAAAACTTTGTGAACATCTTCCACACCTCCCAACTGACCTAAGACACGACTCATTCATCCTCAATACCTCCTCATTTACCAAATCACAGTTTTGCTGCAAAACAGGGCACCCCCTGCAACTTGAGTTCCATAACACTATCCACTCGTGCGTTTTTGCCAAAGCTTGTTCAAACACCTTCCATACCATCCACCTAAACTATTCCAAGCCTAAAACTCCAGCTGTAACACCTCTAATCCAGTTTGCCATTTTCATTTTCAAGCTTTGTAGGTGAAATTCTACAACACGATACAAGGTGCTTCAAAGCAAGCCAAGTATTTGGGAAGCATCCTTGGACTTCAGGCAAGCTCAACAGAAGCTCAAAGTCCATTGAAGGTTGCTACATTGCCCTACTCGAGACAAGCTGAAACAGGTAATCTATGGACTTCTACCTCTCTATCTAGGAATGGTTAGGCTTAGGTTTATGAATGAAACATGTCCTACTCATAGCCCTGAAGCCATACATGTGATCAGTTTTTATTTATGTTAAGCATGCTGTGAGAATTTTAGCCATGAACATTTGAAAAAAGCTAGGTCAGAAATTGGGGGTGATAAAATTCTCCCTGGTTTCTTAGAGTTAGGTCAAGTGTTTTATATGGTTGAAATCGTGGCTTCAAGCTCTATAAGTTTCATGTTTTAAGTTTTGGCAAAAGGTCAAAGAATCAAGAGATAGCATTGGTACAAGAGACGCGTGCGTTTTTGTTCAAACAAGTGCTGGAGGTTGAAGAAGGTGTTGGCTTGGGCTGGGCCTGAGTCAGTTTTGTTGTTTGCACCCCTTTTTTTAATTTGCACCTCCCTGGCCCATTTGATTAAATATTTGACATTTTTGTGTTTTTCTTTTTTATTCTGACTTTATATTTTTTGCCCAAACATAAAAAACACCAAAAATAATTTTCCACATTTTTTTATATTTATTTGATATTTATTTACTTTTTTAAGCATATATATGTAAATAATATAAATCCTTTTCATTTAAAAAACCTAAAAAAATAATATAAAAATATTTATTTTTCAGTCATTATTTTTATTTACATTTTTGAAAACATTTTCTTGAATATACATTTTTGTAAATAATTAATATTTTATTTTTGTACATACTTAGCATATTTAATATATTTAATATATACATATACATATTTTATTAAATATTTAGGGCAAAAATATAGAAATAATACCTTTTATTTTTATTTAACATTTGACACTAAAAATACTTTTTTTACAATATACTTTTTATTTTTTTGTATAAATTAATACATATTGTACATAATTAATAAATAATACTATTTATTCAAAAATTAGGGTTTTGCCCTAAACAACAAAAATAACTAAAAAATTAACTTTTTTTTATTTTGTTTATACTTCAAACATAAAAAACATTTTTTACATACATAAACAATCTTTTTTTGCATAATACATTGTTATTTGATATTTATTTAAATGTTAAATATTAACTTGTATATTCGATATGGTTGTAATAACTTAGCATTTATTTCCTTGTCAAATATCCCCAATTCAAACTTGTATCCCTATCCCCATAATCATGTTGTAATAATCTAGGACTTTAAATTCTCGCACATTTAAAAGTTTCCAAATTATGCCATGCTTAGACTTAGGGTTTGTATGCAAAATCAATCAACAAATAGCTTGACCTAATCCAAAGATAAACATGCATGAAAAACAAATACAATGCACACTTGCACCCCTAGGGTTTCATCCACTTGTTGCCTTCAAAAATGGGTCATGGTTGCATGTTGAGTACTTTGGCAAAACAAAAACAAACAAAATGGTCATAGTCCCTCGATGACGCTATCTTGTTGCCTAAACAAAATGATCATAGTCCCTCAAGAAAATTGCCAAAAATACTTGACACTATTGCCTTCATGGTCTATACAATGACCCGCGTCTGTCCCGTTAACATCCTAATGCAAGGTTGTTCACCAAATACAATGGTGAAACAACACTGTTAAAAGGGTTAAAAACATAAGAAAGATCTTTGAGTAAATTAGGGTAGATAGCTCTTAGTTACTTGATCAAATTTGCAAAAACATCCTTGCTACTTTTCAAAAACACACATCACAACACAACTTCAAAACAAACTTTCAAAAAACATTGAAACATCTTTTCAAAAAGACAAACACCTTTGTAAAACATTCAAACAAGAATTGTTACAAAGGTTGCCTAGACAAGACATCTTTTTTCAAAACATCTTTCAAAACCACACACAAAGCACCATTTCCAACAATTGAAAATGCAAAGCAAGTGATCTAAGCAAGTAACTAAGAGCCCATGGATAACCATGGATAGAAAGGGTGCTAATACCTTCCCTTTCTATAATCTACTCCCTGAACCCAAGAAAACATCTCAAAGGTCTTTCCTGTGCTTTTTGACCTTTCCTTAAGATAAAATAAAAAGTCGGTGGCGACTCTTGCTAAACCGAAACATTTGCGAATACAAATGCAAAACCTCAAGTCAATTCTCCCACCGTATCACAGGATGCCTCTTGGAATAACCGATAGAATCTGCCTGAAATCGCCACCAAACACAATAACCTTACCACCAAATATTTTATCTGAAGATTTGGATCCACCCATGATGTCTCTGAGTGTTTCATCAATGCTTCAAAAACAAATTTGTGACACATTGGAGCCTCATCCCAAATTATCAATTTTGATACTTTTAGTAGGTCTCCTCTGTCACTTCCCTTGTTTATATTGCATGTGGGAGATTCAAGCATGGGAATTGGAATCTTAAATTTGGAATGAGCCATTTGACCACCAGGGAGCAAGAGGGATGAAATACCAGAGGAAGCAAATGTCAACCATATTTATTTTCTTGATCTTATGTAAGAAGCTAATGTTCTCCACATATACGTTTTTTCTGTCCCACCGTATCCATACAGAAAGAACACGCATCCATGTTGCGTATCGACTGCAGCCATGGTTTGTTTGAAAATGTCTATTTGTTCATCTGTCATGCAATAAACGGAAAATACAAAAACAACATATTAAGAGTAGATATCCATTATATCATATTGTAGTACAACATGGAAATATGATTGGCAAAGCACATGTATAGTTAAATGTATAGATTTCAGTTGTTTAAAAGTAGTATGATATTTTTATTGTTGATACCTGTGAGATTTTGGTACAGCGTGGTGAACTTAATAAGTTGTTCTGCAGGATTGTAATTTTGTTCTTCATATATAAGCTTGTTTCCAAGATCCTTAACTACATAACCATGTGGTTTTAGCATTCTAGGATAGTCACTTAAACTCTTACGGCTTTGTTGAATAAGTTTTCCTATCTCAATCAAGGTTAAATTCAATATTTCTTCATTTGATAATCGTAAACCTGATATAAAAACCTGATATTATCAAACAATGTATACTTGTAATAAAAGTATAATAATGTTAATTTGCAAAAGAATAAAGCTATTAAATAATAAATCCTGTTGTTTGCAATCAATTGTTGAGAATAAAGAATTTCATCGGATAACATATGTCGAGTCTTACTCCGTACATGCTTTATCCTGTTGATGCTGCTTGACAACAACATGTGAATAAAAAGTAATCTCAAGTAATGGCAAGAACCCCAATGAAAAGCTTTTTTTATTGAAAATATGAATTCGTGATCATCCCCAATAAACCCCATAGCAAAACACGCATCACGAAATGTATCGTACTTGACATTATTAATAATCTTTATTTCAACATAACTCCATGGGCCTTTAACGTGTGTAAGCATCATTCTGAGATAGTACAATTCTTCGGTAGTGGGAGGAACCCATATTAGCCTACCAATTGTATAACCCTTTTGCCCGGGTTTCCACTCTCTTCTTTCTTTTTATGTATACAAACTTCGAAACAAAATTTCTATACGTTAGCTGCCGTGCTTCTACGTATTTTTGATTTACTTTAAACCACAATGTAAACATTGAATCGATAACGCTCGGTTTAGCAAGAACTATGTTAATACTACTGATGTTTATGTAGTAGACTGAATTTTGACTCTCACAATGAAAGTGCAGTCTTTCTACCGCTGGTTTCCTTCCATGAATGGGGAAAGCATAAATTCTCCAAGATGCTTCACTTGGAGAAACGTACCTGCAGTCAATATATTGCTTGATCTCATCAATATTTTGATGTTGAACATCATTTCCATCTTGATTCATGACAATTGCATCAAT
The DNA here is from genome assembly GCA_948472305.1 of Vicia faba. Classification (NCBI taxonomy): domain Eukaryota; kingdom Viridiplantae; phylum Streptophyta; class Magnoliopsida; order Fabales; family Fabaceae; genus Vicia; species Vicia faba. Next base: position 314,083,834 of record OX451737.1, read on the forward strand.
GATCATATCATAACCTTTGTTGATGTACTTAAACAAATATTTAATGGATGTACTTTGATTGCACCATTCCATGTTAATAGGAGCTCTATACTTCAGTGACAACTTCGAATTGTATGGAACAAAAAATCTATTGTCAATCTCTATTCCATTCTTAACGACAGTGTGGCCGTTGTCTCTTCTTCTATAAACAGGATATCCATCTTGATCAAAAATCTTATCACGCTGGAATTCTTTAGGAAAGTATTTTGAACATCTACCTTCCTTCATGCACGGTGAAGACCGATTTGCATTCCAGCACGAGCCGTGAATCATGTGATTTTTGACCAGGTTGTATAACTCTTCGTCAGTGTCTTTGTTTGGTTTTTTCAGCCGATATGATACAATCTATGTCAGTGGGTATTGAATACTTATTGGTTGGATGTAGGGAAATTAAAATATGAGCATGTGGTAGGCCCCTTTTCTGAAACTCAACGACATACATATCTATAAAAAAATAAAAAATTATTCATAAGAATTCACTGAAAATACAATAATGTAATAAAATACAGCAAATGAACATTAACTTACATGAAAGAACCTTTCCCATCACACTCTTTTTGGTCAAATCTGACAGTAACTCATCAAATTTCAGTTTAAAAATTCTTGAAATGAGATCTGGACGATCTGCTGCTTTTAGATTATCAGAACCTAGTACACGTTGAAATTCCGGCCAGTTTGGATTACATGTGAACATAATAAACAAATCAAGAAATCCAACGTAACTGCAAATTCTCATACCATCAAAGTACAACTGAACCACGTATCTGCAATTGCCAGCATAAGACGAAGGTAGCACAACCCATTTCCTTGTATCCGCACCTTAAGTCTGTCCATTTGTTCTAGCATCTGTGAGATAGTGATACTTGCCTATTCGTAGCTTCGACTGGTTTTTTCTTAGCCATCGAAGTTTCTCAGATTCCATCATTGTAAAACCATCGACCAAAAACTCTTGGAATGGCCTTCTTGATCTGATAATTGTTTGTGGCTCATTTTTCCTCGCTTGGATCCTAAAGGAAAACCACTCCCTAATTGTTAGCCTATTTATTTTAGTTGCTTGCTCCCATGGAACATCCTTATTACACGCTATTAAAGGTGTTAATTCTGAAATACGAACATTATTCGATCCTTTATTGCAATGCTTAATGTTAGGCCTATAACCATCTTCACCATATGGAAACAATAATGGATATTTAAATCCCAAATATTAAGTATAATATTCATCTATTCTCTGAAGTTGACCATGTTGTTTCTTCATTATAATGTCTCTTTTTTTTGCGGTATCAACATCACCGACAGTTAGCCCAGCAACTTCAGAAACAATTGGTTGATTATATAGTCGTCCATCAGTACATCGCTCGGAAATGAGATGGAGTTTTAGGTCAGAAACATTGCCTTCAGCAAGTATATCCATCGCCATTTTGAAACTCTTAGCATGCACATTGTGTTCATATAACATTGAACATAATTTTTTCACGATATTAATATCAACTCCAGTTTTGGTTCTGAAATGCAACAAATTATAAGCCAAATGATATATGCTCTGAAATATATTGACAAACTATTAATAGATTTATAAAAATAAAGGAAAAAACCTGACTCCATCAACCTTATTTTGAATTTCATGTTCGGTATCAAATATATAGAGTTGAGCAAAATGTGGATTTTGACCTGGCAATGGTAACATGCTTCCTATGCAGTGACATGATTGACCGTGAATTCGATAATTAGGAGGACCTCTACCATTTTTGAATTTGTTGTCCATCTTAGCACCAGGAGAAGTAAATGCGAACATCATGTTGTATACACGAATTTGTTGTTGAAATAGTTTTGATTCAATATTGGTTTTGTCAAATAATAATTTCTGCAATTCTGGTGGTGGTTATCTCAACAAAGGAAGTTGAACCTTTCGTTCTCCATAGCACATTGATAACTTAAGATTAGATGCATGTCGACACTTGTTCTTCCTCTCTAAATACCACATATTAGAACCACATTATCGACACTTAAACACATGATCACCTATATCATAGTATTCTCCTAAATTATGACAAATAATTATTAGCAAAAATCTTTATTCAGTAATTAAAATTGAGTTAAAAAATTTAACTTCTGCATTAAAAATACCTGAAATCTGTAAATCTAATTGAAGAGTTTCGGTGACAAAACTTTCGTCGGCATCATCCATAAAAGAATTAGAATGTGAACTAAAATCTGTGATTATTCATACAAACATCATAGTTAGAAAAAACTGATGTGAATAAACATATTAGATATAAATATAACTGAAAAATATTAGCATACCTTCTGAATAATCTTCACTGCTTTTTTCGTCTCCACTGTCATGTAGAAAAAGTTCGTTGGTTTGCAAGCCTGGTTGTGTCGGCTTGTTTGAAGATGTAGAAGCATCTTGACTAAACACATTATCAAATCTCTTTGCCAAATTCACCCCAATATTGTTAATGCTTCTGCGAGGCATCACTTTTGGTCATCTCTTGGTTAAAGTACTTGGCAAAGTATTTAAAACAGAGGTTGGATGAGTTTTCTGCAATGTATTTCAAGCTGACATGCTGCATCTTGGGATGTTAGGAGAAATTGTAGACAGTGGTAATCTGATACGAGATGTTTCTTCATCAGTTTTTGGTTGAGGCTGTTGTGCATTTTCCTTATTCATTGACCTCAATCTTTTTGCTCTTTTGAATTGAAGTACAATTTTTCTTTGACGTCTGGCCTCTGCTGATCTTTTTCTGTTGATAATAGTATTGAAGTGTTCATCCTCAAGAGCTTTTTGTTTATCCATTACTATTGAGTATTAATATGAGAAGCTGTAATAAAATGGATGAACATGGAGACTGAATTTATAGAGTTATATAATGTTTCCTCCAATTTTTTTTGAGTAATTAAATGATGCATATTAAATGTGGTGAATAATACGATACAAATTGTAACATAGTATATTGGTAAGCTCAATGTTGCAGTAATCAAAGTGTTTATTAAAATTTAAGCATGCAATGCATTGTTTATGTAAAACGTGCATAATAACTAACATATATGATTTTGCATTGGTAAATGGCAACAATGCATAAATATAAAACTGTAATAATTATGGGCGAATTGGGTTTGGCATGTTTAATGATTGAAACCTTCATTTGACGTAGATACACACCAATGCATCTTTTGTTTATAAATACTATGTTGATATTAATAAAATGGAAAATTAGTCTATAAACTTGATATACATTTACAATACTGTATCTTTTATGCATATATACTAACAATTGGAAATGAAAACAGTTTTTAACTGTTGTTGAGATTGGCAACTAAATAATTTGTTGTTTTCATGAGGACTTAATAAAATGTTAGTTTATATGATTCACTTATTATAGGCGGATAATATTATTACCAAATTCGTTATGATTACAAATGATTTATTTAAGCCAATGTAACATGAATACATACTTTTGATATTGTAGTCTGAATCTATTTATGCAATACAAATCAGTGTTGAAAGATAAATAAGCAATTCATTAATAATAATGCAAACGAAAATCGCATAGAGAATGTTAAAGCTGACAGGAAATAAAGGAATGATGATAAAATTGTTGTTCAAAACATAACAATAGGCATAAAACATATTAACTACTGGAAATTCAAATTTTATCGGCATGTCAATCTCATGTGAATCCTCAATCTTTTGGTTCGACCTTCACTTTCTTTGATATCTTCGTTCTTGAAAACTGCGTAGCTCCGTAAACTTTACAGTCGAAATCTTCAAGATCGTTAGAAACTGAGCCATCCTTGGTCGGGGAATCGACCAATATTTTGAAAAGGATAGTAATGAAATATATTACGCAATGTCTTTCAAATTCAGTGAAATAAATGTCTTTTTTTTCGGGGTGTTATTCTGAAAATTGTTTATCTCCTATACAACTCCAATGTATCTGTACAAAATAATGAAAAAAATCAGTATAAATATGATACAAAAATAAACATTGTTAATACAATATACACATCAAAATTAAAACATATGCATATTATCATACCTTCAAGTCTATTAAGCTGACATTTTCCTTCAAGGATATCTGAAAAGTCTTTGAAATAATATCTTTTAGGAGGAAGGTTCAGAATATCAACATCTTTAAAAGTCGTACCACCAAGAAACACGAACTTCTTAGAATGATCACAAACTTCCACTGAAAATCATTATCAAACACAATGCCATTGTTGATTATGCAAGTTATATTTTCTTGAATTCATTCCTTCCATTTTGGTGTATGATCAGCACAAATCAATACTTGAATCCTATCACCCTGATGACATAAGAAACCTAATCAATAACAGGTTAAGGTTATTTTTCACAATACCATATATGATTTGAAAATTTTGCAAAATGTTATAGCTGCATCCATGATAATCATCTCCAAATGCTTGACGCATTTGCTATTAATAACGCTCCATGAATCAATAACTCGAATAGCCAATCTTCATGTTTTCTTTGTGTCGTTAATATCCTTTACACAGTCAAATCTCCTACTCATCTTCTGCTTATGCAAATAGCAACTATTCTTGTTATGATGGTTTAAGGTTTCTACAAAACAATATGAAAATCAAAACACGAAATCAAGATTGTTGAAAAATATTGTTTCAGGCGAAAATGGTTTAGGATTGTATGAATACTGTTGAAGAATATTGTCTCAAGAATGACAAAGAAGATGAAAGGATGGAAGAATTTGAGATGAAGGACCATCTCATACAAACAGGGAGGACAATGCAGGAGAAGTTCAACAGGAAAAAAAATACTTAGACAATGTACAGTTGATTCCCAATGTTGGAGATTGCAAAAAAATCATTGGAAACATCAATAATTAATGTGGAGTAGATAAAAAGAGTATAAAAATTAATTCAGTTGCAAGAAAGAAAAAAAGATAAATTAAAAAAAATAAAAACTAAAATGACAATTATATCCTTGAAATTAGTTGATAAAAATGATTTTAATTATATAATGATGTAATTATGGTGGTAATTAGTTTTTATATATTAAGAGTAGATTATCTATCATATTAATATTTACTTTTTCTTATTTAATATATTTATTATTAGTTATAGATTTTGGCAAAATAATTTAGTGGATGAAGTTGTAGGGTTATGTTTGATTTATTTATTAATTATAGAAGCAAAATTTAAATAAAGGATAAAGTTATAAAATTAAAATTTAGTATAATTTAATATGATACTACACACGCATTTCAATCAAGGATAAGGTTTAAGCTTCAAACACAAGTCCATTCCAGCAAGCATCTCCAGTGGTTGATAGCTCTACTTAGAAAGAGACCGGAGAATAAACATGGATATTTAAGGTTTAAGGTTCATTGTGGTTTAGGATCGAAAGAATTTAACAACAGTCATCTATATTTGTCACGCGCAACGCAAACGGTTGCCAAACAATTGGGAAGTTAAATAAATAGTAATACCAAATAATTTGGACTTTTAAGATTTGAAATGATAAATAATTGTGGAAACAACTTCTTTCTCTAAATAGAAAATATTTGATTGACTCTAAATAGATTAGAGATTGCGTGTCCGTAAAGCGTTGAATATTGTCTTCCACCTTTGATCAATACCGTAAAATAATACAGTTTAAAGGATATGTAAAATAAGCCGTTAAATATTTTTATAATGTCATCTAAGAAAAATATAAAAATATATTATTTTATTAATATCATATAATATTGGTTGATGACATAAACATCATCAACGTAATTCATAAGAAACCAGCTAATGATTGAACTAAGATTATTTCACCAAGCACGTCAAAGTGGGATTATTTAATTGAAGAAAGCACACGATGGTATATAGTTAAAAATGTAATTCATATACAATTTAATATACCACCTAATTCATTATGTCTAAATTATCTATATTCATCATGACTCTTAGCCTTCTGAATACTTCGACTTGCACTCCCTTCGTCGTGATGTTTACAATTTGATTCTCAGTTCTGCAGTGTTTCAAATTTATCTTTCCACCTGCTACCTACTCTCGAAGATAATGAAACCTCATTTCGATGTGCTTACTTCGATCATGTGCTATTGGGTTCTTCGTCAGATTGATAGCTGACATCTTGAATCAGTGTATCCCACTAAGCATTTTTTTCTTTTATCAGCTGCAGGAAACAAAATACCATAATTGAAAGTTCCTTTGAGATACCTTAGTATCCTCTTCACTGCTGCTAGATGTGATACCTTTGGCTTCTGCATGAATCTACTTACCATGCCTGCACTATATGCTAAGTCAGGCCTTGTATGACAAAGGTATCTCAATTATTCAATAAGTCTTATGTATTGGGTTGGATCAACATCATCTTCATCTACATCTTTCGACAGTTGCAGTCTTGGTTCTGCAGGTGTCGAAGTTGAGTTGCATTCTTCCATCTAAAACCTCTTGAGAATTTCTCATGCATATCTTCTTTGATGCATCATCAAACCTCTACTACTCTTGTAGAATTCGATACCAAGGAAATATGAAATCTCACCCAAATCAAACATTTCTAATTCCTTGCTGAGATCACCTTTGAAGTCTTCGATCTCACTTTTACAGCTACCTGTTATCAACAAATCATCTACATATAGATATAGTATAAGCAATTTACTCTTGCTTCTTCTTATATATACTCCATGTGCAGTTGTGCACTTCACAAATTCCTTCTCCCTTAGGAAACTATCAATTTTCTTATTCCAAGCCCTTGGAGCTTGTTTGAATCCATACAGGACTTTATGCAGCCTGTACACCTTTCTTTCTTCGTCATGTTTCACAAACCCAACTGGTTGTTTAACATAGACTTCTTCGCCTAAGGGTCTATTTAGGAATGCACACTTCACGTCCACCTGACATATGTGCCAATTGTTTATTTCTGATATACCAACAACCAACCTGATTGTTTCAATCCTAGCAACATGTGTAAAAACTTCATCGAAGTCTATTCCTTCTTTCTGTAGAAATCCTTTCGTCACAAGCCTTGCTTTGTGTCGAGTTACTTCCCTTTTCGAATTCATTTTCACTTCGTATACCCACTTGACATCAATTGCCTTCTTGCCTTGAGGCAATTCGAAAAGTGACCAAGTGTTGTTGTCTTCGATAGACTTCACTTCTTCGCTCATTGCTTTCACCCGCTTTGAATCCTTCAATGCTTCAACTGCATTAACAGGTTCAACATCTGCATAGAAAGCATAATGTATCAGCTCACCTTCATCATCTATCACATCATCTGATTTAATCACATAATCTCGCAATCTTGCAGGTATGTGTCTTGTTCTTTGAGGTCTGCTTGTACTTGGTATATCTGCTGGCTCCTCTTGTCGAACTTCTCTTTCGACTTGAGTTTCTGGTTCTTTGAATAGAATTCCCACTGAATCTTTCTTGACGTTTTCAGTCTAATCCCATTCTTTAAACTCATCTATGATCACGTCCCTGCTTATCACAATCTGTTTTTTCACTGGATCGAACAACTTGTAGCCTCTTGTCGAATGATATCCAACTAGAATCATTTGACTTGACTTGTCATCAAGCTTTCTTCTCAACTGATCTGGCACATGTCTATGTGCAATAGATCTAAATACGTTCAGATGACTCAAGTTAGGCTTCACACCAGACCAACATTCTTCTGGAGTAATTCCTTCTAGCTTTTTTGTAGGAAATCTGTTCAAAATGTATGTTGCAATCGAAACAGCTTCACCCCAAAACTCTTTAGGTAAATTCTTGCCTTTCAACATACTTCTCACCATATTCATGATGGTTCGATTCTTCCTTTTTGCAATTCTATTTTGTTGTGGAGTATAGGGTGGCACCTGTAACATCCCTTCTAAAATACCCCGAATAATATTAATTATATCAATGATTAAAGACATATTCCATCAGAGTTAACACGGAACAAGGGATGTCACAATTATGAAATAAATAAAACTTCCAATAAAACATTAGTCATGCTGCACTGAGGGTCATTATTCAAATAATTCAATCAACTTAAGACCATGTCTTACACAGCGGAAAAATACCATAACCAAAACGAAATAAACCAAAACATAATTATTCCCAATGAAATTCAAAGAAACAATTGAATAATAATTAATTCCTCAATTAAACGTTCCCCAGTGTTACAACCTATCAGAGCACGACACTGACACGCAGACTTAAAGTAACATAGCTCTAGAGCCATCCTCACCAACTCCTGAGCTGCTAACTTTAATCTGAAATTATTAAAGTAAGGGTGAGATTTCTCATAATTAACATGCATTATAAGCTTCTCAATCAACATTATATCACAAGCATATTATTTCACCCATTTTAGCATAAATTCAGATTCAACACGCAGTTCCAATCATACAAGTCATTATGCACAAATCAATAATCAACCAAAGAATTGTAACACTGGAAGACATCCTAACATGTTACAATTCCATGCAAACACAAATGCAGACACAATGCATGTGGTACCAACACGTGACCAAGTCACCCAACACTGATCCATCATCAACCGGATACAGCAACCATCGATTCTTCCATAAACACCCGGACACGAATCCAGCCTAACCACCCATCATCACCCGGGTATCAGTTAACGGCAATACAAGTCAAATTCCACACAATGGGAATTAACTTCACCAAAACAATGCATATGCACGCACATCACTAGCATGCAACATCAAATCAGTCTATGAAATACATCAATTTATCATAACTGAACCAAAACCAAAAACATGATATCTCAACGATCATGCACACCATCATTAGCAACATAAACATGCCTTTCATTCATACAATACTAATACATCCATCCATCACAGGTTCACTGCTACATACACACCCATGTGCGTTAGCCAATAATCATTTATTCCAGGATTTGACTCATTTTCAAAATAATTTCAGGTTTTAGGAAATCTTTTCATTTTATAAAATAGAGCATTAAATTTAAGAAATAACGTCCAAAACGGCACTCAAAACGGACTTACGGTTTGAAAGTTATGAATTTTCAAAGTTTAATATTTTTCAAAAAGTTACAGCAGAACCCGGTTCCTACATATGCAGGAACCGGTTCCTGCGAAGTTCAAAAATCACGCTTCTGGAAAAATGTATGGGAACCCGGTTCCTACCTATACAGGAACCGGTTCCTACGTGCATTTTTGCCAGTTTTTATAAATTCACACAGTGGAACCCGGTTCCTCCCCACTGGGAACCGGTTCCCACGACCTGCAGAGTCAAATTCTGCACTTTTGACATCATTTATTCATTCTAAACCAATTCCAAACATACCCATACGAATTGCAACATGAGAAACACCAAAACACATCCATTTTGCACCATTATAACATCAAACAACATTATTTCATCATTCCTTTTTATCATCTGACACCCTAATGGTTTTCAACATACAATTCGACGCAATAGGGACAATTCTACAGAACCCTAGAATTCCAAATCGGGATTCCCTAACATACTATGATCCATACTATTGAATATCTAAACCGATAATACGAATTAACTAATCGAAATCACCCCTTACCTTGTGGGTTCTTCGAATTTTGACGCTTCCGGTTTTCTCCTTCTTTTTCCTCTTCTCAAATGCACGTATGATGAATATTCCAAAATAACTCTCTTTCTCTTCTTTTTCCTTTTAATACTCCTTTTATTATTCCAATAAAATAATTAAATTAGTAATTAGTAAGAGTAGAGTGTTTTACCCCTCACACCCTCTAATCACTCTTCACACCACCAATACTTCTTTCCTTTAATTAATTAAATTAATTCCAATAATCCAAAAATACCAATAATTAAATTTCCAATTAAATTAATAATTAAAAATTCTAATTATTTAATAATCGGATTATTTGGGGTGTCACAACTCTCCCCAACTAAAAGAGTTTTTGTCCTCGAAAATATACCTTAGACGAACAGTTCAGGATACGAGTCCTTCATCTGACTCTACAGCTCCCAAGTGACATTTCCATCTGCTGGTCCTCCCCAAGCCACTCTTACCAACGCGATCTCCTTGCCTCGCAACTGTTTCAACTTACGATCCTCAATTCTCGCAGGTACCGCTTCCACAGTCAAATTCTCTCGTACCTGTATATCGTCTACCCGAATCTCATGAGACGGATCAGCAATGTACTTCCTTAGCTGAGATACATGAAAAACATCATGCAAATTTGCAAGTGACGGCGGCAAAGCAATCTGATAAGCAACTTTCCCAACTCTCTTGGTAATCTAAAACGGACCAATAAAACATGGAGTCAACTTCTTTGACTTCAAAGCTCGACCAATACCAGTCATCGGAGTAACTCGCATAAAAACATGTTCTCCTTCGCTAAACTCAAGATCTTTCCTCCTCTTATCGTGATAACTTTTCTGACGACTCTGAGAAGTCCTCATCTTCTCCTGAATCATCTTAATCTTTTCCGAAGTCTGTTGGACAATTTTCGGTCCAATCACATCACTCTCTCCAGATTCATACCAACACAACGGTGTCCGACACCTCATACCCTACAATGCCTCAAACGGAGCCATACCAATGCTCGAATGAAAACTATTGTTGTAGGTAAACTCAATCAATGGTAGATAACTATCCCAAGCTCCACCTTTCTCCAACACACAAGCTCTTAACAAATCTTCCAACGACTGAATCGTTCTCTCCGTCTGACCATCTGTCTGTGGATGATAAGCGGAACTCAAATGCAACTTAGTACCCAAAGCTTCTTGCAATCCCGTCCAAAATTTAGATGTAAACCTCGGATCTCGATCTGACACAATACTAGAAGGAATACCGTGCAAACTCACAATCTTCTCAACATACAATTCTGCCAACCTTTCCATCGGATAATCCATTCTTATCGGAATAAAGTGAGCAGATTTCGTCAACCGATCAACAATAACCCAGATAGAATCACAATTCTTCGATGTCCTTGGCAAACCAGACACAAAATCCATAGAGATTCCATCCCATTTCCATTCCGGAACAAACAACGGTTCCATCAATCCTGACGGTTTCTGATGCTCAATCTTCGACTTCTGACAAACCAAACAAGCATACACAAACTCAATAATTTCCTTTTTCATTCCTGGCCACCAAAACAACTTCTTCAAATCATGGTACATTTTAGTAGCACCAGGATGAATACTCAATCCACTACGATGTCCTTCTTCCAAAATACTCTTCCTAATCTCTGCAACATCCGGAACACACACCCTATTACCAAATCTCATAACACCATTCTCATCAATCCGGAAATCGCCTCCTTGACCTTGGTTGATCAATGTCAATTTATCAACTAACCCAACATCGGACTTCTGTCCATTCCGAATTTCTTCCAGAATACCACTAGTCAGTTTCAACATACCCAATTTCACACTATTCGGAGTAGTTTCACATACCAAACTTAAATCTCTGAACTGCTCAACCAAATCTAACTCACGGACCATTAACATCGACATATGCAAGGACTTCCTACTCAAGGCATCCGTAACAACGTTTGCCTTACCAGGATGGTAATTCAAACCGAAATCATAATCCTTTAGAAATTCTAACCATCTCCTCTGCCTCATATTCAACTCTTTCTGATCAAAGAGATACCTCAGACTTTTGTGATCACTGAACACCTCAAACCGAGAACCATATAAATAATGCCTCCACAACTTCAAAACAAACACAACAGCTGCCAACTCCAAATCATGAGTCGGATAATTCCTTTCATGTAATTTCAATTGTCTCGAAGCATAAGCCACCACCTGCTTATCTTGCATCAACACACCACCTAATCCCATTAATGATGCGTCACAATACACAACAAAAGACTTAGTCGGATTTGGCAAAATCAAGATCGGAGCACTTGTCAACCTCCTCTTCAGCTCTTGAAATCCTTTCTCACATTCAACATCCCAAACAAACATCTGACCCTTCCTGGTCAACTTAGTCAACGATAACGCTAATTTGGAAAATCCTTCTATAAACTTCCTGTAATAACCTGCAAGACCCAGAAAACTACGGATCTCAGAAGCATTCTTCGACGCTTCCCACTGAGATACTTCTTCTACCTTCGTAGGATCCACAGCAATTCCATTCTTGGAAATTACATGGCCAAGAAAACTTACTTCACTTAAACAGAATTCACACTTGGACAACTTCGCATAAAGCTTCTTCTCTTTCAACAATTCCAACACAACTCTGAGATGTTCTGCATGCTCTTCATCGCTCTTCGAATAAATTAGAATATCATCAATGAACACCACCACAAACTTATCAAGATACGGATGAAATATCCTGTTCATATACTCCATGAAAACACCAGGTGCATTAGTAACTCCAAACGGCATAACAGAATACTCATAATGTCCATACCTCGTTCTAAATACAGTTTTCTGAATATCTTCCGACTTCATACGAATCTGATGATATCCAGATCTCAGATCAATCTTACTAAATACACAAGCTCCAACTAGTTGATCCATCAAATCATCGATCCTCGGCAAAGGATACCGATTCTTGATTGTAACTTTATTCAGCTGTCTGTAATCAACACATAATCTCATTGAACCTTCTTTCTTCTTAACCAACAACACCGGAGCACCCCACAGCGAAACACTCGGACGAATAAACTTCTTCTCAAGTAACTCCTCCAACTGTTTCTTTAACTCCGCTAATTCAGATGCCGACATACGGTAAGGCACCATCGACACCGGACTAGTTCCAGGAATCAAATCTATAGTAAATTCTACCTCCCTCTCAGGTGGCAATTAACTAACGTCTTCCGGAAACACCTCTAGAAATTCATTCACCACTGGAAATCCATCATTCTTTGCTTTTCCCTCCGCTCCTATTGCAGAATATAACATAAATACCACAGCACCATCTTTCACAGCTAGGTTCATCTGTTTAACCGACATAGTCACATCTTCGACACCAACCTCTTCAGGAAAAATAACCGTCTTCGCAAAACAGTTGATATGAACCTGGTTGAATTCCAACCAGTTCATTCCAAGGATGATATCAAGTTGTTCTAACGGTAGGCACACTAAATCCATACCGAAACCCCTACCAAAAATCACAATAGGACAATTCCTACAAACATACGAAGTAGTCACTGAACCCGACGCAGGAGTATCAATAACCATACTTCCATCCATATTAGAAATTTCCAAATTCAATCTTTTAGCACAATCCAAAGCAATAAAAGAATGCGTAGCTCCAGTATCAATAATCGTAATCAAAGGTATGTCATTAATAAAGCCTGTACCTTTAATCAGCCGATCATCTGGCTTAGTCTCTGACCCAGACAATGCAAACACTTTACCACCAACTTGCTCCTTCTTGGGTTTTGTACACTGAGGACGAGTATGACCTTCTTCACCATAGTTGTAACAAGTCACCACTCTTACTCTGCAATCATTGGCCACATGGCCAAGTTTCCCACACTTGAAACACTTCTTATCATTACTTTTGCAATCCACCATACGATGTCCTGTCTCACCACACTTGTAGCACTTAATGGAAGAACTAGAATCTCCTCCACAAAACTTCTTCCAACCACCGGGTCTCTGATTACTTCTATCATAAGGCTTACCACGATCCATCTGTTGCTTACCTTTCCTATCAACATACCCTCGAGCATTCGACTTAGTGCTAGCAAGATCCTCCTCTAAAATCCTACTACAGTCAACCAGATCAGGAAATCTTCGAATACGCTGATACCGAATACCCTGCTTAATCTCATCACGAAGACCATTCTCAAACTTGATACATTTGGAAAATTCTCCATCTGCATCGTTAGTATAATGAGCATAATACTTCGCTAACTCAGTAAACTTCGAAGCATACTCACTGACAGTCTTGTTACCCTGCTTGAGTTCCAGAAACTCAATCTCCTTCTTGCCTCTGATGTCCTCAGGAAAGTACCTCCTCAAAAAAGCCCTCCTGAACACAGCCCAAGTCAACGCAATACCATCTTCTTCCATTTCAGTTCTGGTAGCAACCCACCAGTCATCAGCTTCCTCTGCTAACATGTGAGTTCCGTATCTCACCTTCAGCCCTTCAGCACAGTCAATTAATCTGAAGATCCTCTCGATCTCCTTCAACCACTTCTGAGCACCTTCGGGATCATGTGCACCCTTGAACAACGGAGGATTATTCCTCTGAAAATTCCCCAATTGTCGGTCAGCACCAATCACAACTCCCTGCTGGTTCCCTCCGAGTACTCCAGCCAACATTCCCAATGCTTCAGCAATAGCATCGTCGTTTCTTCCGTTACCTCTTCCGGCCATTGTTCTGTAACATTACAAAACAACCTCATCAGCACACAAGTATCGACAGTGTCATCTTACACTAGTCGCATACAAAAGGGATAACGACACAAGACAAGACCGACTATGCTCTGATACCACTATTGTAACACCCCTTCTAAAATACCCCGAATAATATTAATTATATCAATGATTAAAGACATATTCCATCAGAGTTAACACGGAACAAGGGATGTCACAATTATGAAATAAATAAAACTTCCAATAAAACAGTAGTCATGCTGCACTGAGGGTCATTATTCAAATAATTCAATCAACTTAAGACCATGTCTTACACAGCGGAAAAATACCATAACCAAAACGGAATAAACCAAAACATAATTATTCCCAATGAAATTCAAAGAAACAATTGAATAATAACTAATTCCTCAACTAAACGTTCCCCAGTGTTACAACCTATCAGAGCACGACACTGACACACGGACTTAAAGTAACATAGCTCTAGAGCCATCCTCACCAACTCCTGAGCTGCTAACTTTAATCTGAAATTGTTAAAGTAAGGGTGAGATTTCTCATAATTAACATGCATTATAAGCTTCTCAATCAACATTATATCACAAGCATATTATTTCACCCATTTTAGCATAAATTCAGATTCAACACACAGTTCCAATCATACAAGTCATTATGCACAAATCAATAATCAACCAAAGAATTGTAACACTGGAAGACATCCTAACATGTTACAATTCCATGCAAACACAAATGCAGACACAATGCATGTGGTACCAACACGTGACCAAGTCACCCAACACTGATCCATCATCAACCGGATACAACAACCATCGATTCATCCATAAACACCCGAACACGAATCCAGCCTAACCACCCATCATCACCCGGGTATCGGTTAACTACAATACAAGTCAAATTCCACACAATGGGAATTAACTTCACCAAAACAATGCATATGCACGCACATCACTAGCATGCAACATCAAATCAGTCTATGAAATACATCAATTTATCATAACTGAACCAAAACCAAAAACATGATATCTCAACGATCATGCACACCATCATTAGCAACATAAACATGCCTTTCATTCACACAATACTAATACATCCATCCATCACAGGTTCACTGCTACATACACACCCATGTGCGTTAGCCAATAATCACTTATTCCGGGATTTGACTCATTTTCAAAATAATTTCAGGTTTTAGGAAATATTTTCATTTTATAAAATAGAGCATTAAATTTAAGAAATAACGTCCAAAACGGCACTCAAAACGGACTTACGGTTTGAAAGTTATGAATTTTCAAAGTTTAATATTTTTCAAAAAGTTATAGTAGAACCCGGTTCCTACATATGCAGGAACCGGTTCCTGCGAAGTTCAAAAATCACGCTTCTGGAAAAATGTATGGGAACCCGGTTCCTACCTATACAAGAACCGGTTCCTACGTGCATTTTTGCCAGTTTTTATAAATTCACACAGTGGAACCCGGTTCCTCCCCACTGGGAACCGGTTCCCATGACCTGCAGAGTCAAATTCTGCACTTTTGACAACATTTATTCATTCTAAACCAATTCCAAACATACCCATACGAATTGCAACATGAGAAACACCAAAACACATCCATTTTGCACCATTATAACATCAAACAACATTATTTCATCATTCCTTTTTATCATCTGACACCCTAATGGTTTTCAACCTACAATTCGACGCAATAGGGACAATTCTACGGAACCCTAGAATTCCAAATCGGGATTCCCTAACATACTATGATCCATACTATTGAATATCTAAACCGATAATACGAATTAACTAATCGAAATCACCCCTTACCTTGTGGGTTCTTTGAATTCTGACGCTTCCGGTTTTCTCCTTCTTTTTCCTCTTCTCAAATGCACGTATGATGAATATTCAAAAATAACTCTCTTTCTATTCTTCTTCCTTTTAATACTCCTTTTATTATTCTAATAAAATAATTAAATTAGTAATTAGTAAGAGTAGAGTGTTTTATCCCTCACACCCTCTAATCACTCTTCACACCACCAATACTTCTTTCCTTTAATTAATTAAATTAATTCCAATAATCCAAAAATACCAATAATTAAATTTCCAATTAAATTAATAATTAAAAATTCTAATTATTTAATAATCGGATTATTTGGGGTGTCACAACACCACCTAATGCATAATCCCTTCCTTTTCATATAGCCTGTCGAAGTCTTTCGACACATATTCTCCACCACCATTAGTTCTCAAAACTTTGAGTTTTCGACCACTTTGTCTTTCGACCATAGACTTAAACTTGGCAAATACTTCGATCACTTCACTTTTCTTCTTGATCAGATAAATCCATAACTTTCGACTGAAATCATCTATGAATGTAACAAAGTATTTGTTACCACCCATCGAATCCACCTGGATTAATCCACATACATCAGAGTATATGACTTGAAGACTAGCCTTCGACCTGCTTCCTGCATCCTTGCTGAAGCTATTCTTGTGTTTCTTCACCTGCACACATTCCTCACATATCTCATTTGGAATGTCGATTTCTGGCAATCCTGAAACCATATTTCTTCTCTTCAAATCTCTGATGTCTCTGAAGTTGAGATGGTCGAGTCTCTAATTCCATATCCATTCATCTCTTCTAGATACAGTCGAAAGACACTTGTGCTTTCAACTTTAGTTTAATCTTGAAAGTTCGATTCTGAGACATAGGAGCCTTCAAGATTAATCTCCCATTTGCATCAACGACTCTCATCATCTTATCTTCGATTGAAACGTTATAATTCTTTTCAACCAACTGCCTTATACTGAGCAAATTGCTCTTCATGCCTGGTATGTATAATACATTGTAAATTACTGACCTCTTGCCATGTTTCCTCATAATCATAACATCACCAATACCTTCAGCTGTCAGGGTATTGTCATTTGCAAATTTTACCATATTTTTCGTTGAGGGCTTTATGTTGACAAACTGGTCTTTCCTTCCAGACATATGTGATGAACATCCTGAATCCAAGTACCATTGGTCCTTGAATCTATCTTCATCTTTTATTGTGACCATGAACATCATCTCTTCTTCTTCATGTTTTGCAAGCTTTGCATCACTTTCTTGATTCTTTCATTTTTCTGGACAATCACTCGAATAGTGACCATACTTCTGACAATTGTAACATTGAATGTGACTCTTATCAGGTTTTTGACCACCACCTCTTCCTCTATTTGCAATACCACCTCTTTGGTTTCCTTGGTATGGTCTTCTTTGATTCGAAAAGTTTTCTTCGTTCTGGTTTCCTCTACCATTCGATTTGTTGTATCCGCCTTTACCTCTATCGAAACATTTTCCTTTGCCTTTGGTTTCTTTTGTTGAATGTGCCTGCAAAGCCACACCACTCTTTGATTTGCCTGTAGCTCTTTCATTCATTCTTTGTTCATCAGATTCAAGCGTCCCTTAAAGCTCCTCCTTTGTAAATTTCGACAAGTCTTTCCCCTCTTCTATCGCCACCACTATGTGGTCGAACTTAGGAGCTAAAGATCTCAAAATGTTCGAAACAAAAACTCTTGTTGTTAATGTTTCTCCACATGCCTTGATTTGATTCACTAGTTTTGTAACTCTAGTGAAGAAATCAGATATGCTCTCACTATCTTCCATCTGAAGCAATTCATAGGTTCTCTTGTGAGTTTGTAACCTCACTTCTTTTACCTTTTCTGCACCTCCAAAGGACTTCTCAAGAACGTCCCAAGCTTCTTTTGCAGATTCTGAATCACTCACTTTTTCAAAGTTTTCTGGACTCGAACGTTGATGAATTGTAAAGAGCGCTTTACAACTCAACTTCTCAATTTCTATGTGTTTCTTCTTTTCTTCTTCGGAAGCGTTTTCTTCAAGCACTTCAACTCCATCTTTTACAAGGTCCCAAAGCCCTTGACACCTGAACAACACTTTCATCTATTTGCACCAATTCTCACAGTTGTCTACTTTCAGAATTGGTAGAGTTGCTGGATAATTTGCATTCCCATAATTCTCCATCGTGAATTCTTCAATCGTTCTTGATTGACACTTCCCTCGAATCGAAACAAAAGCTCTTGATATCAGATGTTGGAAATCCACAAAATATCTATGATGAATTTCTACTTCAATGACAATGAATTTTGAGAAAAACAAGAAAAGAAAGAAGACAAGACAAATAATTTCTGCAGAGTTTCTCTCTGCTCACAAACTGTGAAAACTTTCTTATTCACTTTGCAACTGCAAAATACTGTGAATGACTTGCTTACAAAAAAAGGGGTTACTTCCTGTGATCGGTGGATCTGGAACTGACTGTTTAACGCTGGTTCGCGAAATATCACGGAAGCAAGAGTCGCCACTGTCTTTTATTTTCTCCAAATGGAAAGGACAAAAGCACAGAAAAATTCCTTATAGAGATTGCTCTCGGTTCGTGAGGTAGATTATAGAAAGGGAAGGTGTTAGCACCCTTTCTATCCATGGTTATCCATGGGCTCTTAGATACTTGCTCATTGTGTTTTCAAAAGTGTTTGCTTTTCAATTGTGAGTGGGTTTGAAAAAGTTTCGTTTAAAGATTTCAGCTCGACTCTTGTATCGGTCCTCAAGAGTGTTTGAAAAATTGTTTTTTGAAAGCTTTTTGAAAAGTGTCGGTGTGAAAAGATTTTTGATTTGTTTTTGAATAAAGCAAGTATCTATGAGTCATCTACCTACCCTAAGGAATTAAGCTGTGTAGAAGTCCTTAAGGTAGTGCCATCCCACCATTGAGAGGTAAGTAGCACCACCGTTGGAGGTGTTCGGGTTAATTTGTTTGTAGGGACAGTGTGGTCACCAGAGCAACAGTAGGACACCTTAGAAGCTACCCTTATGCCATTGGTCCTTTTTTATTCCGAGGCAACCGTTTCGAGGCAACTGGATCATGTCATGGACATAAGGACTTACTAAAACGTCCTATACTCGACGACCACGTTTCAAGGGCAAGGCAACAGTGAGGCGTACCCTAAGAGTGGTGTGTGAATTTGTGTGTTATTTTCAGTTTAGCATTTATCTTATACATGTATCATGGTGATCTACGCATTGTTTTTAATTAGTCATTCATTCTTTCATGCAAGTTAGCAGTTTAAAAGTGCGGAAAGTAAAATTCTACGCTATTACAAGGCGCGAGTCTATACATCGCCAAATTAACAAAGACCCGTTTTGAATAAAAAATGCGGAAAGTAAACAAATTCCTAATTACTATTACAAGGCTTGAGCAATTACATAATATTCACAAAGGAAAATAAAATAACATGCGAAACGAAATAAAAATTGAACGTTCGAGGGCGTTGGACCCTTTTGAAATTAAATTGAATGAAAGGTTAATGAATTATTTAATTAAAAGAAAAGAAATGTTTTTTATGTTTTTGGTATTTAATGGAATAAGAAAATTAAAATTAAAATTAAAAGAAACCCTAATTCTAAGTTATTTTTAATTATTAAAGAAAAATATTAAAGTTTAACCTAATTTACTAAAATATTTATGTATATGTTTATTTACAAAATAAATTAGTAATTAATAATAATAATAAGAAAAAGTTATTTATTAAGAAAAGTGATAAAAAGTTAAAAACCCTAATTTCTACATATTTTAATTTGTTAAGAAAAATATTAAAGTTTTGAAACCTAAATTAATCTAATTAAGTGTTTAAAGTTTATTTACAAAAATAATGGTGAAATTGATATTAATAACAATAAACATTTTTTTTGATTTTTCTGTATTTTATTTTTATTATGAAAATTATTTGATGGAATTAAAAGAAATAATTAAAACATTAAAAGAATTAAAAGAAAATCAAATAGAAATAAAAAACAATGCAAACCATGGGGGGTATTCAGACCCAAAGGGAGGTTTTTTGGAAGCAATTTGGCCCATTAGACAAAAAGCCTTGTTTGACTTTCTGGCATCACGTGCGTGTTCATTGACTCCTGAGTACCGTGGTCTGCATTCTTTGGCCATTGGATTGGGTTTCATAGCCATTTGTGTTCTGGCTGTTGGCCATTTGTGTTCTGACCTCAACGTTCCTTAATCTTCTCAGGATGTCTGCCTCGCCATGTATTGGTGTCATGTGTAAAATGTTCTGTTTTGGCCATTTGGCTTTTGGCTTTTGGCCATTTGTGTTTTGGCCTCAACGTTCCTTAATGAACCTGCATGAGATCCTGTCTAAAATCTGCAGTGTTGAATCTCATAAACACATTAAATAAAATCATAAAATGCAAATAAAGCCAATATATGAAGAAATTTAATGTTTAGGCACAATATGGCATGTATGAATGATTATACCCTTTTGATCATGGAGATCAAATCAATATTACCCTTACTGGAAAATTAGTGACATGAATGCTTTTATGCCCTTTTGATCATGGAGATCAAGTCAGCCTTACCCTTACTGAAGAAGTAGTGAGATGTTGGTTTGTAACTGAGATGACTTGTTTGTAGTGAGAGAGGGATTTGTAATAAGGATTTCAAGGTTTTAGGGTTCTTGAAAGAATTTAATATTCTAACAATGTTGTGGCCAGGTTTTTTTTCTCTCTTCTTTTCTCCTCTTCTCTGGTTTGTGTGAAAAGAAGGTGATTATATAATGGAAATTATGGTAAAGCAAATGGGCTTTGAATGTGCAATTGGGCCTCCAATATTCACTTGAATTCGTCACTTTCCAGGCTAAATCGCAGGGACTTAAGTGCATTTTTTGAAGTTGAAATGTGAAAACAAAATGTAGCTGACATCGATAACTAACTCCTGTCCGAAAATCGGCTCAATCGGATAAACGGTGAATTAGTTATGAATTTTTGAAGTTTCAGCTCAGACAAACTTATTTTGGGCTCCAGTGTCGACTCTAACACGTTCTTCAATAAAAAACTGGTATTGATCGGTGCATAATTTAGTCTCGACTTTTGAAGAAAAGTTGTAGATCTATGAGTCAGTGACCTTGTGTAAAAATATGAGTCCAATCCGATAAAAATTGACCGAGTTATGAATTTTCGAAGTTTCGGCCCAGATGAAATACTATTCAGCATTCAGGATTTTCAGCGTGTTATGCATTCTGAGCAAAAAACGAAGGCCTTTTGAATACCGTTTGAACTCAGTACCTTCTGTGAAAATGTAGTCACCTCAATTTGTGAAATTTTGGCGCCGGAACCAGCTCGATACGATGAAAATCGACCAAGTTATGATTTTCTGAACATGACGCAAATAAACTTCTGTCACAAATTTTCTGCATGAAAATACTTGATAAATCCACATTTTGAAGACCTTCTAATCGAAATTGGCTTCCAGCCGTGAGATGAAAACGTAGATAATGTCAAGACGGAATTTTGGCCACCGGAACGGGTTCAAAACGAGTCACGATCTTCAAGTTATGAATTTTTTAGCGCGTAAAAACTGCACTTTCAGCACACTTTTTCACCATATTTCTTCAAGAAAACTCGCACATTCGGATACCTTCTTTAAAGAATTGACTCTTGAGCCGAACCTGAATTTGAGAATACGTTATCAGAGATATCTTGGCGAAAGAATACCTGAATATGACGCGCCGGGTTGGTCTTGTGAATTTTTCTTGAAATATTTTGAGAAATATGGGAGGGCAAATTTTGGGGTACAACACTTCCTCTATTTATAACTGAGCTTACACCCTAAGCTCAAAGCCTAAAATATCTATTTTGTTACTAAATCAAATCAAATCTATTCTAGACTTAAATCAAATCTATTTAAATCTCAACAAATCTAATCTTTTCGACACTATGAATTACAATTTAACAAGTTCGAATGTTAGCTTGTGTAAAATATTTGTTTTCTTGTGAGTAGGCCTCATGGGAAAATCGTGCAAAAAGCTC
Source organism: Vicia faba (assembly GCA_948472305.1). Lineage (NCBI taxonomy): Eukaryota > Viridiplantae > Streptophyta > Magnoliopsida > Fabales > Fabaceae > Vicia > Vicia faba. Next base: position 314,106,048 of record OX451737.1, read on the forward strand.
AACTCATATTATAGTGGATACTCTCATGATGAAACTCTTAGGGACAAGAGTAGGACTAGTGGTTAAGTAAAAATTGTATTAATCTCTATTGCAATCTTTCTGACTTTTATCTCTTTATTTTGTGTCTATTATTCTCTTTTCACTATATTTCTTTATTTCCATCTTTTTGATGTCTTATCTCTGTTTTATTAATTTTACTAACATAAAAATTCTAAATAAAGGGTTTTATAAATTATTTTCGATTTTTGAATATCACAACTCACCATCCCTTTTATGTTTGGAGTCACTTGGTCAATATTAACAATCTTTAGAACTTTACAACCAAAGACAAGGGGGGGGGGGGGGGGGGGGGGAGTAAGGTTAAACTTAGTAAGACACTTCGAAATATTTGAGGGTATCTAAAGTGATTAGAAAATACTTCTAAACACCTTGGACTTGTTTGATTTTTATATAGAGAGAGTTTGAGAGATCGAGAAACACTTGGACAGAAAATAGGGTTTGTTCTGGGGAACTTAGGTGACTATATTCTTGTAACTAATTTGTAATGTTTTATAAATACTTTTTAGAAGTATAGTGAATTACAAAGTCCCCCCCTCTCTCTCTCATAGTAGATTATTTTATCGAACTGGGTAAACAAGTTATTATTTTTCTTGTCTTTTATCTTCTTCTTGCAAGTTAAGTTATTGTAGTATTGCAAATAGAGTTATTTTTTATAAAGACTATTTATTTTGGTTGTCATTATATTTAGTCCCCACACATAATATTTCCTAATTTGATTAAACCTTTCAATTTCATTACAAGTGACGCCCACCGCAGAGTCAGGGGTTTTGTTTATAAGTGAGCACCTTGGGTTATAAATGGAAAATTGATAAGTTTTCATGAAACAATAATTTTGGATTATGGAAAGTAAAGATGCAAGCAGTCTTAACTCAAAAGAAGTGTACTAAAGCATTGAAGAGTGACACAATGATGCTTGCATATATAACACAAGTTGAGAATATCAACATGGTAGATAAGGCCAAACATGTAATTATCTTGTAACTCACAGATAAAGTTTTAAGGGAATTTTCCAAAGAAAAGACTGCAACTTCAATGAGTGAAAACATTGAATCATTGTAAATGACTAAGTATTTTCCTTACATGAAGTATTTGAAATAATTACTATACTCATTTTGAATGGTAGAAAACAAACCCGTGGTGAAGCAATTGATATACATTCACAAGATCATTGATGTTTGTAGTATTATATTTGTGAGAGTCTCAGATAAGGGCGACATAAGGGTTTCCTCAATGTTAAGTGTCTCCAAGGCATTACCTTTGTGTAGTATGAGGCTCACCTTTATAATACACATGCACAATTCCACTATCCGTCCATCAGTTATGCAAACCGAGTCATGCCACGACTTTCTGGAAAATAGGTAGCCAACAAACTTCCCCAGTCAAGGGGGAGCATTTATCACCCCTTAGGGTTTCCTAAGTCCTAGGTCCAAGGTGTCGTGATGTGTAAAAAAATGCGAACAAAAGTAATGTAGCGGTAAAGATTTGAGATTAAACCATCAATTGACTTATCTCACTCAATGAAGTTGCCACCGCACTTTATTGTTTCCAAAGGGGAATGATAAAAAAGCGAATAAAACCCACAATGAAATAAAAGATCAGAGATCGAGGTACGGGTGTCGGTTATGCACAGGGAAGGTATTATCACCCTAAGCATCTACGATACTCCACAGGATCCACTTTGTTTGTTTTCTTTCAAAAGGTGTGTGTGATCGGTGGGAATGAGAACTGACTGTTTTGGAATGTTGGTTCGCGTTTTCGTTTGTTTTCGCAAAATGTCGCGGTAAGCAAGAGTCGCCACCGTCTTTTATTTTATCCAACAAGGAAAGGACAAAAGCACAGAAAAATTCCTTTTTGAGATATTTCTCGGGTTTGGGAGGTAGATTATAGAAAGGGAAGGTGTTAGCACCCTTTCTATCTGTGGTTATCCACGGTCTCTTAGGTACTTGCTCATTATGTTTTCAAAAGTTTGCTTTTCTTTGTGTTTGTGGATTTGAAAAGAGTTTTGTTTTTGAAGAGAGTGTAAGTGCGAAAAGTTTTGTTTTTGTTTTAAAAGGAGCAAGTACTTAAGAACATCTACCTACTCAAAAAGGAATTAGACTGTGCAAATGTCCTTTAGACAGTGCTATCCCACTATTGAGGAGTAGGTAGCACCGTCGTTGGAGTTTTCGGGTCAATTCGATTAAGGGACGTGTGGTCACTAAATCAACGTTAGGACGCCTTAGCGGTAACCCTAATGTCTTAGATCATTTTTCCGAGGCAACCGTTTCGAGGCAACTATGATCTTTGGACAAGAGGGCGACCTCTAAAACTTCCTATACTCAATGACCACGTTCGAGGCAACCAAGTGAGGTATACCCTAAGAGTGGCATGTGCAAGTGTGTTACTTTTCAGTTATATTATCTTTGTACATGTTAATGGTGAGCTACTGTTGATTTTAGGTTAAAGATTGATCTTGTCATGCATTGCCTATTATTCAAACATCTAACAATTAATATTGTGCGGGAATCAAATTGTAGGAAATTAATCTAAGCTATTACAAGGCGTCGGGTATTTACATCGCCAAAGACAAACCCTTTTAAAATTAAATTGCGAAAAGTAAATAAAAGCGATAAATAAAATTCCTAAGTTAAACTATTACATTCTCGAAGCAGCTACAATATTGAAATATGGATAAAAAATAATACGCGCGCGAGAAAATTAAATCGGAGTGTCGTAGGGTTTTGACCCCTTTTTTTTAAAGAAAGCATATTTTTTGTTATTTTTTGAATTAAAAATTAGTCTAAGTTAATAATTGAATTAATTAATTAAATGAAAATATTTTTGTGTTTTTATTTTAATTAAGGAAATAAAATAAGAATGGTTAAAAATATTAAAAACCTAATTCTAAATCAATTTTAATTTATTGCAAAATATATTATTGTTAAACCTATTTAAACTAAATAAATTAATTAATTGTTTATTTACAAAAATGAAATAATAAAATTAATGGAATTAATAAAAATATTATTTTTGTTGTTTCTGATTTTTTTATGAAAAGTTAATTGGTTAATTAATTAATTAAGATAATAATAATAATAAAATAAATAAATAAGAAAAAAGAAATAAAATGTAAAAAGAAATACTCAGGGGGTGTGGGCTTGATCTAGGTGTGAAACCAACAATTAGTTGGCCCAAAACATCCAGCCTGTTTTGACCTTTGGGATCCAACGCGTGTTTATTGACCAAGGAGTATGATGGGCGTGCAATCTGGACCCTTGGATTTGGCCTAGAGGCCACCTGGCGCCTGGATCCATGAGACATATGGTGGACTGCATCTTGGGCGTTGCACACAATTTTCTGGAGAAAAAATTGAATAAAGTTTTGGGGGACCTGGGATTCGAACCTAGGTCCCAAGGGGTTTTGCAATAGCACGCTCACCAATCCAACCAGCTTGTTCAATTGTTATTGGAATAGAAAACAAATATTATATTCAAAACAATTAATTATGCCCTGCAAAATAAAAAACGTGCTAATGATTCAAACAAACCAATGGACGCAAGCCACGTTATCATCTTCCTCAAATACCCTGGTTATTTACCTGCGGATTTTTATCCGCAAGAAGATTCGTAGGGCATCTCAAAAACCTTCTCCAGGCTATGTAAACGAAACCTAAGAGTACCAATGCACTCGTCTCTTCCTCCTGGTCATCCCTGTAACCATTATTTGGCCCAATTTTCCCTATAATTTAAAAACAACACAATAAAACCCTAGGTTCGGGTACATGATTATAGGCCATGAAAACGAAATTAAATGATGCAGACTTGTTAGAGATTTTATAAGGATCAAGATTATGTCAATAGTTTATCAAAAGGATGCAAGAATGAATGGTTTCAGTTTCATGTTCAGAGCCGTTTTCAAGAACACTTACAGCGCTTTTCAGATAGCTTCAGGCCTTGGCTTTGGTTGCTATAGCTTCAGGACATTGCAAGCAAGAACACCACGTTGTGATTTTGGATTGAATTGGCCTCCAATGTTGATTTCGATCTTCACTTTTTCAAGCTTTTTCTCAAACTTCTTCTGGCCGTTTTAGCAGTGCTTTGTGCGTGTTCTTGCTTTGTGTGGCTTGTGTGAATGTTATAGAATGAATTTAGGTCAACACTTGGGCCATAATCTATGTGCATTCAAGGTTTTGAGATTTGATATGATCACCATTATCAAGTTTCCAAATATAGGCCAAATCTTATTTTTTATGCATGAAAAGCCATGATACGAGTTTGATTTGATTCATGATGATAATTGAAAGTTGTACCAATCACAAAGATATGAATTCATCAATTTTTAGATTTTATTTGATTTAATATTGATTAAAAATGAATTAAATCAATAAAAATTAAATAAAATATTGATTAAAAATTAAATGAATGGCCATGAAATCAAATATGGGACACGTGTGTGGCCTGACAATACCATATCAAGTGGAAAAAAGTGGGCCATTTTGTCAAAAATTGGAGTTTTGAGGATAGTTGACTTTTGGCAAATTTGGAAAAATGCCCAACTTCAATAATGCATAACTTCTTCAATTTTGAACTTTTGGAGGTGTTCTTGGACTTTTTAGAAACCTTGAGATGTCCTCTAACCAACCCTTTTGGTATCAGCTCATTTTGATCTTCCATGATCAAGTTATTAGCTTTGGAAAAAAAGGTGTTTTGGTTGACTTTCAAAAATGACCTATAATGTCCAAATTTGTAACTTTTTGTGAGTGCATTTCTTGATCTTGGGGTGTGAAGATGGATTTTAGGAAATTTCATCCTCTTCAAAATGAGCTTTGGATGGGTCATTTATCATAAAGTATGGGAAAGTTATGCTTGGTCAAAGTTGAGTTGACTTTTCCTACAAAACCCTAATTTAGCAACTTTTGAATCTTGATGAATCTTGAGCAACCCTTGATGAATAATGATCAACCCTTGATCAAATGATGAATTATCCTTAAAAATGAGAATGTTGACAAAAAATCTTGAAGTTTGACTGTATTTGGGACACAGTTGACTTTTGCCCTTGCATAGTCGATTTTTGGGTCTCTTGAGCAATTGACTGACCAAACTTCCTCTGCAAGGCTTGAAATTTGACATGTATGAACTTAAGAACATATTAAGACATTGGGAAGCACTTGAGGCCATTTGGATATGAGGACATTAATGCAATACAAAACCCTAATTTTAACTTGACTGCCTTAGGAGGTGATTTGACTATCCAACCCTTGAGCCAACTTGAGCAACTTGAAGATTATTCTTGACATGTCTTGAGAAATATGGGAGGGCAAATTTTGGGGTACAACAGTGTGTTATCTAAAGGCTTACTTGCTAAAGGAAAAATAATGAATGAGTATTTACAAACAAAAGAAAACAAAATGTTTTTTTATTATTTTTTCTCGCCTTGGGTCATAAGACTTAGTGCCTACGTACTCCCTCGTGCAATGGGAAAGTCAGAGCATCGTAGTTCGGCTAGGAAAGACTTGTCTGTTGGTTGATTTTAAACGAAGAGACAAGTCGTCATTTTTAGGAGAGAAATCTTAACTAACACCCACAAGGTGTGAGAAAGATGGACCATGCGCCGACATGAGTGAGGGTTTGAGAATACCTCTAGTAATCAAGTGGAAAAGTCGACACCTTTATAACCATGGGGATATGAGAATGTTACTCGACTATAAATGAATCATGCCTAATCTTGGAAAAAGTTTTAAAGGATAAAAGGTGCTCGAGCGCACAAAAGGGTTTGAATGAGTTGAAGTGTTTTTGTTCATTTTGAAATATGTCGAAGTATGATTAAATGAATTGAAGTTTGTTTAAATAAAAGAAGTTTTAAAAGAAAAGGCACTCGACAAAGTCGAGGTTTATTATGAAAGCGGTTCGAGTTTATAAACAAAGAAGATTTTGAAAAAAAGATGAGAAGGTTTTGAAAATTAAAGAAGATGTGAGGAGATGGAGGGACTATCCTATGTACATGAGGGTAAAAGATAAGGTAAAAGCTAGGGAAAAGAACTGTATAACCAACAAGAAGCTAACACTTGAGACAATGAGTCAATTTATAATTCCCATCCTTTGGATTGAAATCAAACAAGCAAAGGTAATAAACCTCTTAAGAATACCAAACTTCAAATGCATTAGGTCTTCACAAAAACTAGGCAGAGTAACAACTGTATGCAGATGAATTCTATTGTACCCAAAAATTTGCCCTCCCATATTTCTCAAAACATTGCAAGGAAAAACTCCAAATGGCTCAAGATTGCTCAAGAGTTAGACAATCAAGCTATCTCCCAAGGCAGTCAACCTCAAATTAGGGTTTTGTGTTGCATTAAGGTCCTCATATCCAAATGGCCTCAAGTGCTTCCCAATGTCTTAATATGTTCTTAAGTTCATACATGTCAAATTTCAAGCCTTGCAGAGGAAGTTTGGTCAGTCAATTGCTCAAGAGACCCAAAAATCGACTGTGTTAGGGCAAAAGTCAACTGTGTCCCAAATACAGTCAAACTTCAAGATTTTTTGTCAACATTCTCATTTGTAAGGATAATTCATCATTTGATCAAGGGTTGATCATGATTCATCAAGGGTTGCTCAAGATTCATCAAGATTCAAAAGTTGCTAAATTAGGGTTTTGTAGGAAAAGTCAACTCAACTTTGACCAAGCATAACTTTCTCATACTTTATGATAAATGACCCATCCAAATCTCATTTTTAAGAGGATGAAATTTCCTAAAATCCATCTTCACACCCCAAGATCAAGAAATGCACTCACAAAAAGTTACAAATTTGGACATTATAGGTCATTTTTGAAAGTCAACAAAAACACCTTTTTTTCCAAAGCTTATAACTTGAGCATGGAACATCAAAATGAGATGGGACCAAAAGCGTTGGTTAGAGGACATCTCAAGATTTATAAAAAGTCCAATAACACTTTAAAAAGTTCAAAATTGAAGAAGTTATGCATTGTTGAAGTTGGGCATTTTTCCAAAATTGCCAAAAGTCAACTATCCCCAAAACTTCAAATTTTGTCAAATGGGCCCATTCTTTTCCACTTGATTTGATCTTGTCACACTATACACGTGTCCTAGCTTCAGTCTTATGGCCATTTAATAATTTTTCTATTTTATGTGATTTTTTATTGAATTAATTCATTTTAAATCAATTTAAATCAAATAAAATCTAAATATTGATAACTTAGGATCTTTTTGATTGTTATAGGTCTTAATTGTCATCATGGACATGATCAAATCCGCATCAAGCCATATCATGAACAAAAAGATGGAATTTGAACAATTTTGGAAGGTTTTTCATGGAGGATCAAATCAAATCCTAAAACATCAATGCACAAAGATTGAGTCCACAAATGTTAACCTAATACATTGCTCATTACATATACAATGCAAAGAGGCACGAATTAGAGGTTGGAGGCTGCAAAATCACAAGAACAAAACTTGGAAAATTGTCAAAAAAGCTTGAAACTGAAATCACACCTAGAGGCCAATTCAGAACCAAATCTCAACGTGAATCAATTGCTGGGCAATCACTGAGTGAGAAGCAATCAAAAGCAAGCCATCCCACCCTCTCAATCGCGCTGTAAGTCCCTCTGAAAACCGCTCTACACTTGAAATTGTATCCTCATATTCATGCACTTTTTTGGCAAAATCTTTACATATTCATGCTTATCGTTCCATTTAGAAGCTTTCTGCATCATTTGATTGCGTTTTCATGAGCCATAGCCCCATACCCGAACCTAGGGTTTTGGAAGTTTGTTTTTGGGCGTTTTCTTTGCAGGAAAAATTGGAACCAATAATGGACATAGACGTGTTCAGGAGGAAGAGACGACCATGACTATGGTCTTGGAATTGATTTTTATAGCCTAGAACTAATTTTAAGATGCAGCTATGGATTTAGCTGCGGATGTAAATCCGTAGGTAAAAGAACTAGGTTTCAGTGGAGAAGACGAAGACGTGCCCCCTCCCCATTGGACCATTCATAATTCGCGCATTTTTTTGTTTTAATTCTGGCATTTGATTTGTTTTCTAATATATTAATTGTTACCTAATACACTAACAAATGAAACGTAGTGGCTCAGTGGCGAAGGCGTTAGTGCATAGTCCAACAGGACCTGGGTTCGAATCCCAGGTCCCCCATGCCTTTGTTATGTTTTTTCTACAGATATTCCAATGCAATTCCAAGCGCGTAGCATACCATGGTCACTCACTTAATCACTAGCCAGATGGCCCCAGGCCAGATCTGGCAGTTCAGGGATGATGGTCTATGGTGAGGCCAGGTCAATGTGCCACAGGGAATCAGGAAAGGTCAATGCAGGCTTGCAACGTTAATGGGCCACAAATTGCCAGTCTCACCTCCTTTCCAGGCCCACACCCCCTTGGTTATTTCTATTTCTTTATTTCTTTTTATTTTATTTCTTTATTTTGTTTAATTATTTTTATTATTTAATCACTAACCAATTAATCTTTTTTCTCATAAAATCAAAAACCAAAAAATATATTTTATTTATTAAAATTAAATTCAACACTTTATTTTTGTAAATAAATATTAATTTAATCAATTTAGTTTTAATTAGGTATAACTTTTAATATTTTTTGCAATAATTAAAATTAATTTAGATAATTAGGTTTTTATTAATTTTGATCAAATTTTATTTTATTTCCTTAAATATCCAAAAATCCAAAAATATCTTTTTTTAATTAACTAATTTATTTATTTAATTAACTTAGTTTATTTCCTTTTAATTCAAAAAATAACAACAAAAAAATCTTTTCTTGAATAACAAAGGGTCAAAACCCTAGAATGCGCCCAATTTAAATTTCTCGCACGCGATCCATTTATCATATTGATGTAACTGTTTCCCAGAATGTAATAGCTTTAATTAGGACATTATTTTTACCGCTTTATTTACTTTCTGTATTTTAATTTTAAGGGTTGTTTTTGGCGATGTAAATACCCGACGCCTTGTAATAGTTTAGATTTAATTTCCGCAATTTAACTTCCGCAACTTATAAACTGTTAGATGTTTGGTAATAGGGAATGCATGACAAGATCAAAATGTTTAACCTAAAATCAACATAGATAACCATTGACATGTACAAAGATAAATAACTAAAAGTAATACACTCGCACATGCCCACTCTTAGGGTACACCTCACTTGGTTGCCTTCGAACGTGGTCATGAGTATAAGAAGTTTTAGAGGTCGCCCTCTTGTCTAAAGATCACAGTTGCCTCGAAATGGTTGCCTCGGAAAAATGATCTAAGACATTAGGGTTACCGCTAAGGCATCCTAACGTTGCTTTAGTGACCACACGTCCCTTAATTGAATTGACCCGTAAAACTCCAACGACGATGCTACCTACTCATCAATAGTAGGATAGCATTGTCTAAAGGACATTAGCACAAATTGATTCCTTTTTCGAGTAGGTAGATGGTTCTTAAGTACTTGCTCTCTCAAAACAAAATAAAACTTTTCGCACTTACACCTTTCAAACAAAAACTTCTTTCAAACCCACAAACACAAAGAAAAGCAAATTTTGAAAACATTTTGAGCAAGTACCTAAGAGCCCGTGGATAACCACAGATAGAAAGGGTGCTAACACCTTCCCTTTCTATAATCTACCCCCGGACCCGAGAAACATCTCGAAAAAGGAATTTTTCTGTGCTTTTTTTCCTTTCCTTGTTGGATAAAATAAAAGACAGTGTCGACTCTTGCTTACCGCGACATTTTGCAAAAACAAACGCAAAACGCAAACCAGCATTCCAAAAACAGTCAGTTCTCTCCCACCGTATCACAAATTCCCAATCGTAGACAAAGCATATAATCAGAATAACCTGCACACGGAGAAAACAAACAACCCAATATCTTGGGGGTAAACCCCAAGAACTCCAGAAAAAATAACAGTTGAAGTCACAAGGTTCCAAGGGTGGTCAATGCTTCTAATCCTAAGTCCAAGAAGTCCATAACTCCAAAATGCCAAGTGTTGTACCCAAAACTTTGCCCTCTCATTCCTCAAAAGATTATCCTGGACCCTTAGGTCTGCTTATGTCAAGTTTCAAGTCTTGGATTACAATTTTTTAAGAAAGTCATTCACAAGAGCAAAATGGTCAAAAGCACACTAAAAAGTCAAACCTTGACTTTTTGATCAAAATTTAAGTTTTAACAATTATATTTCATCAAGACATGAAATTGGTTCATAAAAAATCAGAAGTCAAAATTTGCTTTGAAAAAAATCAAATTTTCTAAACATTTAGAAAATTTTCTAAGTGTTAAGAGAATATGATACTTCAGAACTTCTGGGTCTCCACGCGAGTGCAGTCAGAATTTGCAAACATGGTTCAGAACATGATTCTTTAATCAAAACATGACTCTTCAGCATATGCTTCGATCAGAGCATTACCCTTCAAATATCACTCTGGTCTTCTGCGATCAGAACATCACAAAATCCCAAAACCTCGTTTGGACAACCTGCTGCACTGCTATAACACAGTCCTGCCACCAGCTGCCATAACACTCCAAGGTGCTGCTGATCTAGTCCACATATGCATTTTTCTCAAACCCCATAATTGCACCAAATTAGCATACAAAAGTTTTGTTTAAAAAGCAATGGAACAATATGCCAAAAAGGTTTAAAATCCCATTTATCCCCCCCCCCCCCTAAAACCACAGCAAACCCATCTATAAATAAGTTGCTCCATCACAAGTTCAAGGGCTGGCTTTTGGAAAGAGAGAATTATCAAAGAGAGAAAAGAAAACAGAAAAACATTCGTGAACCCAAAATTCCCAAACAAAACCAAACATTTGTTCTTCGCTTTGAATAAAAGAACATAACATTCTGTTCTGTTCCTTGCTAACCCTAAAACATCTGAAGGCAGCAGCTCAAGTCCCAAACACATGTTTTAGATTCAAGGTAAGTCTTTCTGACTTTGAATTTTTTATTCAGAACATCATTAAATATGTAAATATCATAATGTTGATGTTGTCCATATCATTGCATAAGTAGAAAAAACTGTGGATCAGAACTTCTTGAATAAAGCTAGGCTCAGAATTAGGATTAGAACTTCTATAAACTGTTGTGCTTTTATCTTTCTAATTTACTGTTGTTAAGAACTGAATAAGTTGCAGATGTTCTGACTAATGTAAGGAAGGAGGTGAAGTGTAACACAAAATTTCTGGGTTTTCTTTCCCATTGTTTTAACACACACAAAACTTCTGAGTTCTCCTCACTGTTTTAACACACCAGAACTTCTAGGTTTTCACATTGTTATGACACAACACCAACATTTCTAGACTAACTTGTTGTTTTAACACACACAGAACTTCTAAGTTCTCCTCACTGTTTTAACACACAAAACTTCTAGATTTTTTCACTGTTCTAACACTCAGAACTTCAGCGCGTAGCGACCCAAAACTTCTGTCTTTCCTTCTAACGTTTATTTCAGGACCTTAGCATGCATTAACCCAGAACTTCTGATTACCTCTGACGTTTCTTTATGAACCACAGCGCGCTTAGCATCAGAACTTCTGATCCCTTTTGTTTTGCTTTCAGCAACACGCTGATCCTATTTCTCATTATTGTTTCCTTTTTCTCTCTTATTTTTATTATTGTTAGCATTAATACTATTTTTATTAATATAAAAAGACATCAAAAAATATTTTCTTTTATTAAATAATCATTTTCCTTTTAATTTATTAAGACAAAAATCATTTTCAAAACAAACCTTTTCCTTTTTTCTTGTATTGTACAATTCAATATGGTTGTAATAGATGATTAGGATTTAAAATTCTTGCAACCCCCCATTTGTACATTTGTACCCCCAAATCTAAATGATGTAATAGCGTAGGACTTTACATTTCCACAATTTATCGCTTTCAAATATAAATGCTAGTAATTAGGGTTTGTATGGCAATACATAAAATCAACAAATAAATAATCCTAATCAAGACTAAATGCATGTAAATCAAACACACCGTTCACACTTGCACTCTTAGGGTAATCCCACTTTGTTGCCTTTCAGAAAATAGTCATGTACCTAGAATATGGATGTTTTAGCAAAGACCCTCGATAAAAGATCATAGTCCCTCGATGACCCTCAATTGTTTCCTTCGGTAAATGATCTAGTCCCTAAACGATGTTGCTAAAACGTTCCATAGGTTGCTTTCTATGACTATACAAACGTCCCACGCCCGTCCCTTCACATCCAACGATGGCTTTTTCTTACCAAAACAATGGTGAGATAACAACATCTAAAGGATGAGGAATAGAATATTTAAGACCTTTTGAGTAGGTAGGATACTCCTAGTTGCTTGCTTACTCACAATAAAAACATTTTATACACCAAACATTTTTCAAAAGACAAAACACTTTGTACGTGTTCTTATAGAGACGAGAACCATTACAAAGATATTCCTTTTCAAAATACTTTCAAAACCCACATCACAAACACACTTTCAAACAAAAAGCAAGTGATCTAGCAAGCAACTAAGAGCCCGTAGATAACTACAGATGAAAAGGGTGCTAATACCTTCCCTTTTCATAACCTACCCCCGAACTCAAGAAATAATCTCGAAAGGTCTTTCCTGTTCTTTTCAGCCTTTCCTTATTGGATAAAAGAAAAGTCAGTGGTGACTCTTGCTATCCACAATAATTGCGATCAAATGCAAAACACCCAAGTCAGTTCTCCCACCGTGTTACAGAACTGGAGACTCTGCTGGGGAACCTAACTTAAAAAAGTGGGGTTACCTTAGGGCTATATCACCTTTACTTGCTTTCTTTGTTTGTCTTGTTTGCTTTACATTTTTGGGTCTTTACTTGGGATTTTGTTAAATATCCTACACCCGGATCTGGGGCACCTTTTTAGGTAAGTAGCAATAAATCATAGAGGTTGTACGGAGTAGACCGATATGGACGAATTGATAGCTATGTTAGCATGACACTTTGGCTTGTATTAATGTTCCTTGAGTCAGTCAAGGATAACATTAGGCTTCCTTAGCGTCATTAAGCGCTAACTGAACTTTATAACCTTTTAATTGACTCATCCTAAGCCACTAGAAAGTAGTGAAATGGCCGACTTTGGTTCATACCTAATATTGGTTGATACTCGATGCTACACTCATTGAGATTGGACTTTTGGGATATTCTGGCCACAATACTTTGGTGCTTGAGCTAGAACAATGCCTAAAATAAAAGTCGGTGATATGAGACTCCTTAGAACCCGTTACTTTTAATAGGACAGGTTGAGCCAACTAAACTTCAAGAGGGTACTTACCTTTAAAGACTCACGCAAGCCATTAAACCTAGGGTCTTTTGTGTGACTTGCTTGATATGTCTGTGATTTCAAAGCATAACCATAACATCATGAACATCATGACATACATGCTAACCATTTCAAGAAGGCTAGAGATTTATCTTTCCTTTTTGTTTTATAGGGTATGGATTCAACTCGCATAAAGACCATCCAAATCAATTTTGTAGAGGTCCCTCCCAAGCTCAAAGAATTGGTCCTGAGAGTTCTTGAGAGCTCATCGTTCAACAAGAGATATGGTCACTTGCTCAGTTTGGTTACTACCGGGTTTGACAAAGGTCTCATGAGTGTTCTGTTCCAGTTCTTCGACCCTAAACATTATTGCTTCACTTTTCCATATTACCAATTAGTGCTTACGCTAGAAGAGTTCTCCAAAATACTTGGGTCACCTATATTGGAGAAAGTACCTTTCACCGGCTTAGAACAAGATCCAGTTACTGAAAGTGTTTCCATAGTCTTACATTTGAAACCATCTGACATTGAATCCAATTAGGAAAGAAGAAGTGGAGTCAAGGGTCTCCTTGTAAGTTTTCTAATGAAGAAAGCTCAGATATTCTTAGATGCCATGAGTTACCATGCCTTTGAAGATGTCCTAGCTCTATTAATCTATGGATTGGTTCTGTTCCCCAATTCAGACCAGTTTATAGATGTCAGTGCCATCAACATCTTCCTTGCTTGCAATCCAGTGCCTACATTGCTCGGAGATATGCTGCATTCACTCCACACTAGTACTATGAAGAAACAAGGTACTCTTATGTGTTGTACGCATTTGCTCTATCGGTGGTTTATTTCGCACCTCCCTCGGTCAGTAATGAAGAATGAATTAGGCTTGAGGTGGAATCAAAGGATAATGTCCCTTTCTCACTCTGATATCTATTGGTGCCCTCGCTCTCAAGAAGACATCTCTTTTATTGATCGCTGCATAGAATTCCCTAATGTGCCACTTCTTGGAATTAGATGAGGCATCACTTACAACCCTTCTTTGGCCCTACGTCAGTTCGGATACGCTCGAAGAGATGGTCCCCATGATATGCTCGTCCAAGGTATTGTGTTTGACTATTCAAATGACCTGCAAGGTTATCGCCAGAGGTTTATTCTCACTTGGGGCATGGTAAAGAAGACCGATAGCAGTACTTTGGAATGCAAAAAATCCATCCCTTTGGAGCCTTACCTCCAATGGGTACGAGCTCGTGCTCAAAATCTTATGATGCCATATGCTGCTATACTGCCAGTGATCTCAGAGTCTGTTGATCAAGAAGACGAACCTCGCATCATTTTTTATCCTAATATGCCAATAAGCTTCAAAGAGTTGCAAAAGTCATGGATCCAGCTCAAGGAAGAACGAGACACCTTTGAGAATCAATTCTACGCCAGTGAGAAGAAAGTTCTGGAACTCACCAAGCAGCTTCATGAAGAGCAGAGTTTGAACGCCTACATCACACCAAAAAGGATGCGTTCAACCTTTTTGTCTTAGGGGTTTTTGTATTTTTATTTCTTTCATTATAAGCCCAAAGAGGCATGATGTACTCAAACTTGGATTTATTAATATAACATGTGTTTCCTTTTCGTCTAAGCAAATTTAAATCTCTAACTGTCTTGAAATCATTTGCATATGCATTTTCATTCATCATAACACAAACATGTTTCTTACAACAGGTCTCCTTATCTTTCTACTGTTTATTTCAGTGAGATGGATATTGAAAAGACAATAAAGGATCTCCAAGCGCAGAACGCTCAATTCCAACAAATGTTCTTGGCTCTAGCAAAAGGACAAGAGGATTTGAAAACTCTGCTGATCAAAGAAAAGAAGAAGAAAGCAAAGAAATCGCCTGGTGTTTTGAATCTGGGAAGAAGGTTTAAAGGACCATCTAGACGAACTCTAAAGTTTGCAACATCATCTGGTGAAGGGGATAATCAAGAAGGGAAAAACAAGGAAGTGAATGACCATCCAGAGTCTGAAGAAGAAGAAGAGGTTGATTACTCTGAAGAGCAGTATTCTCCAGCTGGCGATAAATACAAGCAGCTGGAGGATCGCCTCAATGCTATGGAGATCCAGAGGGTACCTGGATTGGATTTTGAAGATATAGGACTTGTCTCAGGGGTTGTCATCCTGCAGAAATTCAAGGTCCCCACTTTCGCTAAATATGACAATGTCTCTTGTCCAAAGTTGCATTCAAGGTCATACGTAAGGAAAATTCAACCCCAGACCGCAGATAGGAACCCATGGGTGCATTTCTTCCAAGAAATCTTATCGGGGACGCAGTGGATTGGTTCTATCAGTTGGAAGGGACCAATATTTGCAATTGGGAAGATTTGGCTGCTGCTTTTTACAAGCAATACTAGTATAATGCTGACTTAGCTCCAACTCGGTCACAATTGCAAGGCATGTTTATGGGTGCTGGTGAAGTTTTCAAAACCTATGCTCAAAAATGGCGGGATCTTGTGGGAAGAGTCCAACCCCCTCTATCTGACAGAGAATTGGTGGATATTGTAAGTCTCAGAGTGCCTAAGAGGGGGGGGGGGGGGGGTGAATTAGGTCTTATAAAATTTACTCGGTTTTATGAGAATGCTTGGTAGTAATTTTTTTGGTTAAGTGTTTGAAGTTTTTGTTTATATCTTTATCTTTTCCTGATTATGGTGATGAAAGCGATAAATGCGGAAAAGTAAAGAACACGGTGATATATCCTGGTTCCCCTCACAATCCGAGAGTACTCCAGTCCCCTTTTCAACACGAAAGAGATTTCACTATAGTTAGAATGATTGTACAGCCTATGCTTACTATCTAACCTATAGGGTGATCAAAGGTTCTTAACACCTTTAAGACCAAACAAACACTAATGTGAATGAAGAACAATCCTCTTCAAATCACAACACTTACTTCCAACAATCCTGGATAGTAAGGGAAAATCTTTAAGTAATACAATGATTAATTTTGAAGTATATGGAGAGCTTTATCAATCTTCAATTGATCTTCTTCTTCAAGATAAAAACAATTCTCAACAATGTATATAAATGTTCACAATGTATGTATGAAACTTGAAATGATAATGAAAGTGTATATGGCAAGTTTCACAAAATTATGAACACATGAAAGTTTAAATTCAAATGTGAGTAAAAGAGAAAATTGTTAATGAAGAAGTATATTTGTTAATTTGAAAATTGAAGTATTGAACATTGAACATATATGAAAATGTTATTGTGTTCTTGTTTTGAAAATCTGAAAAATCTGCATTTTATAAAGTTGTAAGAACCTCTTCATTCATGCCAATTCATATGAAAAGTTGCAATGCATTCATGAAAAGATACCACTTGAAAAATGTTCAAAAAACAAAGTAAAAGCTGCATTGGTTCGCTAGGAACCGGTTCCGACACTGACAGAACCCGGTTCTTAGTGAACGTTATAAGTTGGAATTCAAATTTATCACGCAGGAACCGGTTCCCCTATTGGTACAACCCAGTTCCTGGTACAAAAACCAGGGACATGTTTTTTGAGAAAAGCTGGAACCCGGTTCCCTGTTAGGGAGGAACCGGTTCCTAAAGGTTTATTTTCAAAAATACATTTTGAAAGATATTTCAAACAAAGTTTTTCTTGATGTTAAAGTTATGGAATATGTATATGTTGATGAATGCATATTGTGAACATCTATATTCAAGATTTAAAGAATTATTTTTACCATATTGACATTTGATGATTTCTTTAATAATTCTTCAATAATCTTCAAGACTTTAATTTGATGTTGATAAGCTTTTTGCACATCCTTTGAAACTTGATGTCCATGTTGTCTTCATCAAAACACATGCTTTAAATATGACTTGAGAAGCTTGCAATTACATTCTCCCCCTTTTTGATGATGACAACCAAGTCTTGAAAACGATTTCTTGAAATGTTCATGTTGTTTTGTGTAGCGAACATGTTGAGCAAATGCAAGGCTCCCCCTAAAATGTATGCTCCCCCTAAGTCCATGATTCTTTGAATTTTGGAGAGAGTTTGATATTTATTTGGGCCTGCAATTTCTTGAAACAAAACAACATCCACGCATACTCTTCTCCCCCTTTGTTAACATAAAAAAGGATGGGGAAAAAGAGTGAAATAAATACATTTAAAAATTAAGACGTGTATCTTAAGAGAAACATTAGATATCACCTTCATCCAAAATACCAAGTTCTCTTCCAAGCTTTTTGTTCTTGATGGACCAAAGATATCCATGTGAAACAATTGTAGTGGTCTTGTAGTAGACACCACATTCTTAGATTTGAAAGTTGTTTTGGTCTGTTTGCCCTTTTGGCATGCATTACATAATTTGTCCTTGATGAACTTCATCTTTGGTAGACCAATAACTAAGTCATGCTTAACCAATTTGTTCAAGTGCTCCATGTGAATGTGAGCGATCCTCTTGTGCCATAACCAAGCGTCATTGTTGTTTACCATAAGACATTGTACCTTCAGAGACAAATCATCTAAAGTAATCATAAAAATATTGTTAGTTATTATACCTTTGAGTTTTACCTCATTGGTTGCCTCATCCATAATGAGACATTCATCTTTGTTGAATTTGATCTTGAACCCTCTATCGCAAAGTTGACTTATGCTAAGAAGATTGTGCTTTAATCCTTCAACATAGAGAACATTCTCAATTTGAATGGATGGAAGTGTGCCAACTATTCCAACGCCAAGAATCTTTCCTTTGGTGTTGTCTCCATAGGTGACATACCCTTTGGCTTTATGTACTAGATATGAAAATTAGTGTACATCTCATGTCATATGCTTTGAACATCCACTATCAAGCTACCAAACATTTGATGTGGATTTCAAGCATACCTACACAAACAAATTATTCTTTGTTAGGTACCCAAGTTGCCTTGGGTCCTTCGTAGTTAGTTCCCTTTTTCACCCACACATAATGCCCACTTGCTATACTAAAGTTTCTAACATAGCAAGCATTAGGTGTATGGCCTTTAATACCACAATAAAAACAAGTAGGTTCAAAGTTACTTCTATATCTAGAAGGATAAGATTTCTTCTTAGGAAATGTTTTCTTTTTCGATACATTAGCCTTTTTCTTTTGATGATTATGAACAACTTGCTTCTTTTCTACTTTCTTGGGATTGGAACTATTACTAGCCTTTACAAAAACAGTGGGATTGTTACTTGGTTTCTTAGAATTCACATAACCAAGACCCCTTTTATCATTAGGATAGCGTTGTTGGCTTAGTAATCCTTCCAATCCTACTTGTCCTTTTTCATATCGTTCAATGACTCTTTTTAATTGAACAATTTGAAAGACATTTGATTCACACTTGGAGCATGCAAAGTTTTCTTTTTCTTTAATAAAATTCTATTTTTGAAGATCAAAATCTTTAGTCATGGTGTCAATTTTTTCTAAACAACTTAGAAGTTCTTTTTCTTGATTTGACACCTTTTTTGTATAAACTTTTGCATTCTTTCAAGAGTTCATCAATAGCATCTTGAACATCATCATCAAAAAGATTAAATTCATTACTAACCTCTTCTTCATTGTCGGAGTGATGTGAAGCCATTAATGCTAGATTTGCACATTCCTCGCTTTCCGAATTGGATGAAGAACTTATCTCATTATCTTCCCATGCAACATAAGCCTTTTTGTTCTTGAACTCCTTTTTGCCTTTGAATCCATTTTTCTTGGAGAGTTTTGGACAATCCCGCTTTATGTGACCTTGCTTTCCACATTCATAACATGTGACATCTTGTGTTGATGTGGAGGCTTCTTTATCTTTATGATTATAAAATTTCTTCCTCTTGACAAAGTTAGAATTATGAAGATTATTTTTATGACCAAAATATTTTCCTAACCTTTTTACAAGAAGCAAGAAGTTTTCATCTTCCTCTGATGCATCTTTATCTTGACTTTCCTTTGAATCAACTTTCAAGGTAATGCCTTTGGATTTCTTCTCTAAATTTTCATGTTTTTCAAGTCTACCGAGTTCCGTTTCATATTCTTGAAGTTTGCCAAATAATGTAGCGGAAGTCATTGCGGAGAGACTCTTCTTTTCCGAGATTGCCGTTACCTTTGGTTGCCATTCCCTAGTCAATGATCTAAGGATTTTCAAGTTGAGTTCATCATTTGTCAAGGTTTTACCAAGAGCATTTAAGTGATTTGTCAAATGCACAAATCTCTTTTGTAAGTCAAGAATGGATTCTCCTGGCTGCATTCGAAATAGTTCATATTCTTGACTCAAGGTATTTAGTCTTGATCTTTTTACTTCAGTCGTTCCTTCATGAGTTTGAACCAGGGTATCCCATATTTCTTTTGCTGTCTTGCAGTTCGAGACACGGAAAAATTCGTCCATACTGAGTGCACCTTGAAGAAGGTTTATTGCCTTTTTGTCATAGAGAACTTTCTTTTTATCATCGTCGTCCCATGCAGTTTTGGATTTTACAGAACCAATGCCATTGATTACTGATATTGGGATAAATGGACCATTTTCAACAGCATCCCATACTTCCTCTCCTTGTGCTTCTAAATGCGCCTTCATGTGTATTTTCCAGAAGTCAAAATATTCACCACAGAATAGAGGAGGCTTGTTGTTACTACCACCATCTCTGAAAACTGGTTGATGATTTGCGGAAGCCATTCTGGATCTTTAGGAACAAGTTACCTATAACTTGCTCTGATACCAATTGTAAGTCTCAGAGTGCCTAAGAGGGGGGGGGGGGGGGGGTGAATTAGGTCTTATAAAATTTACTCGGTTTTATGAGAATGCTTGGTAGTAATTTTTTTGGTTAAGTGTTTGAAGTTTTTGTTTATATCTTTATCTTTTCCTGATTATGGTGATGAAAGCGATAAATGCGAAAAAGTAAAGAACACGGTGATATATCCTGGTTCCCCTCACAATCCGAGAGTACTCCAGTCCCCTTTTCAACACGAAAGAGATTTCACTATAGTTAGAATGATTGTACAGCCTATGCTTACTATCTAACCTATAGGGTGATCAAAGGTTCTTAACACCTTTAAGACCAAACAAACACTAATGTGAATGAAGAACAATCCTCTTCAAATCACAACACTTACTTCCAACAATCCTGGATAGTAAGGGAAAATCTTTAAGTAATACAATGATTAATTTTGAAGTATATGGAGAGCTTTATCAATCTTCAATTGATCTTCTTCTTCAAGATAAAAACAATTCTCAACAATGTATATAAATGTTCACAATGTATGTATGAAACTTGAAATGATAATGAAAGTGTATATGGCAAGTTTCACAAAATTATGAACACATGAAAGTTTAAATTCAAATGTGAGTAAAAGAGAAAATTGTTAATGAAGAAGTATATTTGTTAATTTGAAAATTGAAGTATTGAACATTGAACATATATGAAAATGTTATTGTGTTCTTGTTTTGAAAATCTGAAAAATCTGCATTTTATAAAGTTGTAAGAACCTCTTCATTCATGCCAATTCATATGAAAAGTTGCAATGCATTCATGAAAAGATACCACTTGAAAAATGTTCAAAAAACAAAGTAAAAGCTGCATTGGTTCGCTAGGAACCGGTTCCGACACTGACAGAACCCGGTTCTTAGTGAACGTTATAAGTTGGAATTCAAATTTATCACGCAGGAACCGGTTCCCCTATTGGTACAACCTGGTTCCTGGTACAAAAACCAGGGACATGTTTTTTGAGAAAAGCTGGAACCCGGTTCCCTGTTAGGGAGGAACCGGTTCCTAAAGGTTTATTTTCAAAAATACATTTTGAAAGATATTTCAAACAAAGTTTTTCTTGATGTTAAAGTTATGGAATATGTATATGTTGATGAATGCATATTGTGAACATCTATATTCAAGATTTAAAGAATTATTTTTACCATATTGACATTTGATGATTTCTTTAATAATTCTTCAATAATCTTCAAGACTTTAATTTGATGTTGATAAGCTTTTTGCACATCCTTTGAAACTTGATGTCCATGTTGTCTTCATCAAAACACATGCTTTAAATATGACTTGAGAAGCTTGTAATTACAGATATGTTCTTAGGCACGCTATCTGGTCCATTCTTCAAACGCCTGATTGGGAGCTCTTCGGCTGGATTTACCGAATTAATCATGACCGGTGAACGAGTAGAAGCGGGTATAGAAAGTGGAAAAATTCAAAGAGATGTATCCTCTAACACGATGAAGAAACCCTTTACCAGAAAGAAGAAAGTCAGTGTTGCATACGACCTTAGGAATCAAAACAAAACTGAACATCGCCCAATGGTAGGGGTTGTTATGATTTCCAATCCTGCACCAAATTAGCAGCGGAACTATCAACGTAGGCTAGAGGCGCCCATGAGATGATTCACCTGAATCAATATGACCTTGTCCCAAGCTCTGTCACATATTTTGAAGTCCAATCTGGTGACCCTAAAGGAAGCTCCCAAGAACCCCAATATAGCTTTTCCTTGCTATAACCCGAATGCTCGATGTGCCTATCATTCTGAAAGCCCGGGGCATGATACAAACGATTGTTGGGCCTTGAAGAATAAGATACAAGACCTTATCGAGGAGAAAGAGATTGAGTTTGATCCCCCAGAAACACCTAATGTGATAATGGCGCCAATACCTAAACACGTTCAAGGTGTCAATATTGTTGATGATGAGTGTCTTATTTCCTCCGTGAATGATTTAACTACTCCTCTTTTGACTATTAAACAAAATCTATTACGAGTCGGTCTGTTTCCAGGATGTGATGAAAGTTGTCAATTATGTATGACTCTACCAAATAGTTGTTTGTTACTGAAGATGGGCATTCAGCGCCTGATGGCTAACAAAGAAATCATGTTTTTAAAAGTTCCTCTTATCAAAAATTCCTGTGAAGATGTTTCAATAATCACCACCTCTGATAATCCTCCCAGGGTCTCCACCAAAAGACCCGTTAGGATTATATTTGTTCCAAAGTCGGCTCCCCTAATCATCACCGTGCCAAAACCAATATCATATTCTTCAGATAAAGTTATTCCTTGGAACTATGGGGCTGACGTCTATTACTATGGCGTCAAGCAAGACCTGTTGGATATCCAAGACAAGATTGAGAAATACATTGATCATGACGTTGTCAATATCGTTGGGACCAGTAAGATAACAAGAAGTGGAAGAATATTCTCACCTGAGATCTCTCCAAGGACCTTTGCTGCTCCTGAAATTATTCCTGCTACCGCTCCTACTAGCATTCCCAGTGATACCCCTGTTGACAATCCTACTGTAATCCCTGCCGCCAAGACAATGGCAAGGAAGTGTTATCTGAGCCTGTTCAGACGAAGGTGCATCCAGAGGATATTCCTGAAGCTTCTAGAAAGGAGATACTGAAAATAATCAAGAAAAGTGACTACAACATCGTGGAACAGTTGGGGCAGACCCCCTCGAAAATATCAATGTTGGCCTTACTTTTGTGTTATGAGGCGCATGCCAAAGCCTTGGTAAAGTTTCTCAAGACCGCCCACGTGCCACAAGAGACTTCCATTAACTAGTTTGAGAATTGTGTGGCCAATCTAACTGTTGGTAACAGATTGGGCTTTTCTGACGCCGACTTGACTCCCAAAGGAAGGAAACACAATGATGCCTTACACGTCTCCATTGAATGTAGGGGCACTACGCTAGCCCATGTTCTGGTGGATACGGGTTCATCGCTGAACGTCTTGCCTAAAAACACTCTTGACCGGATAAACTGCGAGGGACTCACTTTAAAGCCTATCAACATTGTAGTGAGGGCCTTTGATGGTTCTAAGAGGATAATGCACAGAGAAGTTGACATCCCTATAAAAGTTGGAACTCAGACTTTTGATTCAACTTTCTATGTGATGGATATCTGCCCTTCCTATTCCTGTCTTTCGGGCCGACCCTGGATTCATCACGCTGGTGCCGTCACTTCTACCTTACATTAGATGTTAAAGTACCCAATCAAGGGAAAGATCATCACTGTCCATGGGGAGGAGGAGTACATGGTTAGCCACCTGAACTCTTTCAAGTACGTGGAAATGGATGGTGAGTTCATTGAAACTCCATGTCAGCATTTTGAGGAAGTCTCACAAATAGTTGTGGCAGCCAGGACTACTACCAAGACTCCAAAGGTTAGTAGACCACCATTAAAAATGGTCACTTTGAAGGATGCTATAGAAGTGATTGAAGAAGGTGGACGCACTATCTGGGGTAAACTTCTGAATATTCCCTACAAATCCAACAAATTTGGTTTGGGTTTTACGTCGGAGGCACCAAGAGCAGTTTGACGAACTCGCACCGGGGGGACCACCTTTATGTATCAGCAATCAGGGAGTCAACACAGTGGAAGATAGTGATGGCAGTTGTGACCTGGACGAGTGGATCTTCCCAACCATCAGCGGAGGACTCAACAACTGAGAGGCCAAAGTATAGCAGTAGAAATGTTTAAGACTAAGCCATTGGATTGAATAGACTTATACAGATCAAAATAAAAATCGCCACCGTGCTTTATTGTTTCCAAAGGAATTGGAAAAGAGAGAGTATCCCAAAAAGAGGGGGGGAAATTCAAGGTAAGGGGGTTGGTTATGCAAAGGGAAGGTATTATCACCCTAAACATCTACGGTACTCCGCAGGAACCTCTTTGTAAAAATCTGTATATTTTGGCTATAAAATGTTGTATATAAAATAGATGGTGGAGGTGAGAAAAGAAGTATTTTTTTATGATTTTTTCACCCGCCGCGGTTTTGACCCTTTAGTACCTACGTACCACCTTTCATGCAATAGGGGATCAGGGTACACGTAGTTCCTCTTTTGAAAATTTTAAAACACAAGTGTGTTGGTTGATTTTATGAGATAAGACATCATCGTCATTGTCTGTGCGGAAAACATACTTACTACCCACAATTATGAGAAAGGAGAATTTGCATCATCTCAAAGTGGAGGATATGGCTTAGATTTTAAAATCAACAATGCCTCACTCAACACCCAAGTGGAAAATATCTCTCTTCACTATATATTGTAGAAGTATAGTTGTTTGCATCACTACAAGGATTGACAAGAGCCTAATCTTTTGAGAAAAGTTTTAAAGTAAAAAGCCAAAGTGGCAAAATAGTTTGAAATGAGATTGATTTACTTTTAGTCTTCTCACAAAAAAATGTCAAGGTATTATTAAATTGATTGAAGTTTATTTATGAAAATGTTTTTGAAAATACATGGACCTAGGTCCAAGTTTATTATGAAAGTGGTTCAAGTTTAAAAACAAGAAGAGTTTTCAATAGGAAAGAGAAGATTTTTCAAATTAAAGAAGATGGGAGGAGAAGAAGGGACTATCTTAAAGCATAAGGTAAAAGCTAGGGATAAGAACCATCTAACCAACAAGAAGCCAATACTTGACATTATGAGTCAAGATAGAATTCCCATTTTTTGGATTGAAACCAAGCAAGCAAAGATACTAGACCTCTTGAGGGAATCAAACTTCAAGTGTATTAAGTCTTCACAAAAATTGGGCAGAGTAACGGCTGTATACAGGTGAATTCCAGATTACAAACAAAGAATGTAATCACAATAACCTGCACACAAAACAAACAAACAACCCAATGTCTTGAGGTAAACCTCAAGAACTCCAGACAAAATATCAATCAAGGTCACAAGGTCTCCAATATAGGCCAAGGTTTCTAATCCTAAGTCCAAGAAGTCCAATACTCCATAATGCCAAGGATAGTAACCAAATAGTCCAAGTATCATTAAAGATTTTTATGGTTTATGTTGATTATTAGGTATCTTCAACAAGAAAAGAAAAGCTCAAGTGAGCAAAATAAAAATGACAAGAATATAAAGGGGCTCAAGTGAGCAAATATGAAAAATAGCATGAGATGTAAATGCTAAAGTAAATGGTGCATAAAATAAAAGAGCATAAAACAAAGTCAATTATTAAGTGGTTAGTTGGATGACCATCTTGAAACTTGCATTTGGAACTCATTATAGGATTGGTAGAACCAAAGCCTCCACACAACAAGTTGCATTTGCTTTTTGTCAAGTATATCATCCATTTTGGAATCCTCAAAAGTATCCTTTAATGATCAACGATGTTTAAGTGATCCGCGTTGACCAAAAGCAATGTAGATCCATTAGAGGATTGGTAGAACCAAAGCCTCCACACAATGAATCTCAAAGTTATTGGATCTAAGAGATCAAATTATCATACTTGGACTTGCAAACATAGGTTTGGGCCACGAATGATCATTTATTCGAATTGGGACAAAATTTAGTGCTATGTTAAGCAATCGTAAGTGGACTTATATAGAAGTCACACCTATTTTGAGGCCGGTCAATATCAATCTATGCACCATTTGTTTTGAGACATGACATAGAGATCATGCTCCAATAACACTTAGTGCCATAAGAAGGGGATGCGATGAAGAGGGGTGGGAGAAAATATACAAACCACATTTGAATTAAAATTTAATCAAACTATTATTAAAAGCATTCATCCATTTTATGGAGTTAGACTCAACACCATGGATCCAATGATGTTAACAAAGTTCATGATCAAAAATTCAACCCAAGATCAGCCAGAAAATAGAAATAAAAGAGAAAAATATCAACTATGTTCAAATTAATCAAGAAATATCAAGTAAGACCATAGAAAAATCAGAAAGAGACTCAAATATTTTTATAAAAATTTTGGTAATTTTTTAAAGTCAGAAACAATTTTTAAAAATGAAAAGAAATGAGTAAAATAAACCAAAAATGGTAAAAAATAACAAATTCAGAAATAAAAAATAAAAGAGGTCGCTAATATTTGTCACAATATCATTGGATCATTCCGTATTTTTTTTCAGAATTTAAAAATGCATAAAAGTATTTTTAAACATTTAAAACAATTCAAATAAAGTGAAAATTTATAAAAAATATCAAAACACAAAATAAAATTGTAAAAAAATAAAAATCAGAAAGAGAAAAATCAAAAATATTTTTCATAATTTTTTCAGATTTTTTGGACTTAAAATGAATTTTCTATGATTTTTTGAAATTTAAATCAATTAAAATAAAAATCAGAAAATAAAATATCAAACCAAAAAAATATGGATCATCTGATCATTGTCAAAATGCGCTAGTAAACAGATCAAGCGGACCTGG
Organism: Vicia faba; assembly: GCA_948472305.1. Taxonomy (NCBI): domain Eukaryota; kingdom Viridiplantae; phylum Streptophyta; class Magnoliopsida; order Fabales; family Fabaceae; genus Vicia; species Vicia faba. The sequence goes on from OX451737.1 coordinate 314,132,520, forward strand.
CACATTGTGCATGTTATGAACTTTAGTGAATAAAACACTAGACCACTAATTAAATCAGAAATTCAAAAAGAACAAATGGCACTCCATCATTGGTTGGAAGATGACACGTTGGTCATCTTCAACCTCCAGCTAACGTGCATTGCATGTCTCTCAAACTGTAAAATCAGAAGCTCAGACCTATGTCATTTGCTTCGTCTCTTCAAGACGAAGACAACCACACCTTCGCGACAAATTTATATAAATTGTAGCTCAAGCAATTTGGAAGGAAAGTTTTGAAAAGGAATTTGAAATTTCATGGTCAAAATATGTTTCCAGTTAAAAGCAAGTGTTGCAACTAGAACCAGGGCAATGAGAGCTTCACAATGATATCAAAGTTTGAGAGAATTGGTGAAGGAATCTACCTATTGAAGTTCAGTTGCAGAGATCTGTAAATGGACTTCTATGGATCAATATAGGTCACGATTCTTGAAAGTAATTGTATGGTTAGCTTCAAGGAAGATCAAGGAAGGTGAATTGATATAAAAAATGGATTGAAAAAGGCTTGAACACTGATTTCGAAGTTGCAGAAAAGTGAGTTATGGAATGAGTTTGGAAGGGTGATTTTGGCTGTTCAAGCTTGAGAAAACAAATGGGATAGCTCATGTATTTATAGGAGAAGCAAATAGGATCAAAAGGAAGAGTGAATGATGCATTTGGAGGGAATTTGTGTGGAGTTTGGACACGAGTGAAGTGTGATCTCATTTTCACCAAAACTCATCCTATCTTTGCGTTTTGAGGTGCTAAACACTTCTGGCAAGTTTGTTAATCAAGTTTAAATCAAAAACACGCACAAATCTTGTGATTAGAGGCCACGTTATGGATTTCAAAATTCTAACTTGGTGAGAAATTCAGTTTCAAGTTACCAATTTCAAAACAATGGCATTTTCAACTCAACGGGTCTTATGACATGATTCTTGATGCTTTAGAAAGATGAGATTGCAAGTTTTGCAATGGGAAAAGAATGGAATCAAATGGATGTTTGATCTGAAAGTTGAAATGAGTCAAAGTTGGGAAAAAGAGGTTGACTTTCCATACTTAGAAATATTTCAAATTTTTCTTCAAAAGTGACCTATAATGTTTTGCATCCAAACATGGCCTTCCTCTTGGAATTTTCTCTTGACCGATGGCATGAAATAGACCTCTTGAATTACATTTTTAAACTTGAACCATTCAAAATATCCAAAGATTGAAAGATTTATGAATTGTTGAAGTTGGCAAAAAAAATCATGAAATGACCTATAATCTTTTGTATCCTTAAGGCATCTTCCATCCATTTTCTCACTTTGCACATAAAATAAGGAATAAGGTTCACATCCTCAAGATCATTATGGAAAAAGAGTGGGCTCAAGGTGTTAAAAATTGACCAAGTTATGATCATTTGAAGTCACACATGGGAATTTTGGGGTTCATCTGGAGGACTTGTAATCTTTCTTTATCATCAAGTTTCTTCCACATGAAAACTCCTTGAAACTTTTGAAGTGATTTATTAATAACCCTTTGAAGAGAAGGATATTTTTGGAATAACTCAAAAATACCAAAAGATGAGCAAGATATACTTCTTTGAAGTTCAAAACCCTAGCTCCTAGATTAAGAAAATTCTTTGAGGAACTTTGACAATTTTAAACAACCTTCTTGTACCAACACTTTTGCTTTGTAGATACAAATTGTTAAGGATGATAATTAGAAATCATAGCAACCAAACCACTTCTATATCTTGAGAATTGATAGAAATATGCACTTGTGACCAATGGGAACAAGGCCTTGTCCAACCATGACAACTTCCTCAATCAACCCCTTGTACTTTTGAATCAATCTTGATAACTTTGAAATGTGGTGAACCAAAATAAACCTTGCCATGCTATTTCTTCCAAAACAACTTCAATGGTGAGGTTTGAATTTCTCAAGCTTTATGGAAATAAACTCATAAACCCATGGATCAACTTGCTAAGCCACATTGCCTTGACCTACATTATTAACAAGTAAGACAAACCTACATTGCATTTTATTAATTAAAAGGAAATTCAAAACAAAACATGTATGATCACAAAATAAAAACAAGTCAAGGTGCTTGATGATTCCTCAAAGAGAAAAGCTAAAGATAGGGAGGATAACCAAAAGCCCTAATGTGATCTTGTTGTGATTGAATCAATATGGTATGATGAAAGGATCTTAGGGGCACAAATTGGGGTACAACAGCTGCCCTTATTTAAGTTTCTTCTACCCGGAGATACGAAGGTTAAAAATCTTCGTGTAGACGTGATCGAATATACTTAAATATAAAACAAACCCTATTTTTGGCCCTAAGATGCCATGCGATGCTTATGAGTATGAATGCATATGAACAGATTCAAAGGGATGCAAAACACCACTTGGGATGTAGCAAAGGAAATAAGGATCAAAAGAGAAGCCCGACCAAGAAAATAAGTCACTGGTGAATAAAAAAGAACTGACTCATAGAGGATGGTAAAAGATCAAAGGATACACCAACTTTTACTAAAGGCAAAACTACCAACGTTCACTGAAGGTAAAAAGAGAAAAGAAAAACAACACCGACATTCATCGAAGGTTGCAAAAAGATAACAATCACCAACGCTCACTGATGGTGAACTACCAGCTTTCACTGAAGGTAGAGAGAAAAGAAATATCATAGCACCGACGTTCACTGATGGTGAACTACCAACGTCCACTGAAGGCAGCAAAAAGATAACAATCACCAACGTTCACTGGTGGTGAACTACCAACTTTCACTGAAGGTAGAGAGAAAAGAAATATCATAGCACCGATGTTCACTGAAGGTGAACTACCAACGTTCACTGAGGGTAGCAAAAAGATAACAATCACCAATGTTAACTGATGGTGAACTACCAACTTTCACTGAAGGTAGAGAGAAAATAAATATCATAGCATCGACGTTCACTGACGGTGAACTACCAGCGTTCATTGAAGGTAGAAAAAAGATAACAATCACTAACATTCACTGATGGTGAACTACCAAATTTCACTGAAGGTAGAGAGAAAATAAATATTATAGCATCGACGTTCACTGACGGTGAACTACCAACATTCACTGAATGCTGCAAAAAGATAACAATCACCAACATTCACTGATGGTGAACTACCAACTTTCACTGAAGATAGAGAGAAAAGAAATATCATAGCACCGACGTTCACTGACGGTGAACTACCAACATTCATTGAAGGCAGAAAAAAGATAACAATCACCAACGTTTACTGATGGTGAACTACCAAATTTCACTGAAGGTAGAGAGAAAATATCATCGACGTTCACTGACGATGAACTACCAACTTTCACTGAAGATAGAGAGAAAATAAATATCATAGCACCGATGTTCACTGACGGTGAACTACCAACGTTCACTGAGGGTAGCAAAAAGATAACAAGCTTCCCCAAAATTCTGGCGTTTCACCTAGAACAGGTCTCAACTTCTTATTTAACAAAGGCATTCCGCCTAGAAAGGGTAACATATAAGATGTCTCAACTAAAGAGACTACCACTTATAAAGACTTCACAACGAACTGTCTCTGCAATATTGAAAGACTTGCCATCCACTGGAGTAATTTGACAATGAACTGCAAACTATCCATTCATAAAGAAGGTAGCTAAAAAGTAACATCGACTCTTACGGGGAAGTATAAGTTGCTCAAATAAAGAGATCTGCTACTTGCTGTTATGGGAAGGATTGAGAAAATGACTTTTTGGGGGAAAGCAACATGGCTTCCTGGGGAATGAATAACGACTTCCCGAGGAATAGAAATATGACTTCCTGGGGAATACCAATATACTCTGCTGAGGAGATAAAGTCTTCTCGTGCAAAATAAGTGCACATTCTCAAACCAAGGCTCGAAGCTTGCAGAAATCCAAAGTAACAATACTACTGGGAAACAAAGATTCAAACCAGAAATAAACTGGAGTGAAACAGTCAACCAAAATACATCCTTTGAGAAATAAACTCAAGAGGGTAACCCAATCTATCCAGACAAAGAGCTGTACAGGAAGGCTAAAGCAAAAAATCTTCCATGAGGGATAACTCAGTGGGGAAATTGAAAGAATATACACTTTCTGCTTAAGGCTAACACTCTATTGGAGAGAGGACAACACAACTCTGCAAAACAGGGTAATATGTCAACAAAATATTAAAGAACGTAAGTGAGAAATGATTTGCTAAATTTAACTATGCATGATATATGTATGAACGTATGAGTGTTATCATGTATATGCTAACAAAACAGACATATAACACTGGGAATAACCAGGAAAAACCAACTCGGGCACAATCAACACTCGACTAAATCACATCCAAGATGAACATCCAATAAGAAAATAAGCACCAAATGAGGAAACAAAATCCTATTTCGCGGCTTAACTTCAATGGGGAGAAAAAATGTTTCACGGCCCGCCTTCTGTTGGGGATTGCAATACTGATTTCAAATAAGCCAGATGGAAACCATATCGTCAAAACATCAATTGAGGATTTCGAGCTGACTTCATTGGGGGAACATCATACATACTTCACTAGAGGAGATAACGCCTCATCATCGAGATATCAACTGGGGACCTCGTGCTGACTTCAATGGGGAGGACAACACCACATCAAAGAGAGGAAACCAAGATACGTTCTTCAATATTGAGAGCAAGTATTCCACCAACTTCTCTGGGGAAAAGTATGGAACCTCATGGGGATGACAACTTGGGGAGTTAAGAAGTTAAACATTACAACAAGAAATCAATCTTATGGGGATTTTAAATCAAACCCAGCACTTGGCGGGTGAAAACCCAAAAAACTGACAAATGCCTCAACACCTCTTAAATAAAACATTTCCCTTGCCTGATTATTGGGCAATCAAACAAAATGTAAGTACTGCCGAAAGGGAGATGCTTCGTAAAGGAGTCAAATCTTAGCATGCAAGGGGAGAAAAGACTTCTATCAAATAGCAAAGCCTTCACTGGGAAATCTTGGATTGAGTCTTCATATCATGCAAACTTATTCCAACAAAAGATGCCCTGGGATAGCCTTCCCGGGGAATGAAGAAGTCAACATTATAGAAAAAGGGTCAAACTAATGGGGATTTTAAATCAAAACCAACACTTGGCGGGTGAAAACCCAAAAAAGTTGATAACAAATTCAACATCTTTTAGAAAATATATTGTCCTGGTCTAATTTCCCGGGAAATAAATACCACAATAATGCCAATACTGTAGAAAGACCGACATTTTGCAAATATTTCCATCTCAACACACCAAGGGAACAAGAACTTTCATCATATGAGGGAAGACCTCGTTGGGGAATCCTGGATAAAGGCCTCAGACCATGCAAATCCAAAAATCAACAAAAATGAACTAAGGCTTGACTGGGGACACTGGGATCACAAACCCAATACTGCACCTTACGCTAATTGGTATCGTCTTTAATATACAAAAAAAATCACACGCATACCAGCGAAAACAACCTGAGAAAACCTTCCTGGGAGAAACAAAACTTCCCAAAATTACTGGAGTTCGTCCATTTATGGGATCACCACTCTTGTTTTCCTCTCGAATCACAAAATTTAAAGTAAAAGTAAGTTGTAAATTCTTTTTGAAAAATAATTTTGTTATTTAATATTTTATCTTTGAAAATTATTATCAATAATAAATGGAGTCTTTGTAAGTTGAATAAAATAAGAAATACAAAGAATTGGGTAAAAGCTCAAATGTTATTGATAGAATGGTAGTCTGCGAATGGCGAGACTCCATGGATGATTACAAAGTTCAGAAAATGGCAATATATAATGGAAAAGATACATTGAGATACAATGACCATTATTCCCTCTAACAACTTTGAAATTCTGAGCAACAACTTTTGTTGAAGTATGGTGATGATCCAAGAAGATTGTTGCTTCAACGATCAAGTCTTGTTTGATGTAGTTACTTGCTAAGAAAGTCCCTAACTTTTGCCTAAGCTGCCTGTGATGCGGTGGGAGAACTAACTTGAGGTTTTTTGTTTGTGTTCGCAAATGTTTCGGTTTAGCAAGAGTCGCCACCGACTTTTTATTTATCCAAAGGAAAGGTCAAAAAGCACAGGAAATACCTTTGAGATGTTTTCTTGGGTTCGGGGGGTAGATTATGAAAAGGGAAGGTGCTAGCACCCTTTTCATCCATGGTTTTCCATGGGCTCTTAGTTACTTGTTTTAGATCACTTGCTTTTTCTTTTCAATTGTTTGAAATGGTGCTTTGTGTGTGGTTTTGAAAGTATTTTGAAAAGTGGCCATCGTTGTGGCAACCTTTGTAATGATTCTTTTTTGAATGTATACAAAGGTGTTTGTCTTTTGAAAAATGTTTCAATGTTTGAAAGTTTATTTTGGGAAATGTTTTGAAATTGTGTGTTTTGAAATTATCAAGGATGTTTGCAAGTTTTGATCAAGTAACTAAGAGTTGTCTACCCTATCTACTCAAAAGTCTTTCCTACACACTTTTAACCCTTTGACAGTGTTGTTTTACCATTGCATTTGGTAAACAACCTTGTGTTTGGATGTTAAACGGGACAGGCGTGGGTCATCGTATTGACCATGATAGCAATGGTGCTAAGCATCTTAGCAAGTTTTTGTTTGAGGGACTAGATCATTTTGTATAGGCAACCAAGATAGCGTCATCGAGGGACTATAATCTTTTTATTTTGTTTTTTTGTTTTGCCAAGATACCTAGCATTCATACCATGGCTATTTTTATGGCAACAAGTGGATGAAACCTAGGGGTGCTTGTGTGCATTGTGTTTTTATTTTCATGCATTTTTGTCTTTTATTAGTCAAGCTATTTGTTTGATTTTGGATATTTACATACAAACCCTAATCTCTATCATGCATATTTGAAAGCAATAAATGCGTAAAAGTAAATCTACAACTATTACAACATTAATATGGGGAGGGGGATACAATTTTGAATATGGGGTATTTGCAAGAAATAAAAGCCCTAAATCAACTATTACAACCAAATTGAATTAATTTGTACAAATAATAAATTGACAATATTTAAATGGACAATTAAAGAAATATGCAATATATTATAAATATGCAAAAAATGTTTTTGTATTGTTTTTATGTATGTAAAAATAAAATATTTCATGTCCTAAAAATAAGGAAAATAAAAATGATTATTTTTATTAAGGGGTGGAAACCCTAATTTATTTTAAGAAAATATATATATTATGTATTATTTATTCATGTATGAGAAAATAAATAAAATATATACAAATGTTAAAAAATAAAAATAATGTGAAAAAATAATATTTAAGTATATAAATACTAAAAATAAAAATATAATATTTTTTTGTATTATTTACAAGTTCTTATTTGAGAAAATAAATATATTAAACCTAATAAACTAAATATTATGCCAAAATAAAATAAAAATAAAATAAAATGTGAAATTTTAAGAAAAATAATTTTAGTAATTTTTAATGTTTAGAAAAATAAATAAAAGTCAGAAACTAAAAAAAGAAATGAAAAAAATGAAAATATAAAACAATGGGCCAAGGGGGTATAAACAACAAGCTAGTGGTGCAAACAACAAGGAAATGCCAAGGCCCAACCCAGATTCCATCATCTTCAACCTTGTGACAAATATACGCGCGCCTGGTATTCAAAACTGGAAATCCTGCATACATGCTCTAAAGCAAAAACTTGCAACATGAAAGTTATAGAGCATGATCATACGATTCTAACCATATAAAAAACTTAACCTAACTCTCAAAGACCAGAGAGAATTTCTCTGGCCCTAATTTCTAACCTAACTTTTTCAGAAAGTTCATCATTCAAATTCTCCCAACTCAATTAACTTAAATGAAATCTATGCATATGTACAACTCAAGGGCAACGAGTACTACATTTTTTATTCACAAACCTAAGCCTAATGTTTCCTAAATAGAGAGATAGAAGTTTGAACTTTACCTGTTTCAGTTGAGCTCGAGTATGGCAATGTAGGGGTTTTCAATGAGGCCTGAGATGCTTGTGAGCTTGCTTGAAGTTCCTTTGAGCTTTCCCAATGCCTAGCTAGCTTTGAACTTGCCTGAATAAGCTTGTAGAAGTCAACCTGCACAGTCAGAATTCAAAAGTGGTGAAGCTTGAAAACAAGGTTACAGTTGCTGGCCAATGGTTGGGATAACTTAGATGTGTTGTTTAGAATGTGTTGGAAGAGGTTTGGGGCAAAATGCACGAGTAGTTTTTGTTTTGGAAATCAAAATGCAGAAGCTGCCCTGTTTTGCAAGTTTTTGGTGTTTTGGTGTTCAAGGGTGTTTGAGGACTGGCTAGCTCGTGTTTCTGACCTTAGGCAATATGCAAAATTTGTTTCAAGTGTTTAAAAAGCTTAGTTTTATCAGATTGCAAAGTTATGTCCTTTTTGCAAGTTGACTTGGTTTTGAAGAAAAGTGTGAAGTGATCAAGCAAAGAGCCTGTACAGGCCTCCTTCCTAGCTGCACAAAGTTGTTGTACCTTTGCCTAAGTTTATGGAGTTGGTTTGCTGCAAAGGGATGGGTTCAAGGCTCAAGGGAAACAAAAATGCATAAAGTGAACTTTATCAAAATGGCATTGTTAACTTTTTGCCATTTTTAGATTAATCCTTTGTGTAATCTTCCATTGATCAGAACAATGCCTTAAACCATTGAGTTTGCATTCAATTTTTGAGTGTGGAAGGGTTTAGATACCTGTAAACAAGTACAAGCAAGGCTGGATAGAATTTGCAACTTGTAGCATAGTGAAAAATGCCATGGATCAAAGTGATATTTTTCCAAATTCAAACCTTCGATTCTCCCTAACAATAAATGATTTTGGAGAGTTATTAGACATTTTGGAAAGCTTGTAACATGCTCTACAATCCATCTTTGAAATTCATTTTGAGATTCCAATTGGAACTAGGTGAAAAATTGCCATGAAGATAGGTCAAAATCCTGCCTAAACTAGGGCAAAATTTCACTAAGTTAAAAGTTTCATGGACCCTTGTTCACAAAATCATAACTTGAGATCCAAGCATCTTTTTGGAAAACTTTGTGAATAAAAGTTGTATATTTTGTGTAGGACTACAACTTTCATGTTGGAAGTTTTGTTTGAATCCAATTGCATCATGGTGAAAATATTGGGAAAAGTTTGGAAAAAATAAGAAATTTTCATAACTTAGAAAATTTCTAAGTTATGAAAATTTTCAATCTTAAACCCTGATTTTGAAATTTGAGTTTCTTGGTGAACAAGTTTCATTTTTTTACACATCTTGATGAAAAATGACCCTTGGCACTTGATTTTGACCAAAAAAAAATCAAAGTTTGACTTTTCAGTGTACAGTTGATTTTTGATCAGTTGACTGGGAAATTCATCTGTCAATCTAATGCATTTGAGATCTTTTGAACCTTGTGATTAGGTCAAGATGATGCCATTGAGTCCTTGAATCCATTATTGAACCCAATTTGCCATTGGCTAGGTGAAAAATCAGAAATTGCCCTTTTGTAGTCAAAACCCTAAAAATGACCATTTTGCCCCTTTTGATGATCTGATCAAATTTCTTGAGGAGTTGTGGTACAAACTTGATTAAATGGTTCATATGAGTCTATAATGTTGATATGGATAAAAAATTATGAGGTTTGATTGTAAATTGGCCACAATTGACTTTTTCCCCAATACAGTTGATTTCTAGGTCAACTGTCCAATTGACTGGGCAAAAATTTGATTCAAGGCTTGAAACTTGGTATGGGCAATCTTATAAGCCCAACATGAAGCATGAAGGTCACATTAAGCATTGAAAGTCCAAAAATCCCTGTGCAAACTCAAACCCTAATTCCAGGTCATCAGTGCAAGGAGATGTCTTGAGCAGAGCAAACCTTAATCCTGTTTGGAGTCCAAAGAGTCTTGTGAGGGGAAATATTGATAAAATGAGAGGTAAAATTTTGGGGTACAACAACTTCCCCTGTTCAATCTTCTTGAACCTGAAGAGTTAGATTGGCGAGTTTGCCTTTCGTGACTCGAAGGTAAAAGATGATTGGACACTAGAGTGCCCGTAAATTTGCACTCGTCAAAATGTGGTTGAGGAAATGGGCTTAAAGATACCATTTGGAGATGATTGAATCTTGCTGGAGATGGGCTTAAAGATGCCTTCCAAGAATGTTTGTTGAAAATCGGGAGAATGAACATCAGAATGGTATCCGTATCTGGGACGTATCTGAGTTGTATCCGGAGACTGAATCCATATGAGCAAAGGAAATGGCGTTCGTGTCTGGAGCATATCTGAGATGTAACTGTATTTGATTCTTGAATGAATAACAGAATGACCGCCGTGTCTGGAGTGTATATGTATTGTATCTGAATCTGAAATCTGAATAAGCGACAGAATGACGTCCGTGTCTGGAGCATATCTGAGCTGGGGATAACATTTGAATGAGTGACAAAATGATTATCGTGTCTGGAGCGTATCTGGACTGTATCTGTAGTTGAGATCTGTATGAGTAGCAGAATGACTTACGTGTCTAGAGTGTATCCGTACTGTAACTGGGATCTAGAAAGGCAGCATAATGACTTCCATGTCTTGGAGTGTATCTGAGCTTGAAGTTGATAGTTGAATCTGAATGAGAAATAGAATGGCTTCCGGGTCTGGAGCGTATCTAGTCTATATCTGATTGTTGAAGTCTGAATAAGAAATAGAATGGCTTCTGGGTCTAGAGCGTATCTAGTCTGTATATGATTGTTGAAGTCTGAATGAGAAATAGAATGGCTTCCGGGTCTGGAGTGTATCTAGTCTGTATCTGATTGTTGAAGTCTGAATGAGTGGCAGAATGACATCTGTGTCTGGTGCGTATCCGTACTGCATCTTGACTTTGAATTCTGAATGAGTAATAAAATGACCTCTGTGTCTAGGGGTGTATCTATATTGTATCTGAATAAGAGATCTGAATGAGTAGCAAAATGACTTCCATGTCTTGAAGTGTATCCATACTGTATCTGAAATCTTTGAATATTTGTTAAAGATAGCTTTTAATCTTATCCTGAAAAGGGTAAAATGTTAGCTGAAACACAGAGTTATGTTGCATGAAATGTATGATGCAATAAAGGTGTTTTATCAATGTTTATGATATATGAATGTAATGTATGCGCATGTAAGCTGAATAGCTATCTTGCTGAGGAAAATGAATCCTTGATATTTGGAGATAATAAAATCCTTGACTACTGCCGGGGAAAATAAATTCATGACCGCTGTTGGGGATAGAAAATCCTTGGCAACTTGTGGGAGATTAACAAGAACTTTGACAACTTCTGTAGGGATGTGAGAATCCTTCATGACTTTCCTGGGGATAGGGATCCTTCAAGTCTGCTTGAGAAACCTGCTTGGGGAATCCATAGAACTTTGATGACTATGGATGGAGATTATATCACGGGGATCCTTACTCGGCTGGGGAATAGGGAAACTTTGAAGACCTCTACTGGGGATCAGACAAAAGAAAAACCTTGATCTGCTGGAGAATAAAGAAGACTTTGATGGCTTATGCGGAGAATAAGAATGAGGAACTTTAATCTTCTGGGGAGTTGAAACCTTGGGGGTTTCACTGGAGAAGTGAGAATGAGAATCTTCGATCTGTAGGGGATTAAAAATTCTGACAAACTCGTGATGAGGAGTCATGGATACTCAGGTAACTTCACTGGGGAATCCAGACTGAGGATCTTCAATCTTCTAGGGGAAAATAAATCCCTGGGGACTTCAAATTGGGGAGTTAAGAATGAGAATCTTCATTCTGTTGGGGATTAAGAACTCTGTGGGGAATAGTTATACTGCTGGAGAGTAGCTACTCTTCTGGGGATATTAGGACTCTGGGGAAAGAGGTTTATTCCTATTTGTAAAAAGTTCAGGAGTTTGGGTTGTATGCCAATCTACTGGGGAATTATCCGGAGGTTGGAGATAAAAGTTAACCGTCATCTGGTTGATTCTCAGACTTTAAGACAACTTGTTGGGGAATGTGGGGAAAACCGAATGGTTTCCGCTGGGTATTGATAGTTGGAAATCTGACTCCGTTGGGGAAGAAGGTTTCATCTTTGCTGGGGGATTCATGGCCCAAAGTTTTTGCTCCGCTGGGGATTGGGAGTTTGAAGGTTGAACTCTGGTGAGAATTAAGGATTTGAAATTGTAACTCCGCTGGGGATTGGGAGTTTGAAAACTTAACTTTGGCGAGGATTTTGAAATTTAATTCCGCTGGGGGTATGTATTTCAAGGTTTTAGCTCCACTGGGGACCTAGATGATGTGCTGCAGGAGGTTTCTCTCGGAATAGCCTAAAGACGTTTTCCCATACTTTCAACCTGTCAGTAATTGTTCTTTCACATTTCGTTTATTTGTAAACAGTGATTATATTCAAATGCATATATGCTCATTTAATAAACCATTGGACGTTTTCAAATAAAACATAAGTGTAAAGAAAAAAAGGAGAAGGCAAATAGTTTTTTGCACTTTGAAGTATCTTTGTATTAACTTTGTGTAAGTATTTTGTACAAAGGAGGCAGACATCCTAGTAAGAGAATGTTGTCATAAAAATTGAGAAAAATCTATACAAAGAAAGATGGCTATGTGTAAAAAATCCATGGGGTTCCCATTCTGCTATAGCCTTCGTAACTCTGGATATCTTGTCCATTCGTTGCTTCGTCCAATGATGATTGGATTGATCAGAAGCCCGGAGTTTGTATGGTGAAGAAATTGTCCTTAAAGTGACCCGACGAGACATAGTCATACGCTTTAATTCCCTAACTTTTGCCTGGACCGCCCTTTCGGGTTTTCGGTCCATCGGGAAACCCTTTTTTGCCCAAGTCGCCCTTTTGGGTTTTCAACTTACCGGGTGTACAATTTTTTTTATTTATCCCTAATTTTTGCCTGAACCGCCCTTTCAGGTTTTCGATTCACCGGGATGCCCATTTTTGCCCAAGTCGCCCTTTCGGGTTTTCGACTTGTCGGGTCATTTATGCGTAGTATCTTTTGACTATGTCTGCGTTCACAGGATGCGGCAGGTTTTCGCCGTCCATGGTGGTAAAGATCATTGCCCCACCGGAAAAGATGTTTTTGATCACAAATGGTCCTTCATAGGTAGGAGTACATTTGCCCCTGGGATCACTTTGCGGCAAGATGATTCGCTTGATTACAAGATCCCCGACTTGATATACCTGGCGTCTGACTTTCTTGTTGAAAGCCTTGATCATCTGTTTTTGATACGCCTGACCATGGCAAACAGCAGTAAGTCACTTTTCATCAATCAAGTTAAGTTGATCAAGCCGGGTCTGAATCCAATCGTCTTCACTCAAACCAGCATCCTTCATGATTCTCAAGGAGGGAATCTGAACCCCGATAGGTAAAACAGCTTCCATGCCGTATACCAAAGAATAGGGTGTTGCCCCAGTTGATGTACGTGCCGTGGTACGGTATCCGTGTAGAGCAAACGGTAACATTTCATGCCAGTCCTTGTAGGTGACTATCATCTTTTGTATGATCTTCTTGATATTTTTGTTAGAATCTTCGACAAAACCGTTCATCTTTGGCCGATAGGGATATGAATTGTGATGTTGAATCTGGAACTACTCGCACAGAGCGGTGATCATAGTGTTGTTCAGGTTCGTACCGTTGTCAATGATAATCCTGTCGGGGATACCATCCCGGCAAATGAGGTTCTTCTTGATGAAGCGTGCAACCACATTCTTTGTAACGGAGGCGAAAGAAGCTGCTTCGACCCACTTGGTAAAGTAATCAATGGCCACCAGGATGAAACTGTGTCCATTGGATGCTGTAGGCTTGATCTCTCCAATCATGTTGATTCCCCATATAGCGAACGGCCAAGGAGCTGTTAAGACATTGAGAGGAACTGGAGGTATATGTACCTTATCTGCATAGACTTGGCATTTATGGCAAGTACGGGAATGTTGATGGCAGTCAGCTTCCATGGTATACCAGTAATAGCCTGCCCGTAGAATCTTCTTAGCCATCGTATATGCGCTTGAGTGAGTGCTGAAGGTACCATTGTGCAGTTCAACCATGATTCGCTCGGCTTCAACCTGGCCACACAACGAAGTAGAATGCAATCATGATTGCGCTTGTATAGGATACCATTTCTCAAGAAGAACTTAGCTGAGAACCTCCTCAGGAACTTTTTATCGTTGACTGAAGCTCCTTCAGGGTATTCTTATGCTTCGAGATACCTTTTGACGTCATGAAACCATGGTCGGTTCACTACTTCTTCGGTATTAATCTCGTGACAATATGCAGGTTCATCCATCCGCTCAATGGTGATCTTGGGAGCCTCATTATCCCAGTTAAGTTTAAACATGGAGGACATTGTAGCTCGAGCATCTGCTAGTTGATTTTCTTCTCGCAGGAAGTGCTCGAAGGTAATCTGCTTGAAATAAGGTAACAATGTCAAGACATGTTCTTTGTAAGGGATGAGGTTTGGATGTTTAGTATCCCACTCTCCTTTGATTTTACTGATGACCAAAGAGGAGTCCCCAAATACAATCAAAGATTTGATTCCCAAGTCTATTGCAACCTTGAGACCAAAGATACAAGCTTCATACTCGGCCATGTTGTTGGTTTAGCTGAAGCAGAGTCTAGCGGTGAAAGGTGTGTGGCAACCTTAGGGAGAGATAAGTACCACGCCGATACCGTTCCCAAGTGCATTGGAGGAACCATCAAAGTACAAGGTCCATCGGGATCCTTGTTCAGGTCCGTCATACGGCCTGTTTTCTTCAATGTTGCTCAAATTCATGATATCCTTGTCGGGGAAGTCGAACCTCATGGATTGGTAATCTTCGACAGCTTGATGGGCCAGATGATCGGCTAGTACACTCCCCTTTATAGATTTTTGGGTTGTGTACTGTATATCATTTTCAGTGAGGATCATCTGCCATCTAGCGATTCTTCCGGATAAAGCAGGCTTCTCGAAGATGTACTTGATCGGATCCATCTTAGAGATCAGCAAAGTGGTATGTGTCAACATATACTGCCTTAGCCGGCGAGCAGCCCATACCAAAGCGCAACAAATTTTCTCGAGCAGTGAGTAGCGGGTCTCACAGTCGGTAAACTTTTTGCTAAGGTAATAAATGGCATGCTCTTTTCGGCCAGACTCATCATGTTGGCCCAACACGCACCCCATTGAATTCTCTAGGACAGTCAGATACATGATAAGCGGTCTTCCTTAGACGGGAGGCATCAAGATAAGAGGTTCTAGCAAATACTCCTTGATTCTATCGAAAGCAACTTGACAGTCATCATTCCATTTAACCACCTGATCTTTCTTCAACAGCTTAAAGATTGGATCACAGGTAGATGTTAGGTGAGAAATGAACCTTGCAATGTAGTTTAGGCGTCCCAAGAAACCTCTGACCTCCTTCTCAGTGTGAGGAGCAGGCATTTCTTGTATTGCTTTGACTTTGGCAAGATCAAACTCGATGCCTTTGTTACTGACGATGAAACCCAAGAGTTTACCGAACCTGACTCCAAAAGTGCACTTGTTAGGGTTCAGTCTGAGCTTGTACTCTTTCAACCTAACAAATAGATTTTGCAGATTGTCGAGGTGTTCTTCTTCAGTTTGTGAACGGGCTATCACGTCGTCTACATAGACCTCTATCTCATGATGTATCATATCATGAAACAAAGCCACCATGGCGCGTTGATAGGTTGCCCCAGCATTCTTCAGTCCGAATGGCATCACTTTGTAGCAGAACGTACCCCATTGTGTAACAAAAGTAGTTTTCTCCATGTCTTCAGGGGCCATTTTGATCTGGTTGTACCCTGAAAATCCGTCCATGAAAGAAATACCTTGTGCTGAGCTGTATTGTCAACAAAGATGTCAATGTGTGGAAGTGGAAAGCCATATTTAGGGCTAGCCCTGTTTAAGTCTCTGTAATCCATGCACATTCTGACTTTTCCGTCCTTCTTAGGCACGGGCACAATGTTAGCAACCTATTGTGGATAGGATGTAACAGCAAGAAACCCGACATTGAACTGCTTCATAACTTCAGCTTTGATCTTTTCAGACATATCGGGCCTCATTTGGCGAACTTTCTGTTTAATTGGTGGACAGTCTTCTCTTGTAGGGAGACGGTGAACCACAATATTTGTATCAAGTCCCGGCATGTCTTTGTAAGACCAGGCGAAGATCTCAACATATTCATTCAACAACTGAACTAAGCGCTCTTTTACACTTGGCTCTAGGTTGCCACCGACTCTGATTTCTTTTCTGTCTTCCTCTGTACCCAAGTTGATTGTCTCTAACAACTCCTCGTGAGGTAGAATAGCCATTTCTTCCTGTTGTAGCAGTCTAGCCAATTCTCCAGACACTTCACAGTCTTCGTCACCTTCGTATTCGACATGGTAGACCAGATCTTCAGAGTCACTGAAGGCCATAGCAGAATTGTTACCCATGGAATCCGGAATGGATGGGTACCTGCATTGGTGAGTGTGGGTGTGTGTAAGGGATAACCACATTTAAACAAATAAAATGCAAAAAAGAAAGACAATGAACACAAAAGTTTATATGTGAAAACGTCCATGATTCATTAAAATGGCATATGAAGATGAAAAATCAAACCCTTACAAATGGACCTATGTACCTCGGGTAAGGCACAAGGCAAAAAGTGTACGAATTGTTTAGGAATTATTACAAACCAACAGAAACGTTCGAAAGATAAATTACTGATTAATGAAAGTAATGGGAACAAAGTCCTTTGCCTCCCAATTGCATAATCCTCCTTCAACGGTAGGGAAAATCCAGTCTTCTAGGTTGCTCTCCTTTTCACCATCCTCCAAAGCACCGACTCCATGATGAGTGATCTTCACTGGTGGCCCTCCAGCCCGGGAGCGACGCACAGTCTTTTGAGCAGAAGTAGTGAAACCCAAGCCGAATTTATCAGATTTAAAGGGAAAGTCTGGGAGTTGCCCCCAAATTGTGCTTCCTCCTTCTTCAATCAGAGCCTTTACATCTTTGAGTGACGACATCCGAGGCGGCGGTCGAGTAATCATGGGTACAGAAGGCACTGTCTTGGTTGCTGCAATCTCTTCAGAAACTTGCTCGAAGTGTTGAAAGGGGGTCTCGATGAATTCACCATCCAATTCCACATAGCGGAAAGAATTAAGATGGCTTATCATGTATTCCTCTTCACTGTGAACTGTCACAATTTTCCCCTGGACAGGGTACTTGAGTTTCTGATGCAGAGTTGAAGTAACGGCTCCAGCATGATGAATCCAGGGTCTTCCTAACAAGCAAGAATAGGAGGGACGGATGTCCATGACATAGAATGTGGAGTTGAAGGTTTCAGTTCCCACTTTGATCGGGATGTCCACCTCCCCGTGGACCATCCGTTTAGAACCATCAAAGGCTCTGACAATGATGTTACTGGGCTTCAAAGTTAAACCTTCACAATCTAGCCTATCCAATGCCTTCTTTGGTAGGACGTTGAGGGGAAATCCAGGACCCTTCTAGCTTGACCTTCAAATCTTCTACCCAGAGTAGCCACACCAACCCTTTTCTTTTTCTTTTTCTCCTTTTCCTTTTCCAGAAAGGTTTTGAGATCCTCCTAACCTTTAGCCAAGGTCACGAGTAGTTGTTGGAACTTTGAATTCTGCGCTTGTAAGTCTTTGACCGTTTGCTCTATATCCATCTTGCTGAAATAAACAACAGAGAGATAAGGAAACCTGGTGTGAAGACCTGCTTATGCATATGATGAATGAGATGTATTCATGTAATGCATTCAAGGATTCAGAAATTCAAATTTGTTTTAAACAAAAAAAACCACACGTCATATTAATAAGAAGAATTTGTTAGTACATCAAATGCCCCATGGGAAAAATAATACAAAATTCTAATGTAAAAAGACGTTGTGCATCCTCTTTGGTGCAATGTTGGTGTTGAGAGTCTTCTCTTCGTGAAGTTGACGAGTAAGTTCCAAAACCTTCTTCTCACTGGCATAGAATTGGGCTTTAAAAGTATCGCGCTCTCCTTTGAGCTATATCCAACTCCTTTGCAAATCATCAAGTGATGTTGGCATGTCAGGATATAGGAGGGTGTATGGAACCTCTCCTTCCATAACAGGCTCTTTGATCACATGTAGAATGTAGGGGTAAGGCATCATAAGACTTTGGGCACGGGTTCGTACCCACTTGAGGTAAGGCTCAAGGGGGATGGAATTCTTGTGTCCCAAGGTCTTACTGTCCACTTTGTTGGGCATTATCCAAGCTCGGATAAACCTTTGTCGAAGTCCTTGATCGTCGTTGTCGAAGTCAAAAACCAAGTCTGGAATCAGCATGTCATGAGGGCCATCCCTTCGGGCATACCCAAATTGTCTCAGAGCCAAGAAAGGGTTGTAGGTAATGCCTCCCCTAATTCCTAGTAGAGGGACATTAGGGAATTCCCCACAACGATCAATGATGATAACATTTTCTCGGGATCGAGAACACCAATAGATATCTGAATGTGTAAGAGTCATCAATCGTTGTGACCACCTCAAACCCTGCTCATTCTTAAAAACTGATTGGGGAAGGTGAGAATAAACCACTTTGCTAGAAGAGGAGTACATCACATGAGAACACCTCTTTTCTCATTGTTCGTGTGTGAAATAAGTGGAGGATATCCCCAAGCAATGTAGGCACTGGGTTGCGAGCCATGAAAATTTTGACAGCACTTACATCTGTAAGCTGGTCAGGGCTTGGGAACAAGACCAACCCATAGATGATAAGAGCTACAATCTCATCAAAAGCTTGTAAGTCCAATGAGTTCCAGCATTCTTGAGCTTTCTCAAACAGAAACTTTGCCAATAAACCTTTGAAACCACTTTTGGTTTCCCAATGACCTTTGACATCAGATGGTTGCAAGTGTAGGGCTTGAGCAACATCTTCAGGCTTTGGGTCTCTTTTCGTACCGTTGTAGGGTAGTTTATGGAGAATATGAATCCTCAGGAGTTGAGAAAATTCCTCCAAAGTAGGCACAAGCTGGTAATCAGGAAATGTGAAGCAGTGGTGTAGGGGGTCAAAGAACTGGAAGAGAACTTTCACCATGTCTTCCTCAGTGTTGGTGTTGACTAAGTTGAGAAGACGACCATGCCTCTCGGTGAATGGAGAATTCTCTGAAATCTTGGAAACAAGCTCCTTGAGTTGAGGAGGGATTCTCACAAGGTTGACTTGGATGGTATTCCTGCGAAGTGAATCCATTACCTACAAAATAGGAACAAAGATGAAGATCCAAATCCTTGAAATGGTTAGTGGATGCATATGATGTCATGATGTTATGATGTTATGCACAAGTATATATGTACAAACAAGTCACACAAGATCCTAGTTTCAGGCTTGCATGGGGTTTCATAGGTAAGTACCCTCTTGAAGTTTAGTTGGCTCAACCTGTCCTATAAATAGTAACCGGGTTCTAAGGAGCTCAATATCACTGGATTATTTTCTGTGTTCATTGTTTCAGTTTAGCCACTTAACTGGCGACCGAAATATTCCAAGAAAACAACCCTTAATGAGTGTAGTATCGAGTATCTGCCAACTTCGGACTTCACCAAAGCCGGTCATCTCACTACCCATAAAAAGGCCAACTTGGTCAAGTAAAGGTTCTAAAAGTCCATTAGTGCTTTATGACATTACTCAGCGGCCCCGTATTCTCTTTGATTAACTCAAAGGCTACCGGTACCCACAAATATGTCGCACTAATATAGCTATTGCTTCAACCATGTCGGTATACCCTGTACAGTTTCCATAATGTATTGCTATTTACCTATGAATGTTTCCCAAATTCGGGTAGAGGTTTTCAAACCCAAACAATAGAACCAAATGTAAAGCAATTAAGTCAATCAATATAAGCATATAAAGGTGATCTAAAACCCTAAGGTAACCCCAATTTTTTAGTTTTTTCCCCAGCAGAGTCGCCAGTTCTGTGATGCGGTGGGAGAACTGACTTGAAGTTTTGCGTTTGTGTTCGCAAATGTTTCGGTTTAGCAAGAGTCACCACCGACTTTTTATTTATCCAAAGGAAAGGTCAAAAAGCACAGGAAAGACCTTTGAGATGTTTTCTTGGGTTCGGGGGGTAGATTATAAAAAGGGAAGGTGCTAGCACCCTTTTCATCCATGGTTTTTCATGGGCTCTTAGTTACTTGTTTTAGATCACTTGCTTTTGCTTTTCAATTGTTTGAAATGGTGATTTATGTGTGGTTTTGAAAGTAGTTTGAAAGTGGCCATCGTTGTGGAAACCTTTGTAATGATTCTTTTTTGAATGTATACAAAGGTGTTTGTCTTTTGAAAAATGTTTCAATGTTTGAAAGTTTGTTTTGGGAAATGTTTTGAAATTGTGTGTTTTGAAATTAGCAAGGATGTTTGCAAGTTTTGATCAAGTAACTAAGAGTTGTCTATCCTATCTACTCAAAAGTCTTTCCTACACATTTTTAACCCTTTTACAATGTTGTTTTACCATTGCATTTGGTAAACAACCTTGTGTTTGGATGTTAAACAGGACAGGCGCGGGTCATCGTATTGACCATGATAGCAATGGTGCTAAGTATCTTAGCAAGTTTTTGTTTGAGGGACTAGATCATTTTGTATAGGCAACCAAGATAGCGTCATCGAGGGGCTATGATCTTTTTGTTTTGTTTTTTTGTTTTGCCAAGATACCTAACATGCATACCATGGCCATTTTTAAGGCAACAAGTGGATGAAACCCTAGGGGTGCTTGTGTGCATTATGTTTTCAATTTCATGCATTTTTGTCTTGTATTAGTCAAGCTATTTGTTTGATTTTAGATATTTGCATACAAACCCTAATCTCTATCATGTATATTTGAAAGCAATAAATGCGTAAAAGTAAATCTACAACTATTACAACATTAATATGGGGAGGGGGATACAATTTTGAATAGGGGGTATTTGCAAGAAATAAAAGCCCTAAATCAACTATTACAACCAAATTGAATTAATTTGTACAAATAATAAATTGATAATATTTAAATGGACAATTAAATAAATATGCAATATATTATAAATAGGCAAAAAATGTTTTTGTATTGTTTTTATGTATGTAAAAATAAAATATTTCATGTCCTAAAAATAAGGAAAATAAAAATGATTATTTTTATTAAGGGGTGGAAACCCTAATTTATTTTAAGAAAATATATATATTATGTATTATTTATTCATGTATGAGAAAATAAATAAAATATATACAAATGTTAAAAAATAAAAATAATGTGAGAAAATAATATTTAAGTATATAAATACAAAAAATAAAAACATAATATTTTTTTGTATTATGTACAAGTTCTTATTTGAGAAAATAAATATATTAAACCTAATAAACTAAATATTATGCCAAAAAAAATATAAAAAAAATAATAAAATGTGAAATTTTAAGAAAAATATTTTTAGTAATTTTTAATGTTTAGAAAAATAAATAAAAGTCAGAAACTAAAAAAATAAATGAAAAATATGAAAATATAAAACAATGGGCCAAGGGGGTATAAACAGTAAGCTAAGGGTGCAAACAACAAGGAAATGCCAAGGCCCAGCCCAGATTCCATCATCTTCAACCTTGTGACAAAAATACGCGTGCCTGGTATTCAAAACTTGAAATCCTGCATACGTGCTCTAAAGCAAAAACTTGCAACATGAAAGTTATAGAGCATGATCATACGATTCTAACCATATAAAAAACTTAACCTAACTCTCAAAGACCAGAGAGAATTTCTCTGGCCCTAATAACCTAACTTTTTCAGAAAGTTCATCATTCAAATTCTCCCAACTCAGTTAACTTAAATGAAATCTATGCATATGTACAACTCAAGGGCAATGAGTACTACATTTTTTATTCACAAACCTAAGCCTAATGTTTCCTAAATAGAGAGATAGAAGTTTGAACTTTACCTGTTTCAGTTGAGCTCGAGTATGGCAATGTAGGGATTTTCTGTGAGGCCTGAGATGCTTGTGAGCTTGCTTGAAGTTCCTTTGAGCTTTCCCAATGCCTAGCTAGCTTTGAACTTGCCTGAATAAGCTTGTAGAAGTCAACCTGCACAGTCAGAGTTCAAAAATGGTGAAGCTTGAAAACAAGGTTACAGTTGCTGGCCAATGGTCGGGATAACTTAGGTGTGTTGTTTAGAATGTGTTGGAAGAGGTTTGGGGCAAAACGCATGAGTAGTTTTTATTTTGGAAATCAAAATGCAAAAGTTGCCCTGTTTTGCAAGTTTTTGGTGTTTTGGTGTTCAAGGGTGTTTGAGGACTGGCTAGCTCGTGTTTATGACCTTAGGCAATATGCAAAAGTTGTTTCAAGTGTTTACAAAGCTTGGTTTTATCAGATTACAAAGTTATGTCCTTTTTGCAAGTTGACTTGGTTTTGAAGAAAAGTGTGAAGTGATCAAGCAAAGAGACTGTACAGGCCTCCTTCCTAGCTGCAAAAAGTTTTTGTACCTTTGCCTAAGTTTATGGAGTTGGTTTGCTGCAAAGGGATGGGTTCAAGGCTCAAGGGAAACAAAAATGCATAAAGTGAACTTTATCAAAATGGCATTGTTAACTTTTTGCCATTTTTAGATTAATCCTTTGTGTAATCTTCCATTGATCAGAACAATGCCTTAAACCATTGAGTTTGCATTCAATTTTTGAGTGTGGAAGGGTTTAGATACCTGTAAACAAGTACAAGCAAGGCTGGATAGAATTTGCAACTTGTAGCATAGTGAAAAATGCCATGGATCAAAGTGATATTTTGCCAAATTCAAACCTTCGATTCTCCCTAACCATAAATGATTTTGGAGAGTTCTTGGACATTTTGGAAAGCTCGTAACATGCTCTACAATCCATATTTGAAATGCGTTTTTAGATTCCAATTGGAACTAGGTGAAAAATTTCCATGAAGATAGGTCAAAATCCTGCCTAAATTAGGGCAAAATTTCACTAAGTTAAAAGTTTCATGGACCCTTGTTCACAAAATCATAACTTGAGATCCAAGCATCTTTTAGGAAAACTTTATGAATCAAAGTTGTAGAGTTTGTGGAGGACTACAACTTTCATGTTGGTAGTTTTGTTTGAATCCAATTTCATCATGGTGAAAATGTTGGGAAAAAATAAGAAATTTTCATAACTTCAAAAATTTCTAAGTTATGAAAATTTTCAATCTTAAACCCTAATTTTGAAATTTGAGTTTCTTGGTGAACAAGTTTCATGTTTTGACACATCTTGATGAAAAATGACCCTTGGCACTTGATTTTGATCAAAAAAATCAAAGTTTGACTTTTCAGTGTACAGTTGATTTTTGATCAGTTGACTGGGAAATTCATTTGTCAATCTAATGCATTTGAGATCTTTTGAACCTTGTGATTAGGTCAAGATGATGCCATTGAGTCCTTGAATCCATTATTGAACCCAATTTGCCATTGGCTAGGTGAAAAATCAGAAATTGCCCTTCTGCAGTCAAAACTCTAAAAATGACCATTTTGCCCCTTTTGATGATCTGATCAAATTTCTTGAGGAGTTGTGGTCCAAACTTGATCAAATGGTTCATATTAGTCTATAATGTTGATATGGATAAAAAATTATGAGGTTTGACTGTAAATTGGCCACAGTTGACTTTTTCCCCAATACAGCTGATTTCTAGGTCAACTGTCCAATTGATTGGGCAAAAATTTGATTCAAGGCTTGAAACTTGGTATGGGCAATCTTATAAGTCCAACATGAAGCATGAAGGTCACATTAAGCATTGAAAGTCCAAAAATACCTGTGCAAACTCAAACCCTAATTCCAAGTCATTAGTGCAAGGAGATGTCTTGAGCAGAGCAAACCCTAATCCTGTTTGGAGTCCAAAGAGTCTTGTGAGGGGAAATCTTGATAAAATGAGAGATCAAATTTTGGGGTACAACACTTCCCTTGCGGGTTTTCAACTTAGCGGGAAATTTTATTTTGTTTATGTCTCTAATTTTTGCCTAGATCGCCCTTTCGGGTTTCCGGCCTACCGAGACGCTCCTTTTTGCCTAAGCCGCCCTTTCGGGTTTTCAACTTAGCGAACTGTTCTTTTATTTCTTTAGGCGCAGTATTTCTTGACTGCATCAGCATTCATGGGACGTGGGAACTCCTCGCCATCCATGGTTTCAAGAATTAATGCACCTCCACAAGGCTTTCTTGACAACATATGGGCCTTCAAAATCGGGAGTCCACTTTCCCCTATAATCAGCATTAAAAGACATGATATTCCTGAGCACGAGGTCGCCTTCTCTGAATTCACGAGGTTTAACCTTCTTATCAAAATCTTTCTTCATTCTCTTCTGATATAACTGCCCATGACACAAAGCCGTCATTCTCTTCTCTTCGATCAAATTCAATTGGTAAAACCTTTTTTGGACCCATTTAGCCTCTGACAACTTGGTTTCCATTATCACACGCAAAGAGGGAATCTCAACCTCGATTGGGAGCACAACTTCCATTCCATACACAAGGGAAAACGGGGTTGCTCCTATTGAAGTGCGGATAGATGTTCGATATCCATGTAAAGCAAAAGGGAGCATTTCATGCCAATCTTTATAAGTAACAACCATCTTCTGGATGATCTTCTTGATATTCTTACTAGCAGCTTCAACAGCCCCATTCATCTTTGGCATGTACGGAGATGAGTTGTGATGGACAATCTTGAATTCTTCACAAAGTTCTGTCATCATCTTGTTGTTCAGATTCGAGCCATTGTCGGTGATAATTCTGCTCGGCACACCATACCGACATATAAGATTATTCTTAATGAAACGCACTACCACCTGCTTAGTAACATTAGAATATAAAGCAGCTTCCACCCATTTGGTGAAGTAATCAATTTCTACCAAGATAAAATGGTGTCCATTCGAAGCTTTGGGTTCTATCGTTCCAATCATGTCAATACCCCACATAGAAAAAGGCCACATGGAAGAAATAACATTGAGAAGTGTCGGAGGCACATGAATCTGGAATTTATGGCACTTCTTTGCAAATTTGTAACAGTCAGATTCCATTGTCAACCAATAGTAACATGCCCTTAGCATATTTTTAGCCATCCAATGTCCATTGGAATGAGTTCCAAATGAACCTTCATAAATCTCATGCATCAACATGTCTGCTTTGTGTCTATCCATGCATATGAGCAAGACCATGTCATAATTTCTCTTGTACAACACATTTTCACTAAGGAAGAAGCTTCCAGCCAATCTTCTCAATGTCTTTCTACCAAGCCGAAGACGAAGGTGAGGAAGATTGTGAGGCACCATGGGAACTAGCCAGGTTATTACAACAGGAAGAAAGGACCATACAGCCCCACGAAGAGCTAGTGGAAACAGTTAACTTAGGTATTTAAGAGGACAAGAAAGAAGTCAAGGTAGGTGCCAACCTGGAGCCTAGTCTCAAGAAGAGCTTAACTCAGTTACTACATGACTATGTTGAGGTATTTTCCTGGTCATACAAAGACATGCCAGGACTCGACACTAATATCGTGGTCCATCGTCTTCCGACAAAAGAAGACAGCCCTCCGGTAAAACAGAAAGTCTGTCGCATGCAGCCAAAAATGTCAGAGAAAATCAAGACAAAAGTCATGAAGAAGTTCAACCCTGGATTCTTAGTTGTCACCTCCTATCCACAATGGGTTGCCAACATTGTTCCAGTGCCTACAAAGGACGGTAAGGTACGTATGTATGTGGACTACAGAGACTTGAATAGGGCAAGCCCTAAGTATGACTTCCCGCTTCCCCACATTGATATTATGGTTGACAACACTGCACATAATAAAGTATTTTCCTTCATGGACGGTTTCTCCGAATACAACCAGATAAAAGTGGCACTTGAGGACATGGAAAAAACGACCTTCGTCACACAATGGGGCACATTCTGTTACAAATTTATGCCATTCGAGTTGAAAAATGTTGGGGCAACCTATCAGTGTGCCATGGTAGCTTTGTTTCACGACATGATCATTCACGAGATAGAAGTCTACGTGGATGACATGATAGCCAAATATCAAACTGAAGAGGAACACCTTGACCATCTGCAGAAACTGTTTGAAAGACTGAAGAAATATAAACTAAGGTTGAATCCGAATAAATGCACTTTTGGAGTGAGGTCCGATAAACTCTTAGGCTTCGTTGTCAGCGGCAAAGGTATCAAAGTGGACCCTGCAAAGGTAAAAGCAATACAAGAAATGCCTGCTCCTCGCACTGAGAAGGAAGTTAGGGGATTCTTAGGACGGCTGAACTATATCGCCTGATTCATTTCCCATCTAACCGCTACTTGTGAACCAATCTTCAAATTACTGAAGAAAGATCAAGTGGTGGAATGGAATAATGACTGCCAGGCCTCCTTCGATAGGATCAAATAGTACCTTCAAGAGCCTCCCGTTTTGATGCCACCAGTCGAGGGAAGACCTTTGATCATCTATCTAATTGTCTTGGAAAATTCAATGGGGTGTGTGCTGGGGCAGCATGACGAGTCTGGCCAAAAAGAGCATGCAATATACTACCTGAGAAATTTTTTTACCGATTGTGAAACCAGATATTCACTGCTCGAGAAAACTTGCTGTGCTCTGGCATGGGCTGCTCACTGGCTAAGACAGTATATGTTGACCCATACTACCTTATTGATATCCAAGATGGATCCAATTAAATACATATTCGAGAAGCCCACCCTCTCTGGAAGAATAGCAAGATGGTAGATGGTCCTGGCTGAATACGACATTCAATACACTACCCAGAAAGCAATAAAGGGCAGTGTGCTAGCCGATCACCTTTCTCATCAGGTTATGGATGACTATCAGTCCATGAAGTTCGAATTCCCAGATGAAGACATCATGGTGGTAAACAATTGTGAAGAACTCAAATCATATGACGAACCTGAACAAGGATCCCGATGGACCTTGGTCTTTGATGGATCTTCCAACACACTCGGCAACAACATTGGCGCCGTAATCATATCCCCTGAAGGCTTCCATACTCCCTTCACTGCTAAATTGTGTTTCAACTATACCAATAATATGGCGGAATATGAAGCATGTATTATGGGTCTCAAAGCTTCCATAGATTTGGGAATCAAGTCCTTAAGTTTATTTGGAGATTCAGCCTTAGTCATCAGTCATATCAAAGGAGAATGGGACACGAAGCATCCTAATCTCATCCCTTACAAAGAACATGTGTTGTCATTAATCCCACATTTTGAGGAAATTACCTTTGAGAATTTTCCACGAGAAGAAAATCAACTAGCAGACGCACTAGCAACTATGTCATCCATGTTCAAAATCAAGTGGGATAATGGGGCTCCTCAGATCACCATCTAGAGAATGGACGAACCAACTTACTGTCACGAGATCGATACTGATGAAGTAGTGGACAAGCCTTGGTTCCATGAAATTAAGAGATATCTCGAGACCCAAGAGTATCCAGAGGGAGCTTCAGTCAATGAAAAGAAATTCCTGAGCAGATTCTCTGCTAAATTCTTCCTCAGTAATGGGATTCTCTACAAGCGCAACCACGACTCTACTTTGCTTCGGTGCATAGACAAGAGTGAGGCAAAAAAGATCATGTCTGATCTACATGAAGGCGCCTTTTACACCTATTCTAGTGGGCACACGATTGCTAAAAAGAGCCTACGGGCAGGATACTATTGGTCCACATGGAAGCGGATTGTCATCAGCATTCACGAACTTGTCACAAGTGTCATATCTATGCTGACAAGGTACATGTGCCTCCAGTTCCTCTAAACGTCCTAACTGCTCCTTGGTCATTCATGATGTGGGGCATTGACATGATTGGAGAAATCAAACCTACAACTTCTAATGGACACCGCTTCATCTTGGTTGCCATTGATTACTTCACTAAGTGGGTTGAGGAAACTTCATTTGCTTCTGTTACCAAGAACGTTGTGGCCCGATTCATCAAACAGAATCTTATCTGTCGGTATGGTATTCCAGAGAGAATCATTACAGACAATGTTACTAATCTCAATAATACTATGATCACTGCACTATGCGCGAAATTCCAGATACAACATCATAACTTTTCTCCTTACCAGCCGAAGATGAATGGTGCTGTAGAAGCCGCTAATAAAAACATTAAGAAGATCATACAAAAAATGACAGTGACCTACAAGGACTGGTATGAGATGTTACCATTTTCTCTCCACGGTTACCGTACCACGGCGCCCACATCAACAGGGGCAGCTCCTTTCTCTTTGGTATACGACATGGAAGTTGTCCTATTAATTGAAGTCCAAATACCCTCTCTGATGATCATAAAGGATATGGGGCTGAGTGAAGATGAATGGATTCAAACTCGACTTGACCAGCTAAACTTGATTGATGAGAAGAGGCTTACAACTGTCTATCATGGTCAGATGTACCAAGAATGTATGATCAAAGCTTTTAACAAGAAGGTCAGACGTCAGGTATATCAGGTTGGTGACTTGGTAATCAAGTGTATCATACTGCTACAAGGTGATCCTAGGGGCAAATGGACTCCTACACATGAAGGACCATTTGTGATAAAAAAATCTATTTTCTGGTGGGGCAATGATCTTAACCATTATGGACGGTGATGACCTTCCACACCCTGTAAACACAGACATAGTTAAAAGATACTACGCATGACAAAAACCCGCTAGGTCGACTGGCCTAGGCAAAAATTAGGGCATCCCGGCGAACCAAAAGGGTTCGAGAAAAAATTAGAGATAAAGTACAAAAATATCTGTACACCCGACAAGCTGAAAACCTGAAAAGGCAACTTAGGCAAAAAAGGGTATCCCGATGGACCGAAAACCCGAAAGGGCGGTCCAGGAAAAAGTTAGGGATTTAAAGCGTATGACTATGTCATGTTGGATCACCTTACAACCAATCTCCAGCATCATTCGTTAAACTCAAACGGGTCTAATCAATCCAATCAGCTTCAGACAAAGCAACAAGTAGATGAGACGCTCAGAGACATGAAGGCTATAACAGAGTGGGAACCCATGGGATTATTTCACATAGATGTCTTTTCTTTGTACAGTTTTCATTTTTACGACGACATTCTCTTACTAGGATGTTTGTCTCTTTGTACAAAATACTTATTCAAGTTAGTACAAAAACATTCCTTTAAAAGTGAAAAACTATTTGTTTTTCTTTTACTTTCCTGTTTTGTTTGCAAAAACGTCCAGTATTTATTTTTGAACATATGCATTTGAACGTAATTACTGTTTATAAATGAACGCCTAAAAAAGGGAGAACTAAACAGAAATACAAATACTAATGGCTTTAAGAAACAAGATAATATCTATGGGTCGTTCCATAAAATCCCCACAGATAATTTCTCTAAACAGAGTAGAAGCAAGAACATCCTACTACAGGGTCGTTGTCATATCTCCAGCATGCAGCTTAGTGGTATCTTTTGCCTTCATATCCCCGACGGAGCAAAACTTCCAGTTACCACCTCAAAGATTCACCAGTAAAAGTCGCCCAGCTTCTCAGGATTCCCCAACAGGATTTCACGAAGTCCACAAGCAATGCACAATGTTTATTTTCCCCAACAAAGTTTATTTCTCTGATTTTGGAAACCCATCCATCAATGCTTCAACTTCAACAAAGAATGAAGACTTACACCCCTCATTCCCAACAGCAGTTAGGGATTTATTTTCCCTAATCCAACAACACTGCAACATAATAACTTAATTTTTGCATACATTGCATTCATACGTCATAACATCAACAACATGAACGCATACATCACAATCTCATTTATTTTTAGAAACATCTTTACGCCATGCATTTCATACATCATGACATTACATACATCTAACTCTTTACCTTTTCAGGAAAGAACAATCAACGAAACATTATCATCGATTTTTCAACAAGTCACGACAATCATCTGTGAACAAATTGATGTTAGATCAATTCTCGAAACAGGACTAAATTGACTATCTACATGACAAAATACTCCCTTCAGATATTCACTGGTTCAGTTTAAACCTCTCAACAGTTTATCCTGATTCTTTCCCACATACATCTTTCTCTGGTTCAGATAAGTCGCTCCAAGATTTATTCTGATTGTTTTCCAGACCCCTTTTGGTTCAATTTAAACCTCTCAACGGTTTATCCTGATTCTTTCCTGCAGACATCTTCTCTGGTTCAGATAAGTCGCTCCAAGATTTGTTCTAATTCTTTTCCATACCCCTGCTGGTTCATTTTAAACCTCTCAACAGTTTATCCTGGTTCTTTCCCGCATACATCTTTCTCTGGTTCAAATAAGTCGCTCTAAGATTTATTCTGATTCTTTTCCAGACCCCTGTTGGTTCAGCTTAAACCTCTCAACGGTTTATCCTGATTCTTCCCCGCAGACACTTTCTCTGGCTCAGATAAGTTGCTCCAAGATTTCTTCTGATTCTTTTCCAGACCCCTGCTGGTTCAGTTTAAATCTCTCAACAGTTTATCCTGATTCTTCCCCGCAGACATCTTCTCTAGTTCAGATAAATCGCTCCAAGATTTATTCTGATTCTTTTCCATACCCTTACTGGTTCAGTTTAAATCTCTCAACGGTTTATCCTAATTCTTTCCCCAGTAGACATCTTCTCTGGTTTAGATAAATCGATCCAAAGGTTTACTCTGATTCTTGTCCCAGTTGAAGTCAAACTTAGACTCAGTCTAATTTCTGTTAACAATCATTTTTGGATGGCATCTATAAGCCCATCTCCGCCAACTCTCCATTATTTCTATAAATGGCATCTTTAAATTCCATTCCTTACACCTCAACCTCAAAATCACCAAAGTGGAAATTTCTGGGCACTCTAGTGTTCAATCATCTTCCACCTTCAAGTCACGAATGTCAGATTCGCCAATCTTACTCTTAAGGTTTAAGAAGATTGAACAGGGGCAGCTGTTGTACCCCAAAATTTTCCCTCTCATTTCTCAAAAGATTACCCTGGACCCTTAGGTCTGCTTCTGTCAAGTTTCAAGTCTTGGATTACAATTTTCTAAGAAAGTCATTCACAAGGGCAAAATGGTCAAAAACACATTGAAAAGTTAAACCTTGACTTTTTGATCAAAAATCAAGTTTTAACAATTATATTTCATCAGGACATGAAATTGGTTCATCAAAAATCAAAAGTCATAATTTGCTTTTAAAAAATCAAATTTTCTGGGCCAGCCTCCACGCGAGTGCAGTTAGAATTTGCAAACATGGTTTAGAACATGATTCTTCAATCAGAACATGACTCTTCAGCATATGCTTCGATCAGAGCCTCACCCTTTGAATCTCACTCTGGTCTTCTGCGATCAGAACATCACCAAATACCAAAACCTCGTTTGAAGAACCTGTTGCGCTGTTATAGCACAGTCCTGCCACCAGCTGCCACAACACTCCAAGGTGCTGCTGATCCAGTCCACACCTGCGTTTTTCTAAAAACCCATAATTGCACCAAATTAGCATACAAAAACTGTGTTTAAAAAGAAATGGAACAATATGCCAAAAAGGTTTAAAATCCCATTTGTTTTTCCCCCCCAAAACCCCAACAAACCCATCTATAAATAAGTTGCTCCATCACACGTTCAAGGGGCTGGATTTTGGAAAGAGAGAATTATCAAAGAGAGAAAAGAAAACAGAAAAAAATTTGTGAACCCAGAATTCTCAAACAAAACCAAACCTTTGTTCTTCCCTTTAAATCAAAGAACATAACATTCTGTTCTGTTCCTTGCTAACCCCAGAACATCTGAAGGCATTAGCTCAAGTCCCAAACACACGCTTCAGATTCAAGGTAAGTCTTTCTGACTTTGAATTTTTTATTCAGAACATCATTAAATATGTAAATATCATAATGTTGATGTTGTCCATATCATTGCATAAGTAGGAAAAACCATGGATCAGAACTTCTTGAATAAAGCTAGGCTCAGAATTAGGATTAGAACTTCTATAAATTGTCGTGCTTTTATATTTCTGATTTGTTGTTGTTAAGAACTGAATAAGTTGCATATTTTCTGACTAATGTAAGGAAGGAGGTGAAGTGTAATACAAAATTTTTGGGTTTTCTTTCCCACTGTTTTAACACACACAGAACTTCTGAGTTCTCCTCACTGTTTTAACACACCAGAAATTCTAGGTTTTCACATTGTTATGACACAACACCAGCATTTCTAGACTGTTTTATTGTTTTAACACACACATAACTTCTGAGTTCTCCTCACTGTTTTAACACACATGACTTCTATATTTTTCACAGTTCTAACACTCAGAACTTCAGCGCGTAGCGACCCAGAACTTCTATTTTTCCTTCTAACGTTTCTTTCAGGACCTCTGCGCGCATCAACCCAGAACTTATGATTACCTCTGACGTTTCTTTCTGAACCACAGCGCGCCTAACATCATAACTTCGGATCCCCTTTATTTTGCTTTCAACAACATGTTGATCCTATTTCTCATTATTTTTTCCTTTTTCTCTCTTATTTTTATTATTGTTAGTATTAGTACTATTTTTATTAATATAAAAAGAAATTAAAAAATATTTTCTTTTATTAAATGATTATTTATCTTTTAATTTATTAAGACAAAAATCATTTTCAAAACAAACCTTTTCCTTTTTTCTTGTATTATACAATTCAATATGGTTGTAATAGATAATTATGATTTAAAATTCTTGCAACCCCCCATTGTAAATTTGTACCCCCATCCTTAAATGATGTAATAGCGTAGGACTTTACATTTCTGCAATTTACCGCTTTCAAATATAAATGCTAGTAATTAGGGTTTGTATGGCAAGACATAAAATCAATAAATAGATAACCCTAATCAAGACTAAATGCATGTAAATTAAACACACCGTTCACACTTTCACCCTTAGGGTAATCCCACTTTGTTTCCTTTCGGAAAAGAGTCATGTCCCTCGAATATGAGGGTTTTTAGCAAAGAACCTCGATAAAAGATCGTAGTCCCTCGATGACCCTCAATTGTTGCCTTCGGTAAACGATCTAGTCCCTAAATGATATTGGTAAAACGTCCCATAGGTTACCTTCTATGACTATACAAATGTCCCACGCCCGTCCCTTCACATCCAACGATGGGGTTTTCTTACTGAAACAATGGTGAGATAACAACATCTAAAGGAGGAGGAAAAGAACATTTAAGACCTTTTGAGTAGGTAGAATACTCCTAGTTGCTCGCTTGCTCACAACAAAAACATTTTATACACCAAACATTTTTCAAAAGACAAAACACTTTGTACGTGTTCTTATAGAGACGAGAACCATTACAAATATATTCCTTTTCAAAATACTTTCAAAACCCACATCACAAACACACTTTCAAACAAAAAGCAAGTGATCTAGAAAGCAACTTAGAGTCTGTAGATAACTACGGATGAAAAGGGTGCTAATACCTTCCCTTTTTATAACCTACCCCCCGAACTCAAAAAATAATCTCGAAAGGTCTTTCCTGTTCTTTTCAGCCTTTCCTTATTGGATAAAAGAAAAGTCGGTGGCGGCTCTTGCTATCCGCAACAATTGCGATCAAACGCAAAATACCCAAGTCAGTTCTCCCACCGTGTTACACCAAGGATAGTAACCAAAAATTTCAAGCAACCTTAAAGTTTTTTATTGTTCAAGTTGGTTATTAGGTATCTTCAAAAAGAAAATGATATCTCAAATGAGCAAAATAAAGAAAATGACATAAAAATAAATGCTCAATTGAGCAAAGATGAAAATAACATGAAATGTAAATGCTAAAATAAATGTGCTTAAAGTAAAAAGCATAAAGTAAAAGCATAAAATAAAGTCAATTGTTAGAAATTAGAGGTTAGTTGAATTACCATCTTGAAACTTGCATTTGAAACTCATTATAAGATTGATAAAATCAAAGCCTCTCAACAACAAGTTTCATTTGCTTTTTTCCAAGTATATCATTCATTTAAAATTCTCAAGGCAACAATAAATGATCAACACTATTTAAGTGATTCACTTTGACCAAAGCTTATGAAGATTCATTAGAGGATTGATAAGACCAAAGCCTCCTAACAATGAATCTCAAGGTTATTGGATCATAGGATTCAAATTAACATACTTGGGCTTACAAACATGGGTTCGGGCCACGAATGATCATTTCTCGAATCGGGACAAAATTTAGTGTTGTGTTAAGCAATCGTAAGTGGACTTATATAGAAGTCATACTTATTTTGAGGCCCGTCAATAAAGTCTATGCATTCATACGTGTTCAAGAGCTAAATTAGAATTAACTTTGAAATCACAATGCAATGAAGAAGGTAAGCAACACAACTATACAAAATTGTTATCTATATCATTACAAAACCAAAATAGAATAAAGGAGGTACATATAAGCATATGGGTGGTAAGATTAGTAAATTAAGAATGGGCCAAAGAAAAATGATGTTTAAAGCCCACTCAAAATCCATTACTTTCACATGTATCTTATTCACCAAAAAAACATAATATAATAATCAAAAACAGTAAACATTAATTTTCTAATCTTATACTATTATTAAAAAAACTAAATTGAAACAAAATTAGTTAAGGAAAAAAATACTGAGGGTGTATATGTTTGAAGGGAGGATACATAAATTAGTGGAAGGAGTATTGTGCTGGCTAATCAACAGGAACAATAGAACTATTATCCATGCTTATCAAGTCACCAAATACACTTGCAGAATCCGAATGAAGGTTTGTGTTGTGAGGAGCGAAATAGAGGAAGTAAGCTTACGGAGAATTCTTACCGAGACGAAGCATGAGAATCTCTTTGAGAAAACTCTACCACGGCCTGACGATTTCAATGGTGAAGAATTCATTTGCAGCATGCTTCGAACCTTCATGAAGATACCGAACCAGATTCACCTCCCGAGATCAATGACGAATGCGATGGCTTAGGCTACGCGAGGATTTTGGCACAAAATAAATGCATCCAAGAACAAGTTCTTGTGGAGCGATAATGTTGATGAGCTTCAGATCTTCAAGAATGGATGAAGGATCGAAAACCAGAAGGTTCAGCTTCGAAGACAAAGCCTTGCGAGAGGGACAGTTCTTCCGTGAGTTTTTTTTAAGATGATGGTGAGAGTGTGAGTTATTGAAGATGGAAGAGAGAGCGAAGGCTGAGGAGAAGAGAGAGCGAAGGTTGAACAATGTTGTTGATGGTGATGTTAGCAATTGGAAGATTGTTTAGCGGAAAAAGGATGTTGTGGAAGGTGATAGTGTGGAAATTGAAGGGCCAATGGAAGAAGAGATTTATATTTCTCAGGTTTTTTTGATTTGATCTAAAGCTGCCTCCCGATACAAATCTCAAACTCCTCTTTATATGCAAATCAAAATTAGTTTTGTCATTTTTTTAAATGCCCAAAAAGTCCTTCAATGATAAAAATGAAATAAAAGTCTGAACGATCAAAAAATAACATATACAAAAATATTTTGTTTTAATTTTTTGAATAAAAAAAAGAGACCTAAAATGACTAAAAACGATAAAAAAATTGACATTAATCTATCCTAAAAAATGAAATGAACACATTAAAATAAACTACATGTCACAAAGATTAATAAAAAATTATTCAAATGGTCAAAATCGAAATAAAATGAGAATAGAAATATCAGGTTGAACAAACGCTTACGGTTAAAAACGAGACTTCAAACTGTGCCGAAAAAATGAAGCGAGTATACCGTCATGATCTACGCGAAACACAGATTCATAAAATGGTCAATAAAAGGTGAAAACTTAAAATATTTTCTCGCTAATTTTCCGCACAGTATCGAATCGCTTTTAACTGTCTGTTTGTAAAACCGAAATATTAATATTAAAACATGTAAACAAACTTGGAGCGATGCAAGAAGCGAGTAAAGAGATAAAAATGCATGAAGTGAAATATAGGGTATTTTTCAACTACAAAATGATGTAAACTTTGATTTAAACTGACTTTTGGTCAACTTAAATACGACTAATGATGCAAAATGTGATGAATGAAGATATTTATTAAATATTGTGACCAAATAACAAAATATGATAAAAAAGTGCGACTAAAAAATTTAGGGGCGGAATTTAGGGTGCAACACAAGGGCCTCTATAAATATTTCTCCCATAACGGGAGAGAGGGACATATAATAGCTTAACCAACATTATATATATCAGATTTTGTCTCCTTACGTGAGTTAACATCTCTCACCATCATAAACACAACCATACAGTGCCTCTCGCTGCCGCGGATAAGCCTTTACACCCTAACTATTATAAACCAACTAAGGCCTTTGAGTATCCCCTACCTTTATAGGGATACCACGCACTTATACTTTTTATCAATACAACGACGCTTACCATGGCACCTTGATAAATCTAACAGAGGCCCACCTTTTTCTACAGTCACCATATTTATTGTCACCCCTGCTCCTGCTCACTTTTTGGAAGGTTAAATCTATCTCATTAGAAGGTTGAGTGACTCTCTTAAACTTTGTCAGAATTCTATCCCATTATTCTTCTTTTCATTCTACATATCACAAAAATTAGTTACTAAATAAATTATAAAGATACAACGAGCATTCGTTTGGAACGGTGAAGAAAATAAGAAGATAATAATTGGGTTCCATGGTCTCAAATTTGTAAACCAAAGCTTGAAGGAGGATTGGGTATTAAAGACTGTAGGGCATTCAATATGGCATTTTTAAGGAAATAGGCATGGAAAATTCTTGCAGTAAATGATTCGACTTGGAATTCCTTCTTATCTTACAAATATGGAGAATAAGAGGCTTAGTCATCGATTCATCTTGGTCTGTAAATGTTAGGAAAACATATAAAGTTAAGGTATTTAAGGATTTCTCTAATAGCTTGGGGGATAATCCTAACTGGTTTGGTTGAACCTTTGGATGCGCTTTTCCTAGGTCTGTTTGTCTAGGTTCAGGTGGAAAGAATTAAAATTTGAGATCTTGGCCATTTGATCAATGGGGCTTGGTGTTGGAATTTCAACTTCAATCCAGATCTCCTTCTTGGCATAACAAGTAGATTGGGAAGATATTTTTAATATTGTAGTAGATGTTAGGCCAAATCTGAATGTGAATGATATGTTTGTTTAGTGGCGTGATGCTGGAGGGTTTTCGATTAAATATGGGGTTTTGAGGCTAGAATCCTTATAAATTTTAGGTTATGTCATCACTTCTGATTTTTCTTTTGCTTTAAAGTGTTTGTGGAAATCAAACACGCCAAGAAAAGTTCAAGTTTTCGCATGAAGGCTCTTCATAAACAAACTTCAAACGAGAGACTAACTTTCCAAACATGGAATTATTATAAAAACTCATTTCCTAATGTGCCCTTGTGTTTTGGCCTTGAAGAATCTCATGTTCATATTTTCAATCATTATCATGTGGTTGTTCAAGTGTGGCAGCATATCTTTTACCGGGTTGGTCTTAGCATGAGAAACTCGTGTGCCTAAATTTTAGAACACTTGAAGTCCTATGTTCTAAAGTTGAAGTGTATAAGAAAACCTTCCCGCTATTGTTTTGGCTTGCTACGATTTGAGTAACTTAGTTAATTAAAAATGATTTTTTTAACGAAGACCACAAAGGTGCAATGTAAATAGTTTTTATGGGAAAATATTTCACTTTAGAATGGTTCAAGGCAAAGTCCAAGTGATTCAATGTTTGTGCTATGAGATATTGGTTTTTAATCCTGATTCATCATATTTGTTAATCTTGTTTGGATTCTTATGTTTCCTTCTTTCTTTGTATTAGGGTTTAGAATTTAGAGTTTTGACCAAGATTCTAACTTTTCTTCGAGAAGAAAAAAAACACCAAATGGTTTAATGGGTCTAATGGTAAAAAATGACCACTTTGATTGAGTCGAAATTCAAGTCAACATAACTTCAAAATTGTTTTTAATCCTTACTGTTGTACCCCAAAATTTGCCCTCTCATTTATCAATATTTTTCCTCACAAGACTCTTTGGACTCAAGACAGGATTAGGGTTTGCATAGCTCAAGACCTCCTCGTGCACTGATGACTTGAAATTAGGGTTTGAGTTTGCACAAGGATTTTTGGACCATCATTGCTTCATGTGACTTTAATACACCATCTTGGACCCCTAAGATTGCTCATACCAAGTTTCAAGCCTTGAATCACATTTTTGCCCAGTCAATTGGGGAAAAAGTCAACCATGGCCAATTTACAGTCAAACTTCATAATTTTTTATCCACAACAACATTATAGGCTCCTATGTACCATTTGATCAGGTTTGGATCACAACTCCTCAAGAAATTTGATCAGATCATCAAAAGGGCAAAATGGTCAAAATTAGGGTTTTGACTGAGAAAGGGCAATTTATGATTTTTAACCTAGCCAATGACCAATTGGGTTCAAACATGATTTCAAGAAATCAATAGCATCATCTTGACTTAATCACATAGTTCAAAAGATCTCAAATGCATAGGATTGACAGATGAATTTTCAAGTCAACTGATCAAAAGTCAACTATACACTAAAAAGTCAAACTTTGACTTTTTGGTCAAAATCAAGTGCCAGGGTCATAATTCATCAAGATATGTCAAAATGTGAAACTTGTTGACCAAGAAACCTAAAATTGCAAATTAGGGTTTTAATTTGAAATTTTTCATAACTTAGAATTTTTCTAAGTATGGAAAATTTCTTATTTTTTCCCAAATTTCCACAACTTTTTCACCATGATGCAATTGGATTCAAAGAAAACTTCCAACACAAAAGTTATAGTCCTCCATGAAATATACAACTTTGATTCACAAAGTTTTCCCAAAAGATACTTGGATCTAAAGATATAAATTTGTGAATAGGGGTCCATGAACTAAAAGACTTAGTGAAAATTTGCCCTAATTTAGGCAGGTTTTTGACCCAACTTCATGGGCATTTTTCACCTAGTTCCAAGAGGTATCTCAAAATGCATTTCAAATATGGATTGTAGAGCATGTTACAAGATTTCTAAAATGTCAAAGAACTCTCCAAGATCATTTGTGGTTAGGAAGAATCGAAGAAGAGAAAATGGTAATTTGTCACTTTTGTTCAAGCCATGTTTACAATGTTACAAGTTGCAAATCAGAGCCTAGCATGCTTGTACCTTACATTACAGGTCCTAATCCCTTCTACACTCCACAATTTAATGCAAACTAAGTTGTTAAAGCCTTTGTTTTCACCTTTGGAGCATTGTACAAAAGATTAATCCATAAATGGCCAAAAGTGTACATTGCCATTTTCATAAAGCTTGCTTTTTACAACTTTGCAATTCTTGAGCCATGGACCTGATCTTTTGTTGCAAGCAATATCCACAAATATCATACAATGTTTACCAACTCTCATCAGCCATAGAACTAGCAAGTACAAGCTTTTGGCTTAAGTCATTTCAACTTTCTTCAAAAGCAAGAAAGGTGGCAAAAGTCAAGATAACTTGTCCATCTGATAAAGAGAAGACTTTGTATCATTCTAAACAACTTCACAAACTTGTTGCAAGCCAATACACGAATCCATAGCATTTGAAACACTCCCAAACATAAAAAACCACATTTCTGTCCAAAACAGGGCAGCCTCTGCAAAATCAAAGCCATTTCAATATTGGCTCGTGCTTTTCTTGATTCAACACTTGAAACACCTTACATATATCACATCTAAACTATCCAGGCCCTTGTCTTGCAACTGTAACCCCTATTTCAAACATAACCATTTTTATTTTGGAAGGTTGCAGGTTGACTTCTACAAGGAGTTTCAGCCATCTACAAGGTCAGCTAAGCATTGGAAAAGCTTGAGGGAACTTCAAGGAAGCTCACACAATCTTCAGGCCTCACTCATAGTCCCCACATTGCCATATCCAAACTCAGTTGAACAAGGTATTTTTCAAATCTCTATCTCCTTATTTAGGAATCCTCAAGCTTTGATTTGTGAATAAAAAATGTAGTCCTTAACTTGCTTAAGATGTACATATGCATAGTTGTTGTTTATATTAACTGAGTAGTGAGAATTTGAAGCTTGAAGTTCATGAAAAATTTAGGTAAGAAATTAGGGCTACAGAAATTCTCCATGATTCTTGAGAGTTAGATTATGTTTTTTATATCACTGGAATCGTGAGATCATAAGCTACATTTTTTGTGTTATGAGTTTTTGATTTTATGCAAGTTAAAGCAAGATACAGGTTTGAAGGCAAAACGCACGTTTGATGCTGGCTGGAGGTCAGGGACGAAGGCTGGCTTGGGCCTGGCGTCTTGGGCCTGTTGTTTTTCACACCCTCATATTCCTATCTGCACCCCCTTTGCTTATTTTATTTATTTTTCATATTTTCTTTTCATTTTTATATTTATTGCTTTTATTTATTTTTCTGAACATGAAAAAATCTTGAAAAATATTTTCTTTAATTTTTGCATTTTCATTTTATTTTATATTATTTTTTGGGCATAAAAAATAGTTTATTAGTAATAATATGCTTTATTTTCTTAAATAAATTGTGAATATATTTAAATAAATATCATACATTTTTATTTTTATTATTCATATATATAAAATATTATTTCCACACATATTTTATTTTTTAATACTTGTAAATATTTTTATTTATTTATTTCTTGTACATAAATGAATAAAATAAATGATATAGAACATATTTTATTTTAAATCAAAAACTAGGGTTTTTTCCCCTTTCAAAAATAATAATATTATTTTTCTTATTTTTTAGGACTTAAATAATTTTATTTTTACATATATAAAATAAATACAAAAAACATTTTGCATCCATACATTTTATTGCATATTTAAATAATTGTTTATTTATTTATTGTACATTAATTCAATTGGGTTGTAATAGTAAACTAGGGTTTTATTTTGAGAAATATCCCCAATTCAAAACTTGTATCCCCCCTCCCATAATATTGTTGTAATAGCTTAGATTTACTTTACGCAATTTATCGCATTATATACATGTTTAGTAAAAAGTAGGATTTTGTATGATAAGACAAAAAATCAAACAAATAGCATGACCTAATGCAAGACAAAAATGCATGAAAAATGACAACACATTGCACACAACACCCCTAGGGTTTCACCCACTTTGTTGCCTAAAAAATGGCCATGGTATGCATGCTAAGTATCTTGGCAAAATCAATCAAAACAAAAAGATCATAGTCCCTCGATGACACTATCTAAAGGTTGCCTAAAAACAAATGATCTTGGTCCCTCAAACAAGCTAAGATACTTGGCACCATTGATATCATGGTCATATGATGACCCACGCCCGTCCCGTTTAACATCCAAAGATAGGGTTGTCTACCAAACTAATGGTAGGTCAACAACATCAAAGGAATAAAAATGCACAAGAAAGACAATTGAGTAGGTAGATAAGCTTCTAGTTACTTGATCAATTTGCAAACAATCCTTGCTATTTTCAAACAAACACACACACCTTTCAAAAAACAATTTCCAAACAACTTTCAAAACATTGAAACATTTTTCAAAAGACAAACATCTTTGTATACATTCTTACGAACGAGAATCATTACAAAGATTTCCTAAACAAACGCCTCTTTTAAAAATACTTTCAAAACCACACAAAGCACCATTTCAAACAATTGAAAAAGCAAAGCAAGTGATCTAAATAGTAACTAAGAGCCCATGGAAAACCATGGATGAAAAGGGTGCTAGCACCTTCCCTTTTCATAATCTACCCTCCGAACTCAAGAAAACATCTCAAAGGTATTTCCTGTGCTTTTTTACCTTTCCTTTTGGATAAAATAAAAGTTGGTGGCGACTCTTGCTAACCGCGACATTTGCAAACACAAACGCAAAACCTCAAGTCAGTTCTCCCACCGCATCACAGAACTGGCGACTCTGCTGGGGAAAATCCTAAAAGTGGGGTTACCTTAGGGTTTAGATCACCTTTACATGCTTATCTTGCTTGACTTGTTTGCTTTACACTATTGGTTCTATTGTTTGGGTTTGAACCCTCCACCCAGATTTGGGAAACATTCATAGGTAAATAGCAATACATTATGGAAACTGTGCAGGGTATACCGACATGGCCTAAGCAATAGCTATATTAGTGCGACATATTTGTGGGTACCAGTAGCCTTTGAGTCAATCAAAGAGAATACAGGGCCGCTGAGTGATGTCATGAAGCACTAATGGACTTTTAGAACCTTTACTTGACCAACCTGGCCTTTTATGGTGTAGTGAGATGACCGACTTTGGTGCAGTCTGAAGTTGGTAGATACTCGATACTACACTCATTGAGGTTTGGTTCCTTGGAATATTTCGGTCGCCAGTAAAGGGGATGAATTGAAACAATGAACAAGGAAACAATCCAGTGATATTGAGCTCCTTAGAACCCGATTACTATTTCTAGGACAGGTTGAGCCAACTAAACTTCAAGAGGGTACTTACCTATGAAACCCCATGCAAGCCTAAACTAGGAACTCGTGTGATTCGCTTGTACATATATACTTGTGCATAACATCATGGACATCATGAAGCATCATATGCATCCACTAACCATTT
Organism: Vicia faba; assembly: GCA_948472305.1. Lineage (NCBI taxonomy): Eukaryota > Viridiplantae > Streptophyta > Magnoliopsida > Fabales > Fabaceae > Vicia > Vicia faba. Next base: position 314,175,017 of record OX451737.1, read on the forward strand.
CAAGGATTTTTGGAGATTCATCTTTGTTCCTGTTTTGTAGGTTATGGATTCACTTCGCAGGAAAACTGTCCAAGTCAACCTTGTAAGAACTCCTCCACAACTCAAAGATCTATCTTCAAGGATTCCTGAGAAATCTCCGTTCACCGAGAGACATGGTCGTCTACTCAACTTGGTCACCACCAACACTGAGGAGGATATGCTGAAAGTTCTCTTCCAGTTCTTTGACCCTTTGCATCATTGCTTCATATTTCCTGACTACCAACTTGTGCCTACTTTGGAGGAATTTTCTCAACTCTTGAGGATTCCTATTCTCAATCAATTACCCTTCAACGGTACGGAAAGAGATCCAAATCCAGAAAAGATTGCTCAAGCCTTACACTTGCACTCCTCTGATATCACAACACATTGGGAAACTAGAAGTGGTGTCAAAGGCTTCTTGTCAAAGTTCTTGTTTGAGAAGGCCCAAAGTTGCTGGAATTCTCTAACTTGTAAGCTTTTGAGGAGATTGTAGCTCTTCTCATCTATGGGATGGTCTTGTTCCCTAACCCTAATCAACTCATAGATGTGAGTGCTGTCAAAATCTTCATGACTCGCAACCCGGTGCCTACATTGCTTGGGGATATCCTCCACTCTTTTCACACTCGTACAATGAGGAAAAGAGGTGTTCTCATGTGTTGCACTCCTCTCCTGGCAAGATGGTTTATTTATCATCTTCCCCAATCAGTTTTGAAGAATGAGCAAGGTTTGAGGTGGTCACAACGATTGATGACTCTTACACATTCAGATATTCATTGGTGTTCTCGGTCTAGAGAGAATGTCATTATCATTGACTGTTGTGGGGAATTTCCTAATGTCCCTCTACTTGGCATTAGGGGAGGCATCACCTACAACCCCTGCTTGGCTCTGAGACAGTTTGGTTATACCCGAAGGGATGGCCCATATGATATGTTGATTCAAGGATTGGTTTTCGACTTCGACAACGACAATCAAGGACTCTGACAAAGGTTCATCCGAGCTTGGAGGATGCCCAACAAGGTAGACAGTAAGACCTTGGGACACAAGAATTCCATCCCTCTTGAGCCTTACCTCAAGTGGGTACGAACCCGCGCCCAAAGTCTTATGATGCCTTACCCCTCCATTCTACCTGTGATTATAGATCCTATTATGGAAGGAGAGGTTCCATACACCCTCCTACATCCTGACATGCCAACATCACTCGAAGATTTACAAAGGAGTTGGATACAGCTCAAGGGAGAGCGCGATACTTTCGAAGCCCAATTCTATGCAAGTGAGAAGAAGGTTTTGGAACTCACTCGTCAACTTCACGAAGAGCAGACTCTCAACACCTGTATTGCACCAAAGAGGATGCACAACATCTTTTTACCTTAGAATTTTGTATTATTTTGTCCAAGGGGCATTGATGTACTAACAATTCTATCTTATTAATATGACGTGTGTTTCTTTTTTTGTTTAAAACAAATTTTAATTTCTGAATCCTTGAAAGCATTACATGAATACATATAATTCATCATATGCATAAACAGGTCTTCGCACAAAGTTTCCTCATCTCTCTGTTGTTTATTTCAGCAAGATGGATATTGAACAAACGGTCAAAGATTTGCAAGCTCAGAATTCACAATTTCAGAAGCTACTCTTAACCCTAGCCAAGGGGCAGGAGGAGCTCAAGACTCTACTAGAAAAAGAGAAAGAGAAAAAGAAGAAGAAGCGGGCCGGTGTGGTTATCATGGGCAGAAGATTTGAAGGACAAGCCAGACGGACTTTGGAATTCCCATCAACATCTGAAGCGGGGGAAGGAAAAGGAAAAGGAACGGCAGTGCAATCTGAGTTTGAAGCAGAAGAAGAAGAGGATGAGGACTACTCCGAACAACAGTACCCTTCGGCTGCTGACAAATACAAAAACTTGGAAGAACGTCTAGCTGCTATGGAAGTGCAAAGAGTACCGGGGCTGGATTTTGAGGAGTTAGGGGTGGTTTCTGGAATTGTAATCCCTCCTAAATTTAAAGTGTCACTGTTTTCTAAGTATGATGGGGTGTCTTTCCCAAAGATGCACCTCAGATCCTATGTCAGGAAAATTCAACCACATTCTTCTGACAAAGACCTATGGGTCCACTTTTTCCAGGACAGTCTATCGGGAACGCATCTTGATTGGTTCTACCAGTTGGAGAGAGTAGATGTCCATAATTGGGAAGACTTGGCAGCCGCATTCTATAAATAGTATCAATACAACACCGACTTGGCGCCAACCCATACTCAGCTACAAAGTATGGCCATGGCTACCAATGAGGGCTTCAAAGACTATGCCCAAAAATGGAGGGATTTAGTCGGAAGGGTGCAACCACCTTTATCTGAAAGAGAGCTAGTGGACATGTTCTTGGGGACTATGTCAGGTCCTTTCTTTAATCACCTGATTGGAAGCTCCTCTGCGGGTTTCACTGAATTGATTTTAAATGGCGAAAGGGTGGAAGCCGGTATTAGAAGCGGGAAAATTCAGAAAGATGCATCTATTTCTGCCATTGCAAAAAAGCCCTTCACAGGAAAGAAGGAAGTGTCTGCTGTTTATGCCCAGAGAAATCAGGGAAGAGTTGAAAGACGACCAACAGTGGGGGCTGTTATGATTTAAAAGTCTGCGTCAGACCAGCCGAGAAACAACCAGCTGAGAAATGATCAGCCGAGAAATAACCAACAAAGGGTGGAAAGGCCTGTAAGGAAATTCACCAAAATAAACATGACTCATGATCAAGTTTTACCACATCTCTTGAAGTTGAACCTAGCCATGCTGAAAGAGGCCCCTAAAAACCCTAACACTACTTCTCCACATTACCATCCCCACGCCAGATGCGCGTACCATTCAAAAAGTCCATGGCACGACACCAACAATTGTTGGGCCCTGAAGAACAAGATACAAGATCTGATTGACGCAAAGGAAGTTGAATTTGAAGCTCCTGAAAAGCAGAATGTTATCTCCGCTCCAATGCCTAGGCATGGACACAATGCCAGTGCTATTGAGGAAGACTTGTTTGTTGCTACTGTAGATGAATTGTTAACTCCTCTCCTAACCATCAAGTTGAATTTGTTGAAAGCTGGGGTGTTCCCAGGTTATGACCAAGATTTCCATACTTTCTGTTGTACCCCAAAATTTTCCCTCCCATATTCTTCAAGATTTGTCAAGTCAAAGCTTCAAAGACTCCCCAAGGGTTGCACAGTTCAAAGGCCTCATAACAGTCAAAAACTAGGGTTTTGGTTCTGACAAAGAAAATGAAGTTTCCAAGGGTCCAATCAAGTCCCACATGCCTATAAACATGGTCAAGCATCCTCATACCAAGTTTCAAGACTTACAGCACAAAATTGCACAGTCAAAAACCCTAATTGCACTACAATCAACTGTAGGGGCAAAATGGTCATTTGACAGTCAAAAGTTCAAATTTTTGGTCAACATCTCATTTTGAAGCCACAAACATCATTTGATCAATTCTTGATCATGATTCTCAAAGCTTGGCTCAAAAATCATCAAGATGCAAAAGTTTCCTTATTTGGACAGTTGAAAAAGTCAACTGTAAATTGACCAGGGCATAACTTTCACATGGATTATCAGAAAAATTCCATCCAAAGCTCATTTTGAAGAGAAAGACATTTCCTACAACTCCTCTTCATACTTCAAGTCCAAGAAATGCTCTCACAAAAAGTTATCAATTTCAACATTATAGGTCATTTTCAAAAGTCAACAAAAAGGGACTTTAAGTCAAAGGCCATAACTTGAGATTGGTAACTCAAAATTACATGGGACAAAAGGCATTGGTTAGAGGACTCAAAGACCTTTCCAAAATGTCCAAGAACATGAACAAAGCTTAAAAATTGAGCAAGTTATGCCATGTGGAAGTTGGGAAATTTTTGGATATTTTGAAAAGTCAACATTGGTTCAAATGACCTAAAAATGCTAATGGGCCTCTTTTTCTTCCACAATTCATCATCCAAGGCATGTGCACGACCATTTGGCCCAAAGGGAAGTTTTTCTTCATTTTTATTTATTTATTTAGATTTTTAATTATTAATAATTCATTTAATTAATTAAAATACATGAAAAATACCAAACCAATGCAATCAAATCTTTTTGTGCATGGAATAGGTTTAAAATTTCGTGCATGATCAGATATGGAAGGAATTGAAGTGATTGGCCATGATTTGTACCAAATAGGCATGAAAAAATATTTGAAAAGATCTTTGAAAATCAAATCTTGAAAATCATGAATGCAAAGGTTTTTGTTTGATATCTTTAACCTAGAACCTTCACACATATATACATAGTGAAACCCTAATGCCCAGGAGGTCCAAGCTGCGCAGAAAGACAAAAGAGAACTTTGCAATTTTGATCAAAAAAATTCAAAACTGAAATCGTGATTCCAAAGCATTTCAAGGCAAAGTAATCAGTCCATTGCCTTCCTGAGACATCAGGGAAACTTCCTGGATCAAAAGCACGACCTCTAACGCTCAGAATTGGTGAATAGAGTTCAAACTGTTTTCAATTATATGCATAATCGTGTCTTAATATTTAAGCATTTTCATGGCATTTCTTTGATGGATTCGTACTAATGGATGTATTCTGAAGCTAACCCCATGTTTTAATTGAATTTTTATGTACTATACGTGATTCCACCATTGATACAGGCTAGGGTTTTTCAAGCTTTGAATTGGGCGTTTCTAAACGCTGTAAAATTAGAACCTCACAGTACCATAACTGGATTCAGCGTGCTTGGACGATTTGGACACAACCCTCGCGCTCAATTTATGAGCCACCATGAGCTAATCGCTATTTTGGAATATGGGGTATAAGGGGACAGTTCAAAACCGTTGCCAATTTCTTTTTTTGTTTCAGGAAAAAAATCATGGAGGAAGAAGATGATTATGTGGCCAGCTATGGTTGGTCTATTTGAAATTTCGCGCTAATTCTCCCACTAACCATGTTTTTCTCTTATATTAATTATTAGTCATTATATATTCAAAGGCGCATGAGTGGCAGAGTGGTGGAGAAGGCACTTGGTAATCTTCAGGACCTGGGTTCGATCCCAGGTCCCCCTCATATTTCCTTATATTTTTCTTTGAAACGTGATCAGGAACTTTGGCCCCTCAATGGTCTATCATACGCTCCTCAATCCAATGCGCCACATGTCCCACTGCATTCAATCAAAGGCCATGATTCAAAGACTAGGGTGTGCCTCAGTCAATGGAGCTCCATGCCAGCGCAAAAGTCAAACAGGCCAAAGGCTTAATGGGCCGGATTGCTGGACTTCACCCTCCATTTGGGGACAGACCCCCCCTAGGTTTGCAAGCTTTTTACATTTTTTTTTCATTCTTTTTATTTATTTCAATTATTGTTTTTTAATTAATTTAATATTCTCATGAAAAACATATTAACAACAAAAAATCAGAAAAAGACAAAAAAATAAATATTTTTATTTAACTAGTATTTTTGTAAATAAATTTCATTAAATGATTTTAGTTTTTTTTAATCTAGGATTCATCTTAATATTTTTTCAATAAAAACCTAAAATTTGTAGAATTAGGGTTTGTATCAATTTTTATCCTTTTTCTTTTCTTTTCACAATAATTAATTATTAAATATTATTTTTGTAATTAAATTGCATGCAAATAATTAGATTAAGTTTAGGTTAAAATTTAATACTTTCTTAATAAACTAAAAAACAATTAGAATTAGGGTTAGTATTTTAATTTCATTTAATTCTCATTAAAAAAACCATAAATACGAAAACCTCAAAAATAATTTCTCCTTTTATTTTAATTTTAATTAATTGGTAAATAATAATCTAATTTCATTAAAAAGGGTCCAACGCCCTCGTTTCCAGTTTTAATTCAATTCGCGTATTTATTTCTTTTTCCTTTAATATTTATGTATCTCTCCCAAAGCCTTGTAAACTCGAACATTTTAATCTTTCGCACTTTACTTTATTTCTTTATTTTCTGTCAAATCGGGTCCTGGAAATTTTGGCGATGTGGACCCGCGCCCTTTGTAATAGTTTAGAATTTTATCTTTTCACACTTCTTTTAACTATTAATAATGACATGCAAGAATGAATGATAAAATAAAAACAAACGCATAGATCACTTTGACAAAAGACAAAAATAAATGAAAACGACACACAAATCACACACCACCCCTAGGGTACGCCTCACTGTTGCCTTGCCCTTCGAAAGGTGATCGTCGAGTAGAGGATGTCTTAGTAAGTCCTCATGATCCGGGAACCTGGCATGAGGGTAGCTTCTAAGGTGTCTTCCCATTGCTCTGGTGATCACCATGTCCCGAACCTCGAATTGACCCGAACACCTCCAACGGTGGTGCTACCTACCTCTCAATGGTGGGATGGCACTGCTTTAAAGGACATTTACACAGACGAATTCCTTAGGGTAGGTAGACGACTCTAGATACTTGCTCTAAATCTCAAACAAATTCAAAAAATACTTTTCACACCGACACATTTTCAAAAAGCTTTCGAAAGCAAACTTTCAAACACTCTTGAGGACAGATACAAGAGTCGAACTGGAATTTTCAAAGAAACTTTTTTAAAACCCACAGTTGAAAAGCAAACAAACCATTTTGAAAACACAAATGAGCAAGTATCTAAGAGCCCATGGATAACCATGGATAGAAAGGGTGCTAACACCTTCCCTTTCTATAACCTACCTCCCGAACCGAGAGCAATCTCTTTAAGGAATTTTTCTGTGCTTTTGTCCTTTCCAATTGGAGAAAATAAAAGACGGTGGCGACTCTTGCTTCCGCGACATTTCGCGAACCAGCGTTAAACAGTCAGTTCCAGATCCACCGATCACAGAACTGGCGACTCTGCTGGGGATAACTTATAAAGTGAGGTGTACCTTAGGGTTAGTTCATAACTGTGTTTTCAATTGTATTGACTTGTCTGCTTTAAAATTGTGGGTTGCATGGGAGTTACATAGATCCTAACCCGGATCTGGGGATACCCTGTTAGGTAGCATAAGCTGTGAGGGACCTGTCCGGCGTAGACTGACACGAGTGAAGCAGTGGCTACGTTGGTGTGGCACCTTGGTCTGTACCGATATCCCTTGTGTTACAACGAGGAGAATATGGGTCTTCTGAGGAGTCATTAAGCACCAACAACCTTAGAACCTTAAATGACACAACTTGGCCATTAGAACAGTAGCAGTATGCTACGCCCATTGAGGCTAAACTCTCGTGATGGTTCTGGCCGCAAGAAAAGATTGCGATGATGGAGTTATGATCGATTGAGGGTAGTCAATGATATTGGGATCCTCTAAGAACCTGGTTACTTTGATAGGACAGGTATGAACCAACAAACTGAAAGAGGGTAGTACCTAGACCTCATGCTGGCCTAAACTTTAGGGGCTTGCCTTGTGTGACTTGTGTGCCTTACCATGTTTGCCTTTGTATCTATTTGTGGTGTGCTTTATCATAACATCATAACATCATGAGCATTGCATGCATCCTGCATAAGGACTGACCATTTCAAAGACAAGAGGGTTTCACCTTTGCTCTGTTTTGTAGGACCATGATGCCTGTGCGAAGGAATACTATCCGGTTCAACTTTTTTCATTCACCTGAGTTGCTTGAAGAGTTGGTTAGCAGAATTCCAAATACCACTTCCTTCATTCAGAGGCATGGTTCTCTTCTCAGTTTAGTCACTGCAAATCGGGATCAACAGTTGATGAGTGTTCTGACCCAGTTCTATGACCCTCTGTACCAGTGTTTCACCTTTCAAGACTTCCAGCTGGTCCCTACCCTGGAAGAGTTCTCTGATTTGCTTGGCATCCCTATCTTGGATCAGACTCCCTTCACTGGTTGGGAAAAGACCCTCAGGCTTGAGGATGTTGCTGCAGCTCTTCCCTTGACACATCAAGAGGTAATGGACAACTGGGTGACTAGAAGCGGAGTTAAGGGTTTCTTGGCCAAGTTCCTGATTGGTAAGGCTAACAGTTTCTGGAATGACCTGGACTTCAGGGCATATGAAGACATCTTGGCTCTCCTAATCTATGGGCTAGTCTTGTTTCCTAATCCTAACAACTTCATCAACGTCACTGCCATAAGGATCTTTATGTCTCAGAATCCCATACCCACTCTCTTGGGTCACATCTTGCAACAACTTCATGCTCGTACTACCCGAAGACGAGGAACCCTATGGTGTTGTATCCCTTTGTTGGTGAGGTGGTTTATTTCGCACCTCCCTAAGTTCGTACTGAAGAACCAAGAAGGAAGAGGTTGGGCTCATAGGTTAATGTCTCTCACTGACAAAGACATCATTTGGACTTGCAGAGGTTTGGATGAGATAGCTGTTATTGATTGATGCGGGGAATACCCTAATGTTCCTCTGATTGGTACCCAAGGAGGGATCTCTTACAATCCATGTCTAGCGCTCCGTCAGTTTCGAAGAGCCAGAAGAGCAGGCCCCCATGAGATGTTGGTGCCTCACATCAGTTTTGAGTTTCAGGTGGATAGTGACGAGTTGCGTCGTAGGTTCATCAAGGCTTGGGACAAAGTTCATAAAGCTGACCCACAGGAGTTAGGGCCAAAGACTTCTTTACCTATGGGAGCCTACTACAAATGGGTTCGCATCTGTGCTCAGAAGTTAGGTATGCCGTATGAAGCTGTCAGACCCGTCATTCTTGAGTGTCCTGACAAAGATGGTGTTCCTCCAACTGTCCTGCCTCCTCAGATACCTACTGATTATGAGACATTAAAGAGGTCATGGTCGCAACTGCGAGAAGAACGGGAATAAGGGCAACCTGTTGAATGATTTCAGTTTCAAAGTTGAATCTAATGAAGTGTGTTCCTTTTTTGTTTACAAAGTTGATTCCCGATTGTCTTTGAAAACAAATCATACGCATTCCATTCATCATGTGCATAGCAGGTTTTCCTCTTTTCAGGTTGCTTACCGTTCTTCGCTGTTTATTTCAGCAACATGAATCCCGACTCGTCATCAACTGAGATGTCCATCAAAGCTCTTCAGGCGCAGAATGCGCAATTTCAGGAACTAATCATGGGTTTGGCTCAGGGCCAAGAAGAGCTGAAGGCTCTGCTCCTGAAGAAGGAGAAGAAGAAGAAGAGAAGGACTGTTCTGTTCAACTCGGGCCGAAGGTTTGGCAACACTCTGCAGAATGAAGAGGCTGGTTCTTCCATTGGCAAGGGTACTCCTCAAGCGGAAAAAGGTCCTAGTCCGGTAGTCTCTGACAACGAGACTGATTTTGATGAAGAGCAATATCCTCCTGCAGAAGACAGATACAAGCAGTTGGAAGACATATTGAATGCTATGGAGATCCAACAAGTGCCTGGGCTGGATTTTGGAGATTTGGGTTTGTCTACTGGTGTGATCATTCCTCGTAAGTTCAAAGCACCATCTTTCACTAAGTACGACGGGGCGTCTTGTCCCAAGCTACATCTCAGGTTCTACGTGCGGAAGATTCAACCGTACTCAGTGGATAAGAATTTGTGGATCCACTTCTTCTAGGAGAGTCTTTCAGGGACTCATCTCGAATGGTTCTATCAGCTGGATGGGACCAAGGTTCGTAACTGGGAGGAGTTGGCTACTGCTTTCTATAAGCAGTATCAATATAATGCCGACCTTGCCCCTACACGTACCCAACTCCAGGGTATGTCGTTAGGTTCAAGTGAAGGTTTTAAAGAGTACGCTCAGAAGTGGAGGATTCTGGCTGGCAGGGTGCAGCCTCCGTTGACTGATCGGGAGTTGGTAGACATGTTCCTGGGGACCCTATCTGGGCCATTTTTCAACCATCTTATCGGTAACTCATCTGCAGGGTTTACCGATCTTATTCTGACTGGAGAGAGAATTGAGGCTGGGTTGAAGTCTGGTAAGATTCTGAAGGGTGCATCGTCTAGTTCTGAGAAGAAACCCTTCAAGAAGGAGGCTATTGCTGTATATGGCTCCAGGAGACAAGAGAAATCTGAGCACCGTCAATCTGTCAGTGCGGTAATGATTGTTAAACCTACAGCCGCTCCTCGGCCAACCAATCCTCAAAGGGCTGAAAGACCTAGAAGAGAATTCACCCGTTTGAGCATGACCCTATCCCAAATCTTGCCGCAGTTGCTGTCCACCAATCTAGTGACTGTCAGAGAGGCGCCAAAGGTTGTAAACACTGCTTCCCCTAAATACAACCCAAATGCCCGCTGTGCTTATCACTCCGATAGCCCGGGGAATTCCACTGATGACTGTTGGGCATTAAGGAATAAGGTGCAAGACCTTATTGACGCGAAAGAGATACAGTTCGAAGCGCCTGAGAGGCCGAATGTGGTGACTGCTCCTATGCCTCAACATGGAGTAAATGCTGTTGATGAAGAGGTATACGCTGTTTCTGTGGATGATGTAGCTACTCCTTTGAAGACTGTCAAGAGGAACCTACTGTTGGCCGGTTTATTTCCGGGTTGCAGTGAGGGTTGCCTGTTCTGTGCTGTTTCCCTATCTGGTTGTCCCTTGCTGAAGTTAGGCATCCAAAGCCTGATGGACAGTAAGGAGATTCTGTTCAAGAAGTCTGCTGTTCAGTTGGTTCCGGTAGAAGAAGTTTCTGTGGTTACCATCTTCAATAATCCAATCAAGGCTCTCCCGAAGAAGCCCGTCCAAATCATGACTGTCGCACCTGTTGTTATTACTATTCCGGGGCCTCTCCCCTATGTATCTGATAAAGCTGTCCCCTGGCACTATGGGGCAGATGTGTATGTGAATGGAATCAAACAAGAGTTCAACACTGGCGCCAGTATCTGTGATATCACTGGCCCAGCCAAGGTTACCCGCAGTGGCAGGCTCTTCTCGCCTGACATTGCACCGCCCGCTACTCGAAGACCCCTCCTTATAACACCTACAAGTGTACCTGTTCCTGTTTCTGATCAAGTTGTTTCCCCTGCTGCCGAGTCATCCAATGCTCGGGGTAAAGGAATTGAAGATGAGCCTGCCCGGATGGAGGCACCGATACCTATAAATGCTGAGGCCTCCCAACAAGAGATGGAGGAAATCCTGAAAATAATAAGGAAGAGTGACTTTAATGTTGTGGAGCAGCTGGGGCATACGCCTTCCAAAATCTCCATGCTCTCCTTGCTATTGTGTTCAGAGGCCCATGCTAAGGCTCTGATTTCATTTCTCAAGACGGCCCATGTGCCACAGGAGACATCTGCAGTTCAGTTCACTGATTGCGTAGCAAATCTGACAGCAGACAATGGCTTGGGTTTCTCAGATGCTGACCTGACTGCGAAGGGAAGGGACCACAATGATGCCTTGCATGTCTCTATTGAATGTAGGGGCACTACTCTGGCGCATGTGTTGGTGGACACTGGTTCTTCCTTGAATGTGCTACCCAAGAAGGCCTTGGACCGTCTGGATTGTGAAGGCCTAGAACTGAAACCCAACAATATTATCGTCAGAGCCTTTGACGGTTCCAAGAGGATGGTTCATGGAGAGGTTGACATCCCTATTCGTGTGGGCTCTCAGGTGTTTGACTCTACCTTTTATGTGATGGATATCCGTCCATCGTACTCTTGTCAGCTGGGTCGACCTTGGATCCATAAAGCTGGGGCGGTGACCTCTACCTTGCACCAGAAGCTAAAGTACCCTGTTAGAGGGAAGATCGTCACTGTGCAGGGAGAGGAGGAGTATATGGTGAGCCATTTGAATTCCTTCAGATACATTGAGATGGACGGGGAGTTTATTGAAACCCCCTTTCAGCATTTCGAGGAGGTACTTCCAATTTCAGCAGCAGCAGAAACAGCGGTCGAAGAGGAGGTTCCTTTGAAGATGGCTTCTCTAAAGGATGTCCGGGCTGTGGTTCAGAAAGGTGAATGTACTAACTGGGGCAGGCTTCCCGACTTTACACAGAAAATTGACAAGTTCGGATTGGGTTTTACTGCAGAGGGTCAGAAAGCTATGCGGAAGGCGAAGACCAGAAGACCTCCTGTGCTCATCACAAATCCAGGAGTGAATGCTGTTGGGGAGGATATTGAAGTGGACGAAGCTGAGTTCAATAGCTGGATCTATCCGACGACTGAAGGCGGATTGACCAATTGGATTGCCAAAGACCATACTCCTGTTACTTTTGTTACGCAGTAATAAACTTCTTTATTTTGTTATTTGTAATAAACAATAAATTGAACTCTATGGCCCGGTGTCTTACCCGAGGCACCGTGGTTTTATTTGTGAGGGCATATGAATTGTCATTTCATATATCATAAATGAAAATCTTGGACGTTTTCTCGCATTTCAAATCTTATGCTCCTTTTCTGTCTTTCCTTCCTTTATACATATTTCAAAACAGCTGTATTTACACACACACTCACTCATACAGGTTTCAATCCACTCTGGATCTCACTGGTAACGACTCTGCTACTGCCGGTTATGACTTCGAAAATCTGATCAACTTAGCCAAAGACGAAGGTGAAGATGATTGCGAAGTGCCTGGCGAGCTTACAAGACTGCTGCTCTAGGAAGAGAGGGCAATTCAACCACACGAAGAGCCAGTGGAAATAATAAACTTGGGTACTGAAGCAGACAGGAAGGAGGTAAAGATTGGTGCCAACCTAGAGCTCAGCGTGAAGCAACGGTTGACTAAGATGCTACGTGATTATATGGAGATCTTTGCCTGTTCCTACGAAGACATGCCCGGGTTGGATACTGATATTGTGGTCCATCACTTGCCAACTAAGGAAGACTGCCCTCCGGTTAAGCAAAAGGTCCGCCGTATGCGTCCAGAGATGTCTGAGAAGATCAAGGCCGAGGTTATGAAACAGTTTGATGCTGGGTTCCTTGCAGTAACTTCTTACCCTCAGTGGGTTGCTAACGTGGTGCCGGTACCAAAGAAGGACGGTAAGGTCAGAATGTGTGTTGATTACAGGGATCTGAATAGGGCCAGCCCCAAAGATGACTTTCCATTACCTCACATTGATGTCCTTGTGGATAATACAGCTCAGCATAAGGTATTCTCTTTCATGGATGGCTTTTCAGGTTATAATCAGATCAAGATGGCACCTGAAGACATGGAAAAGACTACATTTGTTACTCAGTGGGGCACCTTCTGCTACAAGGTCATGCCTTTTGGACTGAAGAACGCTGGGGCAACCTACCAACGTGCCATGGTTGCTTTATTTCATGACATGATCCATCATGAGATAGAAGTGTATGTGGACGACATGATCGCAAGGTCCCAGACTGAGGAAGAGCACCTAGATCATCTGCAGAAATTGTTTGACCGTCTGAAACTGTACAAGCTGAGGCTGAACCCGAACAAGTGCACCTTCGGGGTAAGATCTGGAAAGTTGTTAGGCTTCGTTGTAAGTGATAAAGGTATTCAAGTGGACCCTGCCAAGGTCAAAGCTATTCAAGAGATGCCAGTTCCTAGGACAGAGAAGGAAGTCAGGGGCTTCTTAGGACGCCTGAATTACATTGCTCGGTTCATCTCGCATCTAACTGCTACTTGTGAACCAATCTTCAAGCTGCTGAAGAAAGATCAGGTAGTACGTTGGAATGATGAATGTCAGGCTGCTTTTGACAAAATCAAGGAGTATCTCCAAGAACCACCCATTCTTATGCCACCGGTTGAAGGGAGACCTCTGATACTATACCTGACGGTACTTGACAACTCAATGGGGTGCGTGCTGGGGCAGCATGACGAGTCTGGCCAAAAAGAGCATGCCATTTATTACCTTAGCAAAAAGTTTACCGACTGTGAGACCCGATACTCACTGCTTGAGAAAACTTGCTGCGCTTTGGTATGGGCTGCTCGCCGGCTGAGACAGTATATGCTGACTCACACTACCTTATTGATCTCAAAGATGGATCCTATAAAGTACATATTCGAAAAGCCTACTCTGTCTGGGAGAATAGCAAGATGGCAAATGATCTTGACGGAATACGATATCCAGTACACAACTCAGAAAGCCATCAAGGGAAGTGTATTGGCAGACCACTTGGCACATCAGGCAGTAGACGACTATCAATCAATGAACTTCGAGTTTCCTGACGAAAGCATTATGATTGTGACTGATTGTGAAGTATCTGGACCGGATGAAGGACCTGAGGAAGGATCCCGATGGTCTATGCACTTTGACGGAGCCTCCAACGCTTTGGGTAACGGTATCGGCGCTATAATCATATCTCCTCAAGGCACTCATACTCCACTCACTGCCCGGCTATGTTTCAACTGTACCAACAACATGGCAGAGTATGAGGCGTGCATCATGGGTCTTCAAGCTGCGATCGACCTAAGGATCAAGTTTCTGAGTGTCTTCGGAGATTCCGCTCTTGTGATCAATCAGATCAAAGGAGAGTGGGATACGAAACATCTGAATCTTATTCCTTACAGAGAATGTGTGTTGACCTTGATCCCCCACTTCACGAAGATAACCTTTGAACACTTTCCGAGAGAAGAGAATCAGTTGGCGGACGCATTAGCTACAATGTCTTCTATGTTCAAGGTCAAATGGGATAATGAGGCTCCCCGGATCATCATCTGGAAACGGGACGAACCGGCATACTGTTGTGATCTCGAGACTGAGTTGGTAACTGAGAATCCTTGGTACCATGAGGTGAAGAGATACTTGGAAGCTCAGGAATACCCTGAAGGTGCATCTGTCAATGATAAAAAGTTTCTAAGGAGGTTCGCGGCGAAGTTCTTCCTTAGTAACGGCATCCTGTATAAGCGAAACCATGATTCGACCTTACTGCGTTGTGTGGACAAGACTGAAGCAGAAAAGATCATGTAAGAGCTACATGAAGGGGCCTTTGGTACACATTCCAGTGGGCACACTATGGCAAAGAAGATCCTTCGGGCAGGGTATTTTTGGTCCACAATGGAAGCCGACTGCTACCAACACTCTCGGACATGCCATAAATGCCAGATTTATGCAGACAAGGTGCATGTTCCTCCAGTCCCCCTAAATGTTCTGACTGCGCCTTGGCCATTTGCAATGTGGGGCATAGACATGATCGGTGAGATTAAGCCTACGGCATCCAATGGGCATCGCTTCATCCTGGTAGCGATTGATTATTTCACGAAGTGGGTTGAAGCGGCTTCCTACGCTACGGTAACCAAGACTGTTGTGGCACGGTTCATTCGGCATAACCTGATCTATCGATACGGCGTCCCAGAAAGAATTATTACAGACAACGGTACCAATCTCAATAACAAGATGATCACTAAGCTCTGCGAGCAGTTCAAGATACAGCACCACAACTCTTCTCCTTACAGACCGAAGATGAATGGGGTTGTAGAAGCGGCAAATAAAAACATTAAGAAAGTCGTGCAGAAAATGACAGTGACTTATAAAGATTGGCACGAGATGTTACCGTTCGCTCTACATGGGTACCGTACTTCAGCCAGGACGTCAACCGGGGCAACTCCTTTCTCCTTGGTTTATGGTATGGAGGCAGTCTTACCGATCGAAGTGCAAATACCCTCTCTCCGGATAATGAAGGATGCAAATCTGAACGAAGATGATTGGATCCAGACACGACTTGATCAATTAAACCTTATTGATGAAAAGAGGCTTGCTGCTATCTGTCATGGTCAGACGTATCAGAAACGGATGATCAGGGCATTTAACAAAAAGGTCAGACCACAGGAATATCAAGTTGGGGATCTGGTAATCAAGCGAATCATCCTTCCTCAGAGTGATCCAAGGGGCAAATGGACCCCTACGTACGAAGGGCCATTTGTGGTTAAGCATGTGTTCTCAGGAGGAGCCATGATTCTGACCAACATGGACGGTGACGACCTTCCTCACCCCGCCAATGCAGACATAGTAAAAAGATACTACGCATGAAAAAGACCCGCTAGGCTGACATGCCTAGGCAAAAATTAGGGCTTCCCGGCGAACCAAAAGGGTTCGGGCAAAATGAAGGGATGAAATGAAAAAAACTGTACACCCGGCAAGTCGAAAACCTGAAAAGGCGGCTTGGGCAAAAATGGGTATCCCGGTGGACTGAAAACCCGAAAGGGCGGTCCAGGCAAAAATTAGGGATAAAAGCGTAATACTATGTCTCATTGGATCGCTTTGCATCCAGAATCCGGTATCTACCTCAAGTTCAGACGGCATCGATCAGTCAACTTCATCTTCAACCAAGGTCATCAAGTGATGAGACGCTCGGAGTTGTAAAGGCAATAGCAGAGTTGAAACCCAGTGGGATCATTCATTTCACACAGCTGTTTTATTTTCTCTTGTACAAAATTTGTATAAACTCTTTTGTTCGGCGGCGTTCTCTTACTAGGATGTCAGCCTCTTGTACATAAACGCCTATTTTCAGGCCATTCAAAAATCAATACAAATATACTTTCCAGTAAAAAGTGCCAATTGTGTTTCCTTTTGTCTGTTTTGTTTTGCGAAGAACGTCCAAGGTTCAATTTGTGATATATGCATTGACAATAATTTGCTAACTCATGAATATTTGCATACGAAACAAAGGATTAATTACAGATAACGTTAGAAACAGGGGCAATAAAGAGTTGTCTAAACAATCTAATTGTTCTGTCCTCCAAGGTACCAAGGTAGGTTCAACTAAAGAACATAACCAGATATCTTAATTCCCCAGAGAGTGAGTCAGCAAGTCAGTACGCTCTCCCCGAGCAAAGTTATTATCAAGCCTTAAAGAAATTGAGTATCCTCCAGCAGATCTCAACATTCCCCAGCAGCATACATACATTCCTAACAAGCATCCCCGGCAGTCTTGACTTAAAGATTGTTCCCCGGCGGTATACCAGATATTCAATGGAGTCACTTCCCCGACACATCTCAAAACTTCCCCAGGAGAGTCCAATCCAGTTTCCCCAAGAAAGTAGGAATCCATCTCCCCAAGCAGTAAGCTTATCCCCAGTAGATTCTGGAAGCTTCTCCCTCGCAGAGCACGAACGCGTCTCCCGTCTTTATTCAAAGAGTTATTTCCCTAACAGGATATAACTGGGTTATCCTCAGCCAATAACCACGGAAAGATCGTCCTCGGCGAAGTCTTCCTATCCCCAGCGAAGTCTACTAACACTTCCAACACAACAAGGGTATCCCCAGCAAGTTATTATCAACAGCTCAACAAAGTACCCCTCTCCCCACAGAGTTTTGCTTCCCAGCAAGATCGTTAGAGTACTTTTCTCCCTGCAGAGTAATCTATTCGCCAAGTTTATTCCCCAACAGAGTTATCTTCTCCTATCGGTATTCTTGCAACTATCATCCCCAGCGGAAGCAAAAATCTATTCTTCACAGCAGCCCAGGAGTGACTTCCCGGCACCCGTCAAGGATTTACTCTCCTAGACAAAAACATTCCTAAACATTACATACATCATTATAGCATGCATAGACGCATCATATCTTACAAATCTCATTTATGTTGAGAACATCATTGCTTGATCTATATCATGCATTGCATATGACTGACCTTTACCTTTCAGGAAAGAGCCAGTTAAAGTTCTCCGCTATATCTCAAGACCTAGACCGGTTCAGTTAAATCGACTCCAAAGATTTTTCTGTTTCTTATCCAGTCAAAGGCCTTCTCTGGTTCAGTCAGATCGGCCCTAAGATCTCCCTGTTGCTTATCCAGTTGAAGACATTCAAGACCTAGACCGGTTCAGTTAATCGACCCTAAGATTTGTTGTTTCTTATCCAGTCCAAGGCCTTCTCTGGTTCAGTCAGGTCGACCCTAAGATCTCCCCGTCTCTTATCCAGTTGAAGACATTTCAAGACCTAGACCGGTTCAGTTAATCGACCCTAAGATTTTTTGTTTCTTATCCAGTCCAAGGCCTTCTCTAGTCCAGCTAAATCGACCCCAAACAGATTTTCCTGATAAAGACTCAGTAGAAGTTATCCAAGATTCTCTCAATGATTGCTATTGAGGTTGTAGTCGCCTATGGTTCTCTCCCCGATCCTGCGGAGGTAGTAATCATCCCAAGATTCGCTCAATGATACTATTGAAGTCGAAGTCACCCAAGATTCTCTCAATGATTGCTATTGAGGTTGTAGTCGCCTGTGGTTCTCTCCCCAATACTATGGAGGTAGTAATCATCCCAAGATTCGCTCAACGATTGCTGTTGAAGTTGAAGTTATCCAAGATTCTCTCAATGATTGCTGTAGAGGTTGTAGTCGCCTATGGTTCTCTCCCCGATACTGCGGAGGTAGTAATAATCCCAAGATTCACTCAACGATTGCTGTTGAAGTTGAAGTCGTCCAAGATTCTCTCAATGATTGCTGTTGAGGTTGTAGTCGCCTGTGGTTCTCTCCCCGATACTGCGGAGGTAGTAATCATCCCAAGATTCGCTCAACGATTGCTGTTGAAGTTGAAGTTATCCAAGATTCGCTCAATGATACTGTTGAAGTCGAAGTCGCCCAAGATTCTCTCAATGATTGCTGTTGAGGTTGTAGTCGCCTGTGGTTCTCTCCCCGATACTGCGGAGGTAGTAATCATCCCCAGATTCTCTCAGCGATACTGTTGAGGTTGAGGTCACCCAAGGTTCTCTCACCGTTCCTGCTGAGGTAGTAACCATCCCTGGTTCATTCATCACCGTTTGAAGCTCAAGATTTAGCTCCTGTAACCAGTCAGGACACGTCCTACCAAAGAATCTGAAGACCAGCTCCTGTAACATGCCAGGTACTCATTTTTCTTTTGCAGGTACGCAAGTTCTCGCTAAGGAATCTCTTACGCGATCAACATCCAGATGGCATCTATAAGCCCATCCACCTTCCATCATCTCTTAGCATGGCATCTATAAGCCCATCATCCTATCCATCAATCTCCAAATGGCATCTGTAAGCCCATTCCCCACATCACACTACTATGTGAGCGCAAATTTCTGGGCACTCTAGTGTTCAATCATCTTCCACCTTCGGATTACGAAAGGCACGTCAGCCAATCTGCATCCTCAGGTCTAAGAAGATTGAACAGGGGCAACTGTTGTACCCCAAAATTTTCCCTCCCATATTCTTCAAGATTTGTCAAGTCAAAGCTTCAAAGACTCCCCAAGGGTTGCATAGTTCAAAGGCCTCATAACAGTCAAAAACTAGGGTTTTGGTTCTGACAAAGAAAATGAAGTTTCCAAGGGTCCAATCAAGTCCCACATGCCTATAAACATGGTCAAGCATCCTCATACCAAGTTTCAAGACTTACAGCACAAAATTGCACAGTCAAAAACCCTAATTGCACTACAGTCAACTATAGGGGCAAAATGGTCATTTGACAGTCAAAAGTTCAAATTTTTGGTCAACATCTCATTTTGAAGCCACAAACATCATTTGATCAATGCTTGATCATGATTCTCAAAGCTTGGCTCAAAAATCATCAAGATGCAAAAGTTTCCTTATTTGGACAGTTGAAAAAGTCAACTATAAATTGACCAGGGCATAACTTTCACATGGATTATCAGAAAAATTCCATCCAAAGCTCATTTTGAAGAGAAAGACATTTCCTACAACTCCTCTTCATACTTCAAGTCCAAGAAATTCTCTCACAAAAAGTTATCAATTTCAACATTATAGGTCATTTTCAAAAGTCAACAAAAAGGGACTTTAAGTCAAAGGCCATAACTTGAGATTGGTAAATCAAAATGACATGGGACCAAAGGCATTGGTTAGAGGACTCAAAGACCTTTCCAAAATGTCCAAGAACATGAACAAAGCTTAAAAATTGAGCAAGTTATGCCTTGTGGAAGTTGGGAAATGTTTGGATATTTTGAAAAGTCAACATTGGTTCAAATGACCTAAAAATGCTAATGGGTCTCTTTTTCTTCCACAATTCATCATCCAAGGCATGTGCACGACCATTTGGCCCAAAGGGAAGTTTTTCTTCATTTTTATTTATTTATTTGGATTTTTAATTATTAATAATTCATTTAATTAATTAAAATACATGAAAAATACCAAACCAATGCAATCAAATCTTTTTGTGCATGGAATAGGTTTAAAATTTCGTGCATGATCAGATATGGAAGGAATTGAAGTGATTGGCCATGATTTGTACCAAATAGGCATGAAAAAATATTTGAAAAGATCTTTGAAAATCAAATCTTGAAAATCATGAATGCAAAGGTTTTTGTTTGATTTCTTTAACCTAGAACCTTCACACATATATACATAGTGAAACCCTAATGCCCAGGAGGTCCAAGCTGCGCAGAAAGACAAAAGAGAACTTTGCAATTTTGATCAAAAAAATTCAAAACTGAAATCGTGATTCCAAAGCATTTCAAGGCAAAGTAATCAGTCCATTGCCTTCCTGAGACATCAGGGAAACTTCCTGGATTAAAAGCACGACCTCTAACGCCCAGAATTGGTGAATAGAGTTCAAACTGTTTTCAATTATATGCATAATCGTGTCTTAATATTTAAGCATTTTCATGGCATTTCTTTGATGGATTCGTACTAATGGATGTATTCTGAAGCTAACCCCATGTTTTAATTGAATTTTTATGTACTATACGTGATTCCACCATTGATACAGGCTAGGGTTTTTCAAGCTTTGAATTGGGCGTTTCTAAACGCTGTAAAATTAGAACCTCACAGTACCATAACTGGATTCAGCGTGCTTGGACGATTTGGACACAACCCTCGCGCTCAATTTATGAGCCACCATGAGCTAATCGCTATTTTGGAATATGGGGTATAAGGAGACAGTTCAAAACCGTTGCCAATTTCTTTTTTTGTTTCAGTAAAAAAATCATGGAGGAAGAAGATGATTATGTGGCCAGCTATGGTTGGTCTATTTGAAATTTCGCGCTAATTCTCCCACTAACCATGTTTTTCTCTTATATTAATTATTAGTCATTATATATTCAAAGGCGCATGAGTGGCAGAGTGGTGGAGAAGGCACTTGGTAATCTTCAGGACCTGGGTTCGATCCCAGGTCCCCCTCATATTTCCTTATATTTTTCTTTGAAACGTGATCAGGAACTTTGGCCCCTCAATGGTCTATCATACGCTCCTCAATCCAATGCGCCACATGTCCCACTGCATTCAATCAAAGGCCATGATTCAAAGACTAGGGTGTGCCTCAGTCAATGGAGCTCCATGCCAGCGCAAAAGTCAAACAGGCCAAAGGCTTAATGGGCCGGATTGCTGGACTTCACCCTCCATTTGGGGACAGACCCCCCTAGGTTTGCAAGCTTTTTACATTTTTTTTTCATTCTTTTTATTTATTTCAATTATTGTTTTTTAATTAATTTAATATTCTCATGAAAAACATAAAAACAACAAAAAATCAGAAAAAGACAAAAAAATAAATATTTTTATTTAACTAGTATTTTTGTAAATAAATTTCATTAAATGATTTTAGTTTTTTTTAATCTAGGATTCATCTTAATATTTTTTCAATAAAAACCTAAAATTTGTAGAATTAGGGTTTGTATCAATTTTTATCCTTTTTCTTTTCTTTTCACAATAATTAATTATTAAATATTATTTTTGTAATTAAATTGCATGCAAATAATTAGATTAAGTTTAGGTTAAAATTTAATACTTTCTTAATAAACTAAAAAACAATTAGAATTAGGGTTAGTATTTTAATTTCATTTAATTCTCATTAAAAAAACCATAAATACGAAAACCTCAAAAATAATTTCTCCTTTTATTTTAATTTTAATTAATTGGTAAATAATAATCTAATTTCATTAAAAAGGGTCCAACGCCCTCGTTTCCAGTTTTAATTCAATTCGCGTATTTATTTCTTTTTCCTTTAATATTTATGTATCTCTCCCAAAGCCTTGTAAACTCGAACATTTTAATCTTTCGCACTTTACTTTATTTCTTTATTTTCTGTCAAATCGGGTCCTGGAAATTTTGGCGATGTGGACCCGCGCCCTTTGTAATAGTTTAGAATTTTATCTTTTCACACTTCTTTTAACTATTAATAATGACATGCAAGAATGAATGATAAAATAAAAACAAACGCATAGATCACTTTGACAAAAGACAAAAATAAATGAAAACGACACACAAATCACACACCACCCCTAGGGTACGCCTCACTGTTGCCTTGCCCTTCGAAAGGTGATCGTCGAGTAGAGGATGTCTTAGTAAGTCCTCATGATCCGGGAACCTGGCATGAGGGTAGCTTCTAAGGTGTCTTCCCATTGCTCTGGTGATCACCATGTCCCGAACCTCGAATTGACCCGAACACCTCCAACGGTGGTGCTACCTACCTCTCAATGGTGGGATGGCACTGCTTTAAAGGACATTTACACAGACGAATTCCTTAGGGTAGGTAGACGACTCTAGATACTTGCTCTAAATCTCAAACAAATTCAAAAAATACTTTTCACACCGACACATTTTCAAAAAGCTTTCGAAAGCAAACTTTCAAACACTCTTGAGGACAGATACAAGAGTCGAACTGGAATTTTCAAAGAAACTTTTTTAAAACCCACAGTTGAAAAGCAAACAAACCATTTTGAAAACACAAATGAGCAAGTATCTAAGAGCCCATGGATAACCATGGATAGAAAGGGTGCTAACACCTTCCCTTTCTATAACCTACCTCCCGAACCGAGAGCAATCTCTTTAAGGAATTTTTCTGTGCTTTTGTCCTTTCCAATTGGAGAAAATAAAAGACGGTGGCGACTCTTGCTTTCGCGACATTTCGCGAACCAGCGTTAAACAGTCAGTTCCAGATCCACCGATCACACTTGCCTATCCTCCCAATTTGACTATCCTCTATTGAAGAAAGGAATCCAACAATTGATTGATAACAAGGAAATTTTGTTTGAGAAAGCTCTTGTCTCACCCATTCCAGTTTTAGAAGTTTCAATAATAACCATATACGCCAATCCTTCCAGGGTTCCTAAAAAACCCGTTAGGATTACATCTGCTCCAGTGACTACTCCGTTGAAGATAACAATGTCCGGGCCAACCCCATACAAAACCGATAAAATGGTACCATGGAACTATGGTGGAAAAATCTACTACCATGGTGTCAAAAAGATTGAACAGACCATTGAAGAAGAAAGCTCTGGGGAGGATAATCCCGACATCAGTAACATTGCCGGAACAAGCAAAATTACTCGTAGTGGGAGAATCTTTTCTCCAGAGATTGCTCCTCCAACAGCAGTCTCTGGACCCGCGACCATTCCAAAGATTACACCTATACCAGTAACTGTACCTGCAAGTGTACCCGCCAACAATGACAATGCAATTCCTATCCCTATTTCCGCTATTGAGAAAAAAGGAAAGAATGTTCAAGAGGAGCCTGTCTTAACAAAGGCTCAATCAATAGTCATTCCTGAAACATCCCAGAAAGAGATGGAAGAAATTCTGAGGATCATTAAGAAAAGTGATTATGATGTTGTTGAACAACTGGGGCAGACCCCCTCCAAAATATCTATGTTAGCCGTGTTGTTATGCTCTGAGGCACATGCTAAAGCTTTGGTCAAGTTTTTGAAGACAGCCCACGTGCCGCAAGAAACCTCCGCTGATCAGTTCCAGGAATGTGTGGCTAGTTTAACAGCTGACAATGGTCTAGGATTCTCCGATGTAGATTTAAATTCGAAAGGGAGAAAACATAATGATGCTTTGCATGTCTCGATGGAATGCAGAGGGACCACCCTAGCTCATGTCTTGGTTGATACGGGGTCGTCTTTAAATGTCTTGCCGAAGAAAGCCTTGGATAGGTTGGATTGTGAAGGCCTAACCCTGAAACCCAGCAATATAATTGTCAGAGCCTTTGATGGTTCTAAGAGGATGGTCCATGGAGAGGTGGACATCCCAATCAAGATGGGTACCCAGACGTTCAATTCAACATTCTACGTGATGGACATCCGTCCTTCCTATTCTTGCCTGTTGGGAAGACCTTGGATCCACCATGCTGGAGTTGTCACTTCTACTCTGCATCAAATGCTCAAGTACCCTGTCCAGGGGAAAATTATAACAGTCCATGGTGAAGAGGAATACATGATTAGTCATCTAAATTCTTTTCGATATGTAGAATTGGATGGCGAATTCATTGAGACCCCTTTCCAACACTTTGAAGAAGTCTCTCCTGAGATAGTGGCGACCAAGGTGGTATCCTCAACTCCTGTTATCACAAGACCACCACCTCGGATGTCATCTCTCAAGGATGCAAGGGAAATAGTGGAAGAAGGCGGATCCACTATCTGGGGGTAGCTTCCCGACTTTCCTTTCAAATCAGACAAGTTTGGCCTAGGATTTACTTCGACTGCTCAGAAGGCCGTGCGCCGCTCCCGTGCCAGAGGGCCACTTGTGAAGATCAGCCACCGAGGGGTTAATGCACTAGAGGACAGTGAAGAAGAGGGCAACTTGGAAGACTGGATTTTTCCTACTGTTGGCGGAGGACTGTGCAACTGGGAAGCAAAAGACTTTGTTCCGATTACTTTCATACTGCAGTAATTTATCTTTTCCATTTCTGTTGGACTGTAATAATTCACAAACAATTCATACTTTTTCAACCATGTGTCTTACCCGAGGTACATAGGTCCATTTGTAAGGGTTCTTATTTCATTTTCATATGTCATTTTAATGAATCATGGACGCTTTTCATATTTAAACCTTTTGAGCTCATTATCTTTCTTTTACATTTTTTTGTTTTAAGATGGCTATCACTTACACACACCCACACTCACAAATGCAGGTACCCTTCCATTCCGGAACCCATGGGTAACGATACTGCTATAGCCTTCAGTGACTCTGAAGATCTGATCAACCAAGTTGAATACGAAGGTGAGGAAGATTGTGAGGTGCCAGGGGAATTGGCCAGACTTCTACAACAAGAGGAAAGAGAAATTCAGCCTCATGAGGAGCAGTTGGATACAATCAACTTGGGTACTGAGGATGACAAAAAGGAAATCAAGATAGGTGCCAATCAAGAGCCGAGTGTCAAGGAGCGCCTAATTCAGCTATTGTATGATTATGTTGAGATCTTTGCCTGGTCATACGAAGACATGCTGGGACTTGATACAGACATTGTGGTACACCGTCTACTCACAAGAGAAGATTGTCCACCAGTTAAACAAAAGGTCCGCCGCATGAGACCTGACATGTCAGAAAAGATCAAGGCAGAAGTTGTGAAACAATTCAATGCTGGATTTCTGGCTTTTACTTCCTATCCATAATGGGTTGCTAACATTGTGCCCGTGCCTAAAAAGGACGGCAAAGTGAGAATATGCATGGATTATAGAGATTTAAACAGGGCCAGCCCTAAAGATGACTTTCTACTTCCGCACATCGACATCCTGGTTGACAACATAGCTCAACATAAAGTATTTTCTTTCATGGACGGATTCTCAGGCTATAACCAGATCAAAATGGCACCTGAGGACATGGAGAAAACTACATTTATCACACAATGGGGTACGTTCTACTACAAAGTGATGCCATTCGGACTGAAGAATATCGGGGCAACCTATCAACGCGCCATGGTAGCTTTGTTTCATGATATGATACATCATGAGATAGAGGTCTACGTAGATGACATGATAGCCCGATCACAAACTGAAGAAGAACACCTTGACCACTTGCAAAAGCTGTTTGTCAGGTTGAAGGAGTACAAGCTCAGACTGAACCCAAACAAGTGTACATTCGGAGTCCGGTCCGGTAAACTCTTAGGTTTCATTGTCAGCAACAAAGGCATCAAGGTTGATCCTGCCAAAGTCAAAGCTATACAAGAAATGCCTGCTCCTCGCACAGAGAAGGGGGTCAGAGGTTTCTTGGGACGCCTAAACTACATTGCAAGGTTCATTTCTCACCTAACGTCTACTTGTGAACCAATCTTCAAGCTGTTGAAGAAAGATCAGGTAGTCCGATGGAATGATGACTGTCAGATTGCTTTCGATAAAATCAAGGAGTATTTGCTAGAACCTCCTATCTTGATGCCACCCGTCGAAGGAAGACCGCTAATCATGTGTATGACCGTCTTGGAGAATTCAATGGGGTGCGTACTGGGGCAGCATGACGAGTCTGGATGAAAAGAGCATGCCATTTATTACCTTAGCAAAAAGTTTACCGAATGTGAGACCCGATACTCACTGCTCGAGAAAACTTGTTGCGCTTTGGTATGGGCTGCTCGCCGGCTAAGGCAGTATATGTTGACTCATACCACTTTGCTGATATCTAAGATGGATCCGATCAAGTACATCTTCGAGAAACCTGCTCTATCTGGAAGAATAGCTAGGTGGATGATGATCCTAATGGAATACGATATACAGTACACGACCCAAAAAGCTATAAAGGGGAGTGTGCTAGCTGACCATCTATCCCATCAAGCTATCGAAGATTACCAATCCATGAGGTTTGACTTCCCTGACGAGGATATCATGACATTGGACAATATTGAAGATTTCAGACCATATGACGGACCTGAACAAGGATCCCGATGGATCCTGTACTTTGATGGGGCCTCCAATTCACTTGGCAACGGTATCGGCGCGGTACTCATCTCCCCAGAAGGTTGCCATACTCCTTTCACCGCCAGACTTTGCTTCTACTGTACGAACAACATGGAAGAGTATGAAGCATGCATCTTTGGACTCAAGGCCGCCATAGACTTGGGAATCAAATCCTTAGATGTATTTGGGGACTCAGCTTTGGTCATCAGTCAGATCAAAGGAGAGTGGGATACTAAGCATCCTAACCTCATCCCTTACAAAGAACATGTCTTGAGATTGTTACCACATTTCGAGCAGATTACCTTCGAGCACTTCCCGCGAGAAGAAAACCAGCTAGCGGATGCTCTAGCTACAATGTCATCCATGTTTAAACTTAACTGGGATAATGAGGCTCCCCAAATCACCATTGAACGGATGGATGAACCGGAACACTATCACGAGATTAATACCGAAGAAGTAATGGACCAACCGTGGTTTCATGAAGTCAAAAGGTATCTCGAGGCGCAAGAATACCATGAAGGAGCTTAAGTCAATGACAAAAAGTTCTTAAGGAGATTCTCGGCAAAGTTCTTCTTGAGTAATGGCATCATATACAAGTGCAATCATGATTCTATTCTGCTCTGTTGTGTGGACAAAGCTGAAGCTGAAAAGATCATGGCTGAATTGCATGAAGGTACATTCGGCACTTACTCTAGCGGGCATACGATGGCTAAGA
Organism: Vicia faba; assembly: GCA_948472305.1. Classification (NCBI taxonomy): domain Eukaryota; kingdom Viridiplantae; phylum Streptophyta; class Magnoliopsida; order Fabales; family Fabaceae; genus Vicia; species Vicia faba. The sequence goes on from OX451737.1 coordinate 314,202,111, forward strand.
AGATTCTACGGGCAGGCTACTTCTGGCCTACCATGGAAGCTGACTGCTATCGACATTCCCGGACATGTCATAAATGTCAAATCTATGCAGACAAGGTGCACGTGCCTCATGTTCCTCTAAATGTCTTAACAGCTCCTTGGCCATTCGCTATGTGGGGAATCGATATGATTGGAGAGATCAAGCCTACAGCATCCAATGGACAGCGCTTTATTCTAGTGGCCATTGATTATTTCACCAAGTGGGTTGAAGCAGCTTCCTTCGCATCCGTTAATAAGAATGTTGTTGTCCGCTTCATCAAGCAGAACCTTATATGCCAGTACGGTATCCTCGAAAGGATCATCACTGATAATGGTACAAACCTTAACAATACTATGATCACCGCTTTGTGCGAGCAGTTCAAGATTCAACATCACAATTCATCTCCCTACCGGCCAAAGATGAATGGTGCAGTCAAAGCTGCGAACAAAAATATCAAGAAGATCATACAAAAGATGACAGTCACCTACAAGGACTGGCATGAAATGTTACCGTTTTCTCTTCACGGGTACCGTACCACGGCATGCACATAAACTGGGGAAACACCTTATTCCTTGGTTAATGGCATGGAGGCTGTTTTACCTATCGGGGTTCAGATTCCCTCCTTGAGAATCATGAAAGATGCTGGTTTGAGTGAAGACGATTGGATTCAAACCCGACTTGATCAGTTGAACTTAATTGACGAGAAGAGACTTACTGTTGTTTGCCATGGTCAGACGTATCAAAAGAGGATGATCAAGGCTTTCAACAAGAAAGTCAGACGCCAGACATATCAAGTTGGAGATCTAGTGATCAAGCGCATCATCTTGCCACAAAGTGATCCTAGGGGCAAATGGACTCCTACCTATGAAGGACCATTTGTAATCAAAAACATCTTTTCCGGTGGGGCAATGATTTTAACCACCATAGATGGTGACGATCTGCCGCACCCTGCGAATGCAGACATAGTCAAAAGATACTATGCATAAATAACCCGCTAGGTTGACACACCTGGGCAAAAAAAAGGGCATCCCGGTGAATCGAAAACCCGAAAGGGCGATTCAGGCAAAAATTAGGGATAAAACAAAAAAAATTGTACACCCGGCAAGTTGAAACCCCGAAAGGGCGACTTGGGCAAAAAAGGGTTTCCCGGTGGATCGAAAACCCGAAAGGGAGGTCCAGGCAAAAGTTAGGGAATTAAAGCGTATGACTATGTCTCGTCGGATCACTTTAAGGACAATCTCTTCACAAACAATTCTGAGCTTCTGATCAATTCAATCATCTTCGGACGAAGCAACGAATGGACAAGATATTCAGAGATACGAAGGCTATAGCGAAATGGGAACCCCATGGGATTTTTTACACATAGCTATCTTTCTTTGTATAAATTTTTCTCATTTTTTATGACACCATCCTCTTACTAGGATGCCTGTCTCCTTTGTACAAAACACTTATTCAAAGTAAATACAAAGATACCTCTTTAAAGTGCAGAAAACTATTTGTCTTTTTCTTTTACACTTGTGTTTTTATTTGCAAAAACATCCAATGATTCATTGATGAACATATGAATTTGAATATAATTACTGTTTACAAATAAACAAAGTGGAAAAGAATAATTACTGACAGACTAAAAGGATAGGAAAACGTCTTTAGGCTATTCCAAGAGCAATCCCTACAGTACATCATCTAGATCCCCAGCGGAGCTAAAATTTCAAACCTTAATCCCCATCAGAGTTAAAACTTCAAACTCCCAATCCCCCAGCGGAGCAAAAAAACTTTGAGTTACAGATCCCCTGCGGAGCTGAAACCTTCTTCCCCAATCGAGTCAAAACTTCTAACTATCAATCCCCGACGGAAACCATCCAGTTTATCCAAATTCCCAGCAAGTTATCTTGAAGCCTGGAAATCAACCGGATAACAGTTAACTTTTGTCTCTCCCCAACCTAGGATGACTCTCCAGAAGAGTGGCAGACGACCGAAAACTCCTGAACTTACTCTCTAGCAGTAAGCCTTCTTCCCCACAGAGTTTTTTTTATTCCTCAACAGAATGAAGATTCTCATTCTTAATTCCCCAGTGAAGTAGCCAAAGTCTTCATTACTCCTCAATAGAATGAAGATTCACATTCTTAACTTATCGCAGAAGTCATCAGAGTTTCCCTTATTCCCCAACAGAATAAGGATTCCCTTTGTGTAACCCCCAGTAGAGGTCATCAAAGTTCTCTGGATTCCCCAAGCAAATTTCTCAAGCAGTTTGGCATTACTCTCACAACAATTTTTTTTTGTCAACACTTCAACTTCAAGACATGAAGGATCCTTATATCTCCACAGAAGTTGTCAAGGATTTATTTTCCCCGGCAACAGTCAAGGGTTTTTATTATCCCCAGCCGTCAAAGATTTATTTTCCTCAGCAATACAACAAATCAGCTTACATGCGCATAAATTACATCCACATATCATAAAACACATTTATTGCATCATACATTTCATGCAACATTACTTTGTGTTTCAGCTAACATTTTACCCTTTTCAAGATAAGATTAACAACTATCATTAACAATGTTCAAAGATTACATATACAGTACAAATACGCTCCAGACAAGGGTGCCATTCTGATACTCATTCAGATTTCAACTATCAGATACAGTACAGATACACTCCAGACACGGAAGTTATTCTGTCACTTATTCAGATTCTAGTTCAGATACGCTCCAGACGCGAATGCCATTTTGGCCCTTATTCAGTCTTCTGATTCAGATACAGTACGGATACACTCCAGACACGGAAGTCACTTTGTTGCTCATTCAGACTCAGATCCCAGATATAGTTTAGATACACTCCAGACACGGAAGTTATTCTATCACTCATTCAGATTTCAAACTTCAGATACAGTCCAGATACGCCCCAGACACGATTTCCATTTTGTCACTTATTTTGATTTTCCCCAGCTCGGATACGCTCCAGACACGGACGCCATTCCATTGCTCACTCAGATTCAGTCTCCAGATACAACTCAGATACGTTCCAGACACGGACACCATTCTGATACTTATTCTTCTGACTTACAACTTACAATTCAACAAACATTCTTGGATGGCATCTTTAAGCCCATCTCCAACAAGATTCTATCACATCTCCAAATGGCATCTTTAAGCCCATTCCCTCAACTACATTTTTGACGAGTGCAAATTTACGGGCACTCTAGTGTCCAATCATCTTTTACCTTCGAGTCACAAACGACTAACTCGTCAATCTAACTCTTCGGGTTCAAGAAGAATGAACAGGGGAAGCTATTGTACCCCAAAATTTTCCCTCTCATTTATCAAGATTTTTCCTCACAAGACTCTTTGGACTCAAGACAAGATTAGGGTTTGCTCAGCTCAAGACCTCCTCGTGCATTGATGACTTGAAATTAGGGTTTGAGTTTGCACAAGGATTTTTGGACCATCATTGCTTCATGTGACTTTCATACACCATCTTGGACCCCTAAGATTGCTCATATCAAGTTTCAAGCCTTGAATCACATTTTTGCCCAGTCAATTGGACAATTGACCTAGAAATCAGCTGTATTGGAGAAAAAGTCAACCATGGCCAATTTACAGTCAAACTTCATAATTTTTGATCCACAACAACATTCTAGGTTCATATGTACCATTTGATCAAGTTTGGATCACAACTCCTCAAGAAATTTGATCAGATCATTAAAAGGGCAAAATGGTCAAAATTAGGGTTTTGACTGAGAAAGGGCAATTTATGATTTTTAACCTAGCCAATGACCAATTGGGTTCAAACATGATTTCAAGAACTCAATAGAATCATCTTGACTTAATCACATAGTTCTAAAGATCTCAAATTCATAGGATTGACAAATGAATTTTGTAGTCAATTGATCAAAAGTCAACTGTACACTGAAAAGTCAAACTTTGACTTTTTGGTCAAAATCAAGTGCCAAGGGTCATAATTCATCAAGATATGTCAAAATGTGAAACTTTTTGACCAAGAAACCTAAAATTGCAAATTAGAGTTTTTATTTGAAATTTTTCATAACTTAGAATTTTTCTAAGTATGGAAAATTTCTTATTTTTTCCCAACTTTCCACAACTTTTTCACCATGATGAATTTGGATTCAAATAAAACTTCCAACATGAAAGTTATAGTCCTCAATGAAATCTACAACTTTTATTCACAAAGTTTTTCCAAAAGATGCTTGGATCTCAAGATATAAATTTGTGAATAGGGGTCCATGAACTAAAAGACTTAGTGAAAATTTGCCCTAATTTAGGCAGGTTTTTGACCCAACTTCATGGGAATTTTTCACCTAGTTCCAAGAGGTATCTCAAAATTCATTTCAAATATGGATTGTAGATAATGTTACAAGCTTTCCAAAGTGTCCAAGAACTCTCCAAGATCATTTGTGGTTATGGAGAATCGAAGAAGAGAAAATGGAAATTTGTCACTTTTGTTTAAGCCATGTTTACAATGTTACAAGTTGCAAATCAGATCCTAGCATGCTTGTACCTTAAATTAAAGGTCCTAATACCTTCTACACTCCATAATTTAATGCAAACTCAGTGGTTAAATCCTTTGGAGCATTGTACAAAATATTAATCCATAAATGGCCAAAAGTGTACATTGCCATTTTCATAAAGCTTGCTTTTTACAACTTTGCAATTCTTGAGCCATGGACCTGATCTTTTGTTGCAAGCAATATCCACAAATATCAGACAATGTTTAACAACTCTCATCAGCCCTAGAACTAGCAAGTACAAGCTTTTGGCTTAAGTCATTTCAACTTTCTTCAAAAGCAAGAAAGGTGGCAAAAGTCAAGATAACTTGTCCATATGATAAAGAGAAGACTTTATATCATTCTAAACAACTTCACAAACTTGTTGCAAGCCAATACACGAATCTATAGCATTTGAAACACTCACAAACACAAAAAACCACATTTCTGCCCAAAACAGGGCAGCCTCTGCAAAATCAAAGCCATTTCAATATTGGCTTGTGCGTTTCTTGATTCAACACTTGAAACACCTTACATACATCACATCTAAACTATCTAGGCCCTTGTCTTGCAACTGTAACCCCTATTTCAAACATCACCATTTTCATTTTGGAAGGTTGCAGGTTGACTTCTACAAGGAGTTTCAGCCATCTACAAGGCTAGCTAAGCATTGGAAAAGCTTGAGGGAACTTCAAGGAAGCTCACACGATCTTCAGGCCTCACTCAAAGTCCCCACATTGCCATATCCAAACTCAGCTGAACAAGGTATTTTTCAAATCTCTATCTCCTTATTTAGGAATCCCCAAGCTTTGATTTGTGAAGCAAAAATATAGTCCTTAACTTGCTTAAGCTGTACATATGCATAGTTGTTATTTATATTAACTGAGTAGTGAGAATTTGAAGCTTTAAGTTCATGAAAAATTTAGGTCAGAAATTAGGGCTACAGAAATTCTCCATGATTCTTGAGAGTTACATTATGTTTTTTATATCACTGGAATCGTGAGATCATAAGCTACATTTTTTGTGTTATGAGTTTTTGATTTTATGCAAGCTAGAGCAAGATACAGGTTTGAAGGCAAAACGTGCATTTGATGCTGGCTGGAGGTCAGGGACGAAGGCTGGCTTGGGCCTGGCGCCTTGGGCCTGTTGTTTTTCACACCCCCCATATTCCTATCTGCACCCCCTTTGCTTATTTTATTTATTTTTCATATTTTCTTTTCATTTTTATATTTATTGCTTTTATTTATTTTTCTGAACATGAAAAAATCTTGAAAAATATTTTCTTTATTTTTTTGCATTTTTATTTTATTTTTTATCATTTTTTGGACATAAAAAATAGTTTATTAGTAATAATATACTTTATTTTCTTAAATAAATTGTGAATATATTTAAATAAATATCATAAATTTTTATTTTTATTATTCATATATATAAAATATTATTTCCACACATATTTTATTTTTTAATACTTGTAAATATTTTTATTTATTTATTTCTTGTACATAAATGAATAAAATAAATGATATAGAACATATTTTCTTTTAAATCAAAAACTAGGGTTTTTCCCCTTTCAAAAATAATAATATTATTTTTCTTATTTTTTAGGACTTAAATAATTTTATTTTTACATATATAAAACAAATACAAAAAACATTTTGCATCCATACATTTTATTGCATATTTAAATAATTGTTTATTTATTTATTGTACATTAATTCAATTGAGTTGTAATAGTAAACTAGGGTTTTATTTTGAGCAATATCCCCCATTCAAAACTTGTATCCCCCCTCCCATAATATTGTTGTAATAACTTAGATTTACTTTACGCAATTTATCGCATTATATACATGTTTAGTAAAAACTAGGGTTTTGTATGATAAGACAAAAAATCAAACAAATAACATGACCTAATGCAAGACAAAAATGAATGAAAAATGACAACACATTGCACACAACACCCCTAGGGTTTCACCCACTTTGTTGCCTAAAAAATGGCCATGGTATGCATGCTAAGTAACTTGGCAAAATCAATCAAAACAAAAAGATCATAGTCCCTCGATGACGTTATCTAAAGGTTGCCTAAAAATAAATGATATTGGTCCCTCAAACAAGCTAAGATACTTGGCACCATTGCTATCATGGTCATACGATGACCCACGCCCGTCCCGTTTAACATCCAAAGATCGGGTTGTCTACCAAACTAATGGTATGTCAACAACATCAAAGGAATGAAAAATGCACAAGAAAGACAATTGAGTAGGTAGATAAGCTTCTAGTTACTTGATCAATTTGTAAACAATCCTTGCTATTTTCAAACAAATACACACACACACCTTTCAACAAAAAAATTCCAAACAACTTTCAAAACATTGAAACATTTTTCAAAAGACAAACATCTTTGTATACATTCTTACGAATGAGAATCATTACAAAGATTGCCTAAACAAAGGCCTCTTTTCAAAATACTTTCAAAACCACACAAAGCACCATTTCAAACAATTGAAAAAGCAAAGCAAGTGATCTAAACAAGTAACTAAGAGCCTATGGAAAACCATGGATGAAAAGGGTGCTAGCACCTTCCCTTTTCATAATCTACCCCCCGAACTCAAGAAAACATCTCAAAGGTCTTTCCTGTGCTTGTTTACCTTTCCTTTTGGATAAAATAAAAGTCGATGGTGACTCTTGCTAACCGCGACATTTGCAAACACAAACACAAAAACTCAAGTCAGTTCTCCCACCGCATCACACTTACATTTTCATCCATTGTAAAAAATATGAGGTAACAACGTGTTTTCCAGTTCTCTCTCTCTCTCTCTCTCTCTCTCTCTCTCTCTCTCTCTATATATATATATATATATATATATATATATATATATATATATATATATATATATATATATATATATATATATATATATATATATATATATATATATATATATATATATATATATATATATATATATATATATATATATATATATATATATATATATATATATATATATATATATATATAAATCAATGGCAGTCCAATTGCAAATTTTCAATCTAGAAGAGGATTACGCCAAGTCAATCCTCTCTCTCTCTCTCTCCTAAAAAAAATAATTCTAAATATGGTAGAGGATTACTAATTACTAATTATTAATAGATAATTACTAGTTATTATTTACAATTAATATTTTGCTGAGTTGTATAACACAAAATATGTTGATTTTGTACTTATCTCTCTAATAACTTCCAACACTCCCCCTCAAGCTGGGGAATGGATATCTATCATCCCCAGCTTGCAAGTAAGATCTTGTAACTGCTCCAAGGGAAGTCCTTTAGTGAGCACATCAGCTAACTGAAGTCCTGATGAGACATACTGTGTAGAAATAAGACCACTATCCAATTTCTCTTTGATGAAGTGTCGGTATATCTCTATATGCTTTGTTCTATTGTGTTGGACCGAATTGTGAGCAATACTAATGGCATAATTATTATCGCAGAAAAGTCTCATAGGAGCTTCATATTTTATTTTCAAGTTATCTAGAATGATCTTCATCCACAACAAATCACAAACTCCTTGAGCCACGACTCTAAACTCTGCCTCTGCACTTGATCTGACAACTACATTTTGTTTCTTGCTCCTCCATGTCACTAAATTTCCACATAGGAACATATAATATCCAATGGTGGATCTTCTGTCAATAATCAACCCTACATAATCTGCATCAGTATAAACCTTCATAGACAACTGCTCACTTTTCTTGAACAGTAGTCCTCTTCCCAGGCTCTTCTTCTTAAATTCATCATTACCTGCTATGATCATATCGTCTATGTAGACTAAAAAAAAGAGCGAGTTTACCATTTTGAGCATGCTTTATAAAGAGAGTATGATCACCTTGGCTTTGTTTATAACCCAAGGACACCATAACATGAGTGAGCCTTCCAAACCAAGTCTGGGGTGATTGCTTGAGCCCATATATGGCCTTCTTTAACCTGCAAACCTTATTACTTCCTGAAGTAGGGTCATATCCGGGTGGGATATCCATATACACCTCTTCCTCAAAATCTCCGTGCAAGAAAGCATTTTTCACATCAAACTATTGCAACTCCCAATCAAAGTGAGCTGCCAAAGAAAAAATGATTCTTACGGTGTTCATTTTTGCTATTGGAGAAAATGTCTCTTCATAATCAATTCAATAGGTCTAGGTGTATCCCTTTGTAACTAGTCTCTCTTTATATCTATCGAGTGTATCGTCAGATCGGTATTTTACCATATGTATCCACCTGCAGCCTACTGGCCTCTTGTCATTTGGCTTCTCAATAATCTTCCAAGTCCCATTTTTCTCTAGTGCATGCATCTCTTTTGTAATACGATGGGAGAACTGACTTGGGTGTTTTGTGTTTGATCGCAATTGTTGCGAATAGCAAGAGTTGCCACCGACTTTTCTTTTATCCAACAAAGGAAAGGGTGAAAAGAACAGGAAAGACCTTTAGAGATGTTTTCTTGATTTTGGGGGGTAGGTTATGAAAAGGGAAGGTATTAGCACCTTTTTCATCCGTAGTTTTCTATGGGATCTTAGTTGCTTGCTAGATCACTTGCTTTTATTTGAAAATATGCTTGTGGTGTGGGTTTGAAGATATTTTGAAAATGTCTTTGTAATGTTTCTCGTCTCTATAAGAATGCGTACAAAGTGTTGGTTTTGAAAATAGTTCAAAGAGGTGTTTGTGGAATGTGTTCTTGAAAATTATTTTGAAAAGTGTCTTTGTAATTATTCTCGTTTCTATAAGAACGAGTACAAAGTGTTTTAAACTTTTGAAAATGTTTCAAAGGAAAGTGTTGGTGTGGAAAATGTTTTTGTTGTGAGCAAGCGAGCAACTATGAGCGTCCTACCTACTCAAAAGGTCTAATGTTCTTTTCCTCCTCCTTTAGATGTTGCTATCTTACAATTGATTTGGTAAGAAGCCCCATCGTTGGATGTGAAGGGACGGGCGTGGGTCGTTCGTATAGTCATAGAAGGCAACCTATGAGACATTTTAGCAATTTTCGTTTAGGGACTAGATCGTTTACCAAAGGCAACATCGAGGGACTACGATCTTTTATCAAGGGTATTTGCTAAAACTCCCATATTTGAGGGACATGACTATTTTTCGAGGCAACAAGTGAGATTACCCTAGAGGTGCATATGTGCAAAGTGCGTTTAATTGCATGCATTTTGTCTTTGATTTTTTGGGTTGTCTACTTGTTGGTTTTATCTTGCCATACATCCTAATTACTAACATTTGTACAAAAGTAATAAAAATGCAGAAAATAAATATCCTACACTATTACAACCATATTGAATAGTAAGAAAATGTAAAGACAAAACAAAATAAAGAAAGGAAAATAAGCTTTTCGATTCAGGCAGCAACACCCTTCGATTCTGATCTTCCTGGTGTCTTTCGATTTAGCTTGGAAGTAGTTAGGACACGCATTTTGATTTCATCCCTTTCATGTTTCTTTCGATTGTGACCTGGAATCAGCATGAGGTGCACTCTTCGTCTTAAACTCCTTGCTGCCTTCTTCTATTGCAGGAATGCTAGGCTCCCAAGTTAGGATTCGAAAGGCTTGAATATTTATCCAATCGAAGGTTACAGAGAACCTGTCTTAAACTTAAAAATGAAACATTCAAGTGTAACTTTCGAAAGCTACAAGCCAGGGGTTAACACAAGATCATTGGGCACCAAAATCCAAAGTATAACTAGTCAGGGTTAAGACTTTCAACATACAGACAGTGAGGGTCGAAAGTTAAGGCATGGGTAACTCCCTAGATGAGATATCTACATTTTCTTTTTATTGGTATGTACAAATGATATTTAAATGAAAGAGTTCCAAGTTTAGAGAGAACTTACCTCTTGAAGCGCTTAATCGAAGGAACTGCAAGTGACTTCCTTGGTGGTGAATGGAACTTCGCTGGAATCTTCCTGAAGCTAGTTTAGTTACTACTTTGTTTGAGCAGTCACTGAATCGAAGGAGGGTATGTGATAGTGGTGAGTGAATCGAAGGTTACTCTATAACATGTAAGGGAGTGAATCAAAAGACTATTATATTGAAGTTGGGGAATGGGTCGAAGGTTAGTTATTTGACAGTTTGAGGAGTGAATCAAAGGGTTCACTTAGTGTATGAAGGGGTCTTAGTTTTTTAGAATTGAAGTGTTAGGAATATTTGAGAACGTTTGATAGTATTTGAGAGTTTTGAGAAATTGATAACTTTCTCACAACAAGAGTTTTTTTTGCAACTATCCGGACCCCTAGGATGTGTGGTGGAGGCTCTTATTTATAGATGATTTTGGCTGATGTTTGGGGGGGAAAACAAAGGAAATTTGAACAAATTGGGTATGATGTTCTTGTAGTCCTCGAGGTGAAGTCTTGTATGCCATTTTGGTGCAAGAATAGGGGCAGCATTGCAGGACTGCTTTGTAGCCGTTTTGAAGTGTTGTGGCCAGTATAACAGGCTTGTACTTGGCAGCACATAGGTCTTTGGTCAGCAAGCATCTTAGTATTATTTCAACCTTTTGTTTTCACCACCTAGGTCCAACCTTCGACCAGATTCTTCTTCAGACAACACTATTTGATTTTCACCCAATATGTGTCTTTCGAATGGGCCCTTTATGCATCCTTCGAAGGGGCCAAATGTATGCCCCTTGAATGGGCCACCAAAATATGTCACTCAATTGGGACATCTAGGTACGTCTGGAAAGTCCTTTGAATGTGCCACCATGGTACTTCTTTCGAACGAGACAAAAGTTATGTGTCATAGTGTAGAAATTGTATGTTGAAACAAACTGTTTCCAAGGGAGATACTGCCCAATCGAAACTATCGTGAAAGTAGCCAATGCTTTATGGGCGCCATTGCCTTGTGAATGCTAGCCATGGGGGAGCTTTTGCCTTGTGCATACTGGCCTGAAGGGAGTCCTGGCTTTTGTGAATCGAAGGAATCATGCAAAGGGAAATTGACTTCTAAATCGAAGGAAAGCTGTAGGAGGTTATCGCTTTATGGCTCCAAGAAAACATGCAAGAGACCTTTGCTCAAACAAAAGCTTGCATGAAGAACCACTGCCCAATCAAACTTGCCTGCAAGAGGTCATATGGCTAAACGAAAGATGTAACCCAAACGAAAGATGCATGCAGAAGGTCCCTTCTTTGTGAATCAAAGGAAAACTTTCAAAAGGCCATTTTACTCTGAATCAAAGGGGAACCAGCATGAGGCCAATACTTTCTGAGTCGAAGGACACCAACAGGAGGTCCTTCCCATTTGAATCGAATGTGGCTATTTCAAAGGGGAACAAATGCCCAGTCGAAGCTTGTATGAAGATAGGTGTTGCCCTGTGGGTGCTAATATGGACGATAGCCATAGTGAAGCTTCTGCCTTGTGTATGCCAATCATGGTGGGAATCCCTTGCTCTGTGAATCGAAGCATGCGAGAAATATGTAATTATTTAATCGAAGGCTGCATGCAAATAGCTAATGCTTTGTGAATCAAAGCAAGCATGTTAGAAACCAATGCCCAACCGAAGGATGTAAACCAAACTTGTATCAAAAGAGGCCAAAAACCCGATCGAAGGATGTGAAATCGAAGCAAGCATGCTCTTCTTTGATTTTGAATTTGAACTTTTGAAAATCCTTCTAAGGAAATGCCTTGAGAAATGAGAGGGAAAATTTTGGGGTACAACAGCTTCCCCTGTTCAATCTTCTTAAACCTGAAGAGTTAGATTGGAGAGTCATGTCGTTCGCGACTTGAAGGTGGAAGATGATTGAACACTAAAGTGCCCAGAAATTTGCTCTCAATGATGTCGTGATTGATTGTTTATTGAATGGGCTTAAAGATTCCATTTGGAGAGTTGTCGGTGATGGAATTTATAGATGCCACCCAGAAGTGATTGTCTAACAAAAATTAGACTAATCTAAGCATGACTTCAACTGGAAAAGAATGAGAATAAATCTTTGGTCAATTTAAACTGAACCAAAGGTGGTTTCTACCAGAACGGAATCGGGATAAAACATTGATCAATTTAAACTGAACCAGCAGAGGTTTGAATAATCTTTAACTGGAAAAGAATTAGAATAAGTCTTCGAAGCGATTTATTTGAACCAGAGAAGGTGTCCACCAGAACGAAATCAGGATAAACCATTTATCAATTTAAACTGAACCAACAGAGGTATGAAAAGTCTTTAACTGGAAAAAGAATCAGAATAAATCTTCAGAGCGATTTATTTGAACCAGAGAAAGTGTCCACCGGAACGAAATCAGGATAAACCATTGATTAATTTAAACTGAACCAGCATAGGTTTGAGTAATCTTTAACTGGAAAAGAATCAGAATAAATCTTCGGAGAGATTTATTTGAACCAGAGAAAGCGCCCACCAGAACAGAATTAGGATAAACCATTGATTAATTTAAACTGAAACAACAGTGGTCTGAGTAATCTTTAACTGGAAAAGGATCATAATAAATCTTCAGAGCAATTTATTTGAACCAAAGAAAGTGTCCACCGGAACAAAATCAGGATAAACCATTGATCAAATTAAACTGAACCAGAAGAGGTCTAAATAATCTTTAACTGGAAAAGAATCAGAATAAATATTCAGAGCGATTTATTTGAGCCAGAGAAAGTGTCCACCAGAATGGAATCAGGGTAAACCATCAATCGATTTAAATTGAACCAGCGGAGGTCTTGAATAAAGTTTTTTTTATGTAGATAGTCATCCCGTATGATTTTGGGAATTGATCTACAATCAATTTGTTCACAGATAGTGGTCCTGTCTTGTGTTAGGTGTTAATATGGAATTAATGAAAATTGGTAATGATACTTGTTTGCTTGCCAACTTTCCTGAAAAGGGTAATGAGTTAGTTGTGTGCAGTATGATGCATGAGATGTATCGAGTAATGATGTTCTAAAAATAAATGAGATTGCAATATATGCACTTGTATTGTCGATGCTATGATGTATGAATGCAATGCCTGAACATATCAGTTATTCTACTGCAGTGTTGTTGGACTGGGGAAAATAAATCCTTGATTGTTGCTGGGGATGAGGAGTGTAAGTCCTCATATTTTGTTGAAGTTGAAGTGTTGATAGATGGGTTTCCATTATTAGAGAAATAAACTCTGTTGGAGAAGGGAAACTCCGTGCATTGTTTGGGGATTTTGTGAAATCCTGCTGGGGAATCCTGAGAAGCTCAGCGATTTCACTAGGGAATCTTTGAAGCGTAATTGAAAATTTTGCTCTGTTGGGGATATGAGAGTACCTGATACCATTAGGTTGCGCACTGGAGATACGACAGTGATCCTGTAGCAGGATGTCTCTCCCTCTGCTCCTGTTGGAGAAAGTACCTGCGGGGATTTTATGGAATGGCCTCCAGACATTGTCCTATTTCTTAAAGCCATTAGTAACTGTCTTTCTGTTTTCTTTTCCTTTTTTATGCGTATATTTGAAAGCAGTAATTACGTTAAAATGCATATGTTCAAAAATAATCACTAGACGTTTTTGCAAACAAAACAAGAAAGTAAAAACAAATAGCTTTTCACTTTTAAAGGAATAGCTTTGCATTAACTTGAACAAGCATTTTTGTATAAAGAGACGAACATCCTAGTAAGAGAATGTCGTCGTAAGAACAAAAACTAATACAAAGAAATATATATATGTGAAATAATCCCATGGGGTTCCCATTCTTCTATAGCCTTTATGTCTTTGAGCGTCTTATCCACTTGCTGCTTTGTCCGAAGCTGATTGGATTGATTAGTACTGTTTGAATTTGACAATTGATATTGAAGGTTGGTTCTAAGGTGATCCAACGGGACATAGTCATACTCCTTAAATCCCTAACTTTTTCCTGGTCCACCCTTTCGGGCTTTCACTCCACCGGGATACCCTTTTTTGCCCAAGCCGCCTTTTCAGGTTTTTGGCTTACCGGGTGTACAGATTTTTTTGTGTGTATATCCCTAATTTTTTCCTAGGCCAGTCAACCTAGCCGGTCTTTTTCATGCATAGTATCTTTTAACTATGTCTGCGTTTACAGGGTGCGGAAGGTCGTCACCGTCCATAGTGGTTAAGATCATGGCCCCACTAGAAAATATGTTTTTGATCACAAATGGTCCTTCGTATGTAGGAGTCCATTTTCCCCTGGGATCACCTTGTGGCAGTATGATACGCTTGATTACCAGGTCACTAACCTGATATACCTGATGTCTGACCTTCTTTTTAAAAGCTTTAATCATACATTTTTGGTACATCTGACCATGGCAGACAACCGTAAGCCTCTTCTCATCAATCAGGTTCAATTGGTTAAGTCGAGTTTGAATCTGTTCATCTTCATTCAAACATGCATCCTTCATGATTCTCAAAGAAGGTATCTGGACTTCAATTGGTAGGACAGCTTCCATACCGTATACCAAAGAGAAAGGAGTTGCCCCTGTTGATGCGTGGTACAGTAACTGTGGAGAGCAAATGGTAACATCTCATGCCAGTCTTTATAGGTTACTGTCATCTTCTGTATGATCTTTTTTATGTTTTTATTAGCGGCTTCTACAACGTCATTTATCTTTGGCCGATAAGGAGAAGAGTTATGATACTGGATTTTGAATTGCACGCATAGTCCGGTGATCATTGTATTGTTGAGATTGGTACCATTATGTGTAATGATTCTTTCCGGAATACCATACCGATAGATAAGGTTATGTCTGATGAATATGGCCACAATGTTCTTGGTAACAGAAGCAAATGAAGTCGCCTCGACCCATTTTGTGAAGTAATCGATGGCGACGAGGATAAAATGGTGTCCATTTGAAGCTGTAGGTCTGATCTCCCCAATCATGTCGATGCCCCACATTGCAAATGGCTAGAGAGCAGTCAAGATGTTTAGAGGAACCGGTGGCACATGTACTTTATCAGCGTAGATCTGACATTTGTGACAAGTTCGCGAATGCTGATAACAATTTGTTTCCATAGTGGACCAATAGTATCCTGCTCGTAGGATCTTTTTAGCCATCGTGTGCCCACTAGAATGGATGCTAAAGGTACCTTCGTGTAAATCAGCCATGATCTTTTCTGCCTCACTCTTGTCTATGCATCGAAGCAAAGTCGTGGTTGCGCTTATAGAGGATTTCGTTACTGAGGAAGAATTTAGCAGAGAACCTTCTTAGGAACTTCTTATCATTGACTGAAGCTCCCTCATGATATTCTTAAGCCTCGAGATATCTTTTAATTTCATGGAACCAAGGTTTTCCCGCTACTTCTTCAGTATCAACCGCATGACAGTATGATGGTTCATCCATCCTCTCAATAGTGGTTTGAGGAGCCTCATTATCCCACCTAATTTTGAACATGGATGACATAGTAGGTAGCACGTCTGCTAATTGATTTTCCTCTCGTGGAAAATGCTCAAAGGTAATTTCCTCAAAATGTGGGATTAGTGTCAACACATGATCTTTGTAAGGGATGAGATTATGATGCTTCATGTCCCATTCTCCTTTGATCTGAATGATTACTAAGGCCGAGTCTCCAAATACACTTAAGGATTTGATCCCCAAATCTATGGCAGCTTTGAGACCCATAATGCACGCTTCATATTCAGCCATATTATTGGTACAGTTGAAACACAACCCGGCAGTGAAAGGAGTATGACAGCCTTCGGGAGATATGATCACAACGTTGATGCCATTACCAAGTACGTTGAAAGCTCAGTCAAAAACCATGATCCACCGGGATCCTTGTTCAGGTCTGTCATACAGTCTGAGTTCTTCACAATCACTCACCAACATGTTATCTTTGTACCTGAATTCAAAGTTCATGGATTGATAGTCATCCACAACCTGATGAGCCAAATGATCAGCTAGTACACTTCCTTTTATTGCTTTTTGGGTAGTGTATTGAATGTCGTATTCGGTCAGGACCATTTGCCATCTTTCTATTCTTCCAAAGAGGGTGGGCTTCTCGAATATGTATTTAATAGGATCCATCTTGGATATTAATAAGGTAGTATGAGTTAGCATATATTGTCCAAGCCAGCGAGCAACCCATGCCAGAGCACAGCAAGTTCTCTCGAGCAGTGAATATCTGGTTTCATAGTTGGTAAACTTTTTGCTCAGGTAGTATAATGCATGCTCTTTTCGGCCAGACTCATCATGCTGCCCCAACACATACCCCGTTGAATTTTCCAAAACTATTAGGTACATGATCAGAGGTCTTCCCTCAACTGGCGGCATAAAAATGGGAGGCTCTTGAAGGTACTCCTTGATCCTGTCAGAGGAAGTCTGGCATTCGTCATTCCATTTCACCACTTGATCCTTCTTCAGTAATTTGAAGATTGGTTCACAAGTAGAGGTTAGATGGGAAATGAATCTGGAGATGTAGTTTAGATGTCCTAAGAATCCCCTAACTTCCTTCTCGGTGCAAGGAGCGGGCATTTGTTTTATTGCTTTTACCTCTGTAGGGTCTACTTCAATACCTTCGCCGCTGATAACGAAGCCTAAGAGCTTACCGGATCTCACTCCAAAGGTGCATTTATTCGGGTTCAACCTCAGTTTGTATTTCTCCAGTCTTTCAAATAGCTTCTGCAGGTGGTCAAGGTTTTCTTCTTCAGTTTGAGATCTGGCTATCATATCATCCACATAGACCTCTATCTCCTGATGGATCATATCGTGAAACAAAGCTACCATGGCACGCTGATAGGTTGCCCCGGTGTTCTTCAGCCCAAATGGCATAACTTTATAACAGAAAGTGCTCCACTGTGTGACGAAGGTCGTTTTCTCTATGTCTTTAGGTGCCATTTTGATTTGATTGTACCCGGAGAAACCATCCATGAAGGAAAATACCTTGTGTTTTGTGGTATTGTCAACCAGAACATAAATATGGGGAAGCGGAAAGTCATCCTTAGGGATCGCCCTATTTAGGTCTCTATAATCCACATACATGTGTACCTTACCATCCTTCTTAGGTACCAGAACAACATTAGAAACCCATTATGGATAAGATGTGACAACTAAGAAACCGACATTGAATTGTTTTATGACATCAACCTTGATCTTTTCTGACATCTCTGGCCACATACGACAAACCTTCTGTTTCACAGGAGGGAAGTCTTCTATTGTCAGCAGACGATGGACCATGATATCAGTGTCGAGTCCTAGAATATCTTCGTATGACCAAGCAAAGATTTTAACATAGTCATGTAGCATCTGAATTAAATGCTCTTTAACACTATGCTCCAGATTAGAACCTATCTTGACCTCCTTCTTGTCCTCTTCAGTACCCAAGTTTATTGTCTCAACTGGCTCTTCATGGGGCTGTATTGCCCTTTCTTCCTGTTGTAACAGTCTGGCAAGTTCCCCTGGCACCTCATAATCTTCCTCACCTTCGTCCTCGACTTGGTAGATCAGATTTTCAAAGTCATAATTGGAAATAGCAGAACCGTTACCAATGGGATCCTAAGTGGATGTGGATCTTCATTTTGATATGTGAGTGTGTGTAAGAGCATAACTATTTTTGATAAAGTAAAAGGTAGAAAACGAAAACAAAGAGCGTAAAATTTGCATGCAAAAACGTCCCATGATTTAATAATGACATATGAAGATGAAGTAACAACCCTCACAAATAGACCATTGTGCCTCGGGTAAGACACAAGGTTTTAAAGTTTAAGTTGTTTAAATATTACAAGTACAAAAATTTAAAAGACAATTACTCTTGAATAAAAGTAATAGGAACAAAATCTTTGGCCTCCCAATTGTTGAGTCCACCGCTAAGGGTTGGGAAAATCCACTCGTCCATGTCACAGTTGTTATCACTATCTTCCAGCGCATTGACTCCATGATTGCTGATGCGTAATGGTGATTCCCCAGCGCGAGTACATCGAACGACTCTTTGGGCCTCCGAAGTAAAACCCAGACCAAACTTGTTAGATTTGTAGGGAATATCTGGAAGTTGACCCCAAATGGTACATCCACCTTCCTCAACTACTGCTTTAGAATCCTTCAGAGAAGCCATTTTCAATGGAGGTCTGGTAATCTTCGGAACCTTAGTAGCAGTCTTGGTTACAACAATCCTCTGTGGAACCTCCTTAAAATTCTGACAGGGGGTCTCAATGAACTCGCCATCCATTTCAACATACCTGAAAGAGTTCAGGTGGATAACCATGTATTCCTCCTCCCTGTGGACTGCATAATTTTTCCCTTGACTGGGTACTTCAACATCTGATGTAGGGTAGAAGTAACAGCATCAGCCCCATGGATCCAGGGTCGACCCAATAAATATGAATAAGATGGGCGAATATCTATCACATAGAAGGTTGAATCAAAAGTCTAAGTACCAACTTTGATAGGGATGTCCACCTCCCCGTGCACCGTTCTTTTAGAACCATTGAAGGCCCTCACCATAATGTTGTTGGGATTCAATGTGAGTCCTTCGCAATCTAACCGGTCAAGATCATTCTTGGGTAAGACATTCAGCGACGAACCTGTATCCACCAGAACATGGGCTAATGTAGTTCCCCTGCACTCAATGGAGACATGCAGGGCATCATTGTGTTTCCTTCCCTTGGGAGTTAAATCAGCCTAAAAAAACCCAGTCCATTATCAGTAGTTAGACTGGTCACATAATTCTCGAATTGATCAACGGGGGTCTCTTGGGGCACGTGGGCAGTCTTCAGGAATTTTACTAAATCCTTAGCGTGGTCCTCAGAGCACAAAAGTAAGGCCAGCATTGATATTTTTGAGGGGGTCTACTGTAATTGCTCCACAACATTGTAATCACTTTTCTTGATCATCTTTAACATCTCTTCCATCTCCCTTTTAGAAGCCTCAGGGGTGACTTCTGGATGCGCCTTCGTCTGGACAGGCTCAAGCAATGCCTCTTTGCCCCGTGCCTCGGCCGACTCGGTAGTATGGATAACAATAGGACTAACAGTAGGAGTAACACTGGAATAATGATAGGAGCAACAACGGGAATAATCACAGGAATAGTAACAGTTTTGGAGAGATCTCGAGAGAGAAAACTCTTTCGCTTCTCGTAATTTTACTGGTCCTGACGATATTGGCAACGTCAGGATCAATATCTTCAGCAGCTTTGTCTTCAATAGCCAATAGGCCTTGCTTGACGCCATGGTAATAAACGTCAGTCCCATAATTCCAGGGAACAGCTTTATCCGAGGAATAAGGTATTGGTCCCGACATGGTGATGATCAAGGGAGCAAACTTGGGAACAAATATAATCCTGACGGGTCTTTTGGTGGGGACCCTGGGAGGATTGTGAGAAATGGTAATTATAGAGACATCTTTACAAGAAATTCTTGTAAGGGGAATTTTTTCGAACATAATTTCTTTGTTAACCATTAAATGTTGGATGCCCATTTTTAACAACAAACAGCCATCTGATAGAGACATACATAAGTGGCAACCTTCACCACAGCCCGGGAAGAAGCCGGATCGCAACATATTTTCTTTAATGATTATAAGAGGAGTAGTTAATTCACCCAGGGAGTAAACAAAACAATCGTCATCAACAACATTGAAACCTTGGCCATGTTTGGGAATTGGCGCTGTTATTACATTAGGTATCTCTGGAAGGTCAAACTCAATCTCTTTTTCCTCGATGAGGTCTTGCACCTTATTTTTCAGAGTCCAACAATCGTTTGTATCATGCCTCGAACTTTCAGAATGATAGGCACATCGAACGTTCGGGTTGTAGTGGGGAGAAGCAGTATTGGGGTTCTTGGGAGCTTCCTTTAGAGTCACCATATTGGACTTCAACAGATGTGGCAAAACCTGGGACAAGGTCATGTTGATCTGGGTGAATCGTCTTATGGGCGCATCTGGCCTGCGTTAATGGTTTTGCTATTGATTTGATACAGGATTTGAGATCATAATAGCCCCTACCGCCGGACTACGTTCAATTTTGTTTTGATTTTTGTGGCCATAAGCAACACTGACATCCTTCTTTCCATTGAAGGGTTTCTTCATCGTGCTTGAAGATGCATCCCTTTGATTTTTGCCACTCTTAATACCAGCTTCTACCCGCTCACCGGTCAGGATCAACTCAATAAACCCAACTGAAGAGCTTCCAATCAGATATTTGAAGAATGGACCCGACAACATGCCCAAGAACATATCCACCAGCTCTCTATCAGATAAAGGGGGTTGGACTCTTCTCGCGAGATCCCTCTATTTCTGGGCATAATTTTTGAAACCCTCACCAGAACCCATAGACATACTTTGCAATTGTGTTCGAGTTAGAGCTAGGTCAACATTATACTGGTATTTCTTGTAAAAAGCAGCATCCAAATCTTCCTAATTACGAATATTGGTTCCTTCCAACTGATAGAACCAATCCAACTGCGTCCCTGACAAACTTTCTTAGAAGAATGTACCCATAGGTTCCTATCAGCAGTATGGGGTTGAATCTTCCTGACGTATGGCCTCAAATTCAGCTTAGGACAAGAGACACCGTCATATTTAGCAAATGTGGGGACCTTGAATTTCTATGGGATGACCACCCCTGAGACTAGTCCTAGATCTTCAAAATCCAGCCCGGGTACCCTCTGGATCTCCATAGCATTGAGGTGATCTTCCAGCTGTTTGTATTTATCATCAACAGGAGGATACTGCTCTTCAAAGTAGTCAACTTCCTCTTCCCCAGACTCTGGCTTGTCATTTCCTTCCTTGTTCTTTCCTTCTTGATTATCTCCTTCACCCGACGAGCTTGCGAAATCTAGAGCTTGCTTAGCCGGTCCTCTGAACCTTCTTCCTAAATTTAAAACACCGACTGGTTTCTTCGCCTTCTTCTTATGTTTGATCATAAGAGCCTTTAGGTCCTCTTGTCCTTTAGCCAGAGCCAGGAACATCTATTGGAATTGAGCATTCTGCGCTTGAAGATCCTTTACTGTCTATTCAATATCCATCTTATTGAAATAAACAGCAGAAAGATAAGGAAACCTGTTATGAAAAGAAAACTGTTTGTGTTATGATGAATGATAATGCATATGTGAATGATTTCAAGGAAACTAGGAGATTTAAATTTGCTTAGACAAAAGGAAACACATATTGTATTAATAGATCAAAGTTGATTACATCATGCCTCTTGGGGCTTACAATGGAAGAAATAAAATACAAATATAAAACTCCTAAGACAAAAAGGTCGAACGCATCCTCTTCGGTGCAATATAGGCGTTCAAACTTTGCTCTTCATGAAGCTACTTTATGAGATCCATAACCTTCTCCTCACTGGCATAGAATTGATTCTCAAAGGTGTCTCGTTCTTCCTTGAGCTGGATCCAAGACTTTTGCAACTCTTCGAAGCTTGTTGGCATATCAGGATGAAAAATGATGTGAGGCTCCTCTTCTTGATCAACAGACTCTGAGATCATTGGCAGGATAGAAACATATGGCATCATAAGACTTTGAGCATGAGCTCGCACCCATCTGAGGTAAGGCTCCAAAGGGATGGAGTGTTTGCGTCCCAAGGCACTGCTATCAGTTTCTTCACCATGCCCCAAGTGCGAATGAACCTATGGTGATAACCTTGCAGATCATTTGAATAGTCAAACACAATACAATGGATGAGCATATCATGGGGACCATCCCTCCAGGTGTAACCGAAATGACGCAGGGCCAAAGAAGGGTTGTAGGTGATGCCTCCTCTAATGCCAAGGAGTGGCACATTAGGGAACTCTCTGCAGCGATCAATAAAAGAGATATCTTCTTGAGAGAAAGGGCACCAATAGATATCAGAGTGATAAAGGGACATTATCCTTTGATTCCACCTTAAGCCTGACTCATTCTTCATTACTGACCGAGGGAGGTGAGAAATAAACCATCGATAGAGAAAAGGCGTACAACACATAAGAGTCCATTATTTCTTCATGGTACGAGTGTGGAGTGAATGCAGTATATCTCCGAGCAATGTAGGCACTGGATTGCAAGCAAGGACGATGTTGATGGCACTGACATCTATAAACTGGTCTGAATTGGGGAACAAAACCAATTCATAGATCAAGAGAGCTAAGACATATTCAAAGGCATGGTAACTCATAGCATCTAAGAATATCTGAGCTTTCTTTATTAGAAAATTTGCAAGGAGGCCCTTAACTCCACTTATTCTTTCCTAATTGGATTCAATGTCATATGGTTTCAAATGCAGAGCTATGCCAACACTTTCAGCAAATGTATCTTGTTCTAAACCAGTGAAAGATACTTGCTCTAATATAGGTGAACCAAGTATCTTGGAGAATTCTTCTAATCTAGGCACCAACTAGTAATCTGGAAATGTGAAGCAATGGTGTTTAGGGTCAAAGAACTGGAACAGGACACTCATCAGACCTTCGTCAAACCCGGTAGTAACCAAATTGAGCAAGTGACCATATCTCTTGTTGAATGATGAGCTCTCAGGAACTCTCAGGACCAATTCTTTGAGCTTGGGAGGGACTTCTACAAAATTGATTCGGATGGTATTTCTGCAAACTGAATTCATGCCCTACAAAACAAAAGGAAAGATAAATCTCCAGGCCCTTTAAATGGTTAGCGTGTATGTCATGATGTTTATGATGTTATGGTTATGCTCTGAGACTACAGATATATCAAGCAAGTCATACAAAGACCCTAGGTTTAACGGCTCGCACGAGTTTTTTAAAGGTAAGTACCCTCTTGAAGTTTAGTCGGCTCAAACATGTCCTATTAATGGTAACCGGGTTCTAAGGAGTCTCATATCACTGACCTTTATTTTAGGCATTCTTCTAGCTCAAGCACCGAAGTATTGCAGCCAGAATATCCCAAAAGTCTAATCTCAATAAGTGTAGCATCGAGTATCAACCAAACTTCAGTCGAAACCAAAGCCGACCATCTCACTACTTACTAATGGCTTAGGATGAGTCAAGTAAAGGTTCTAAAGTTCAGTTAGCGCTTAATGACACTATAAGGAAGCCTAATGTTATCCTTGACTGACTCAAGGAATATTAGTACAAGCCAGAGTATCACGCAAACGTAGCTATCACTTTGTCCATATCGGTCTATATCGTATAACCTCCATGATTTATTGCTACTTACCTAAAAAGGTGCCCCAGATCCGGGTATAGGATCTTTAACAAAATCCCAAGCAAAGACCCAAAAATGTAAAATAAATAAGTCAAACAAAGAAAGCAAGTAAAGGTGATCTATCCCTAAGGTAACCCCACTTTTAAGTCAGCTCCCCAACAGAGTCGCCAGTTCTGTAATACAGTGAAAGAACTGACTTGGGTGTTTTGCGTTTGATCGCAATTTTTGCGGATAGCAAGAGTCGCCACCGACTTTTCTTTTATCAAACATAGAAAAAGGTGAAAAGAACAGGAAAGACCTTTAGTGATGTTTTCTTGAGTTCGGGGGGTAGGTTATGAAAAGGGAAGGTATTAGCACCCTTTTCATTCGTAGTTTTCTAAGGGCGCTTAGTTGCTTGCTAGGTCACTTGATTTTGTTTGAAAATATGCTTGTGGTGTGGGTTTGAAGATATTTTGAAAACATATTTGTAATGATTCTCGTCTCTATAAGAATGCGTACAAAGTGTTGGTTTTGAAAATAGTTCAAAGAGGTGTTTGTGGAATGTGTTCTTGAAAGTGATTTTGAAAAGTGTCTTTGTAATGATTCTCGTTTCTATAAGAATGCGTACAAAGTGTTTTAAACTTATGAAAATGTTTCAAAGGAGAGTGTTGATCGGGACTTTATGAGTCTATCGGGATACTAACTGCAAGTATACAGTTTAGTCATTCTAGTTTTAAATGATTATCGAACCCACAGAGACTGAGGATCAATCGCATACGATCTAATGTTACAAATGTTTAACTAAGCGATGAATATTTGGTTTTAGGGGGAAAAGGTTTTAATTAAAAGCAATAGTAATAGTTATAACGATATGTGATAGTCGGACTTCGGGAACTCAGTGAATCACTTGGCATATAAAGTATTTCGGTAAAAACGAATTGTTTAAAAACCTGAGACATACACTCTCGTGTTCATGAAATAAGTTATGCTACTAAACCTAGTGGATGCACTTTAAATTTAATAACACTTTTTGAAAACAACTCGAGTTTAATTAATTTGTTAAAACACTTTCGTGTATTTAAAAATTAATGTTTCGTTACCACTATCTGGGTCGAACCCTAGCTCTTGCATGCAGGTTCTTGCCTTAATTAATTTCCCACTCTCGTGGCAAAATCGTGTTAAATATCCTTTCACTCTCGTGACAAGGGTAGTTAAATTAAATATGGAAATTGGAAACCAGAAATTATTTATAAAAGATTTTAGCCAAGTTATCACTGAATTCCTTCGGTGCTTAAGAGTCACATACCGGTACAAACAAAATTAGCCAGACATAATGTATTTAGCAAACATGCAATGTAAAATACAGTTCATGAAAATAATCAACATAGCATATAAACAACAAAGCTCGAATTGCATAAAAAAAACCTGTAATTTATATTGCCATGGTAATCTTGAATTCGTACAGTAGCTTTTGCGATACAATTAATTGAAATATAGAACTAAGTGTGTGTTAATCCTTCGATGTGAAGAATTAACACTTTAGGGAACTGGAAAATTACAGCGGCTTGAAAGGAAAATGATGGTTCAAAAGAAAGAAAACAAAGTAAAGCAATGCAGAAAGAAATTATGGTTCTGAAACAAATTCTCCGACCCTTTCAAAGTGAAGTCTTAAACATATATATAGGCTCTCTCTTGTAATTGTCATGTTCCATTATTTCAGTACGTGCTCTAAATTCTCAACTGATGGAATGAGGTCGTGTGGACTTCGTGTGGGCTGCTTCGTGGCTGACTGAGTTTTTAAGTGTTACGTTCGTAATGGAATTCATTACGTTCGTAACAGCTAGGCCCTTTGTTACATTCGTAACGTGTTACGTTACATTCGTAACAGTGTGCGCTAGGCGTTACGTTCGTAACACTAGGCGTTGCGCTCGTAACGTCATATGGTGTGAGTTTCTTAGCAGAATGTCATTTTTCTTCTTTCTTCTTGCCATTTCTTAGCTTTTTTTGCTCCTTTTAGCTTATTTGCCATCTTATGCCTTGGAAAATATAATTTACCTGAAAACAAATAAAAATACCTTCGTGATGCATATTATTCGATAAAAACGTACAAATAACTCGTGTAAATTAGGCCTAAAAAGCGATACGTTTTTGTGTTATCAAACTCCCCTACACTTGAACCTTTGCTTGTCCTCAAGCAAAAAGATAAGTCGGTTTATAAAAATGACGAATTAAACACACGCGACGATGTTCACAAACTAGCTAGTTTGTAAATTTTGATCAGGCCAAGAGATTTAAACGCAAAAAGAGGTACGGTGATGACATTAGAGTACTCCAATTGTGCAAACTGTTCCGAGTCATGTTGTTATAACACCGATCAACCCTTTAAACTAAATTTCACCTGTCTTCATTAAAGCGCAATCATATTAAGCCCTTTATCTCCACACGCACATAGCAAAGTAACCGGTTAGCGCCTATGATCCGTTGATTCTTGGGGTTCTAGCACTTATAAGTGGTAACCCCTTCTTTTTATAACTTAATTTTAAATTGCGGGGGATCGGTCCGTAGTCCGCCCTACCAAGTTCAGTACCAGATACTTCTGAACCAATTTATAATAAGTTTTCTTTTATCTTGTGAGAATTACGTCCTTTGGGCTAAATGACCGAGTGAGGGTCACCTAACTTACTTTGGGCATTTCATGACAAAGATTGCTATTTTATCATCATCTCTTTCGGATCATTCACTTATATTCATCGGTTCCTTGCGTAGTTTGTGTTTTGACGGTGCCGACTGCTAGATAAACTACTAGGGGCTAATTTAAAGTAAAATTCGCGGTTGGCGGTATAATAAGTACCCAAAATGGCATCGCATAAGGTGGAGTTCTAAAATGTCAAAACCGTAACGATTTTGTCAAACTTCCTCAAGTGGCCTAAACGTAATTGAATATTTGGTTTTAGCTATCCGTTTGGACACATCGCGTTGTGTGATAATCGTAAATTTTTCGTCATGGCTCAAGAATTGTAAAGTTTGGGGAAATCCAATAATGCACGAAAAAGAACTTAGCAATTAAGGACTTAATTGTACATGAAGTTGTTTTATTGAAGGGAAAGTACAAGAAAGGAAAAACGATGCAAAAAATTAAATCTAATCTAGAAAGCGAAATAAAATGATAGAGTTTCCTCCCTCACACTTAAATCTAACATTGTCCTCAATGTTTCGAAATAAGGTAAAGGAGGTAAGGATGGGAGGAGATATCTTCATTCAGGCCCTCTCCCTCTGGCTCTTCCACGACCTCTTCTCTGCCCATCAAAGCAGGACAATCCAACATGGCGCAGGATCTCTTGAAAAGCGTCCATGCGTACACTCAAACCACCCATTTCTGTCGTCAAAGTATCCATACGGGCCTCATACCTAGCTCCCTGTTCAATTTGTTGTTGCTGCATCTGTTGCATGAGTTGCATCATTGCAGTTTGCTGAGCTTGGATATCAGTGGCCTATTGGGATTGGCGGGTAAGCTGAGCATGCATATCTGTCATCCTTTGGTTTTGATCCATCATTGCCTCATAAAGGTCTTCAATAGTCGGGCAACGAGGCCTTCTTCTGCGCCTAGTAGAAGTGCTTGGTATATCCTGTTGAGGTGTTGTCTGCTACTGTGCATCCATTTATTCTTCTACCTCATCAACAGGTTGAGGATTTTGATTCATCCGAGAAGCTAGGTCGGGTTCAGGGGCATTTAAATCATAAATCCACTTATCCATATTCGCCACATTTGTGAGCAACCTATCCGGCATAATCACACTTGGAACAATCGTGTTCTTCACCATCAAAGTATACCTGCCATCATCTCGGTTCCTAATCAAACGCATGTGTGATACGGTGGGAGAACTGACTATGGTTTTGCGTTTGTTTTCGCAAATGTTTCGGTTGAGCAAGAGTCGCCACCTACTTTTTATTTTATCCTAAGGAAAGGTTTAAAAAGCACAGCAAAAAACCTTTGAGATTTTTCTTGGGTTCGGGGAGTAGATTATAGAAAGGGAAGGTATTAGCACCCTTTCTATCCATGGTTATCCATGGGCTCTTAGGTACTTGCTTAGATCAACTTGCCTTGGTTTTCAATTGTTTGAAATGGTGCTTTGTGTGTGGTTTTGAAAATGTTTTGAAAAAGATGCCTTGTCTAGGCTAACCTTGTAACAATTCTTTACTCGAATGTTTTACAAAAGGTGTTTGTCTTTTTGAAAAGATGTTTCAAGGTTTTTGAAAGTTTGTTTTGAAAGGTGTTTGTGAAGTGTGGTTTTTTTAAAAAATAGGCAAGTGTTTTTGTTTTGCAAGTTGACAAGTACCTAAGAGCTATCTACCCTAAAGTTCTCAAAGATTTATGTTATGTTTTAACCCTTTTAACAATTTTGTTCCACCATTGCATTTGGTGGACAATCTTGTGTTAGGATGTGAAAGGGACGGGCGCGGGTCATCGTTTAGACCATGATTGCAATAGTGCTAAGTATCTTTGGGCAATTTTTCTTTTAAGGGACTTGATCATTTTAGGCAACTTTTCGAAAGCGTCATCGAGGGACTATGATCATTTGAATTATTTGCTTTGTTTTTGCCCAAAGAGACCTAACATGCAATATGGCCCATTTATTGAAGGCAACAAGTGGAATACCCTAGGGGTGCAAGTGTGGTATGTGTTGTCTATTTTTCATGCTTTGATTATCTTGAAATTAGGTCAAACTATTTTGTTCTTTTTATTTGCATACAAACCCTAATTCTAACATGGTATATTTAGAAAGCGTTAAAGTGCGAAAAGTAAAATTCCTACACTATTACAACACAATATGGGAAGGGGGGTACAAATGTTCAAATGGGGGGATATTTAGACAATGAATTTAAACCTAGCTATTACATCAATTTTGGAATATTTACAAGATAATTAATTGCATAAATTAAATGGAAAATAAAATAAAGATGCAAAATGCAAAAAGGGTTTTCATATATATGGAAAAAGGATATTTTTTATGTCAAATAAACAAAAATGAATAAAATAAAAAAAGTAACATTTTTTGGAATTTTTGTGTTTTAAAGGTAAAACCCTAATTTTTATTAAGTAAATATATATATTATTTAATTTGTACAAGTATTTATTTATTATATACAAAAAAATAAAAAAAATGAAGTATATTTATAAAAAGTATTTTTTTGAGGTCAAATATTAATAAAATAAAAATGTATATATTTTTTGTATTATTTACCTAAATATACTAATATATATAAATATCTTTATTATTTACTAAATAAATATTATATATACAAAATAATAATATTTAATATTTATAAAAAAAAGTATATTTTGTATAAAATATTTTCAAAAGAAAAAATGAAATAAAAAAAAGAACTAAAATATATTTGCATTATTTTCTAGTTTTTCTAAATAATAGTATATATATATATATATATATATATATATATATATATATATATATATATATATATATATATATATATATATATATATATATATATATATATATATATATATATATATATATATATATATATATATATATATATATATATATATATATATATATATATATATATATATATATATATATATATATATATATATATATATATATATATATATATATATATATATATATATATATATATATATATATATATATATATATATATATATATATATATATGTATAAATGTCCGTATAAACAAATAAATACCTAAAAAATATAAAAATGGTGTAAAAAATATTTTTTATGTTTTTAATATTATTAGCAAAAATAAATAAGTCAGGATAAAAAAAGAAAAGTCAAAAAATCATGCAAATAAACAAAATGGGCTCAGGGGGTATGAAAGCAAAAATATGGTGTGAAAAGAAATACAAAAGCAGGCCCAGCCCATGTGGCTTCTTCTTCAACCTCTGGACAGAAAGATGTCCAAAAACGCGCCTGTACTCAAGTTCAAACATCTGGATTCTTTGACTTTTTGCACAAACTTTCAACATAAGAAATGTTAAGCATTGAATCACGATTCTAAATATGTAAAGAACTCATCCTAACTCTCAGAAATGAGAGAGAATTTTAACATTCCCAAATCTTGACCTAACTTTTCTTCCATATTCAGACCTTAAATTCTCATAGCTCAGGCAAAATAAATGAAAAGTAAAAGCATGTACAGATTCAGGGGCATGAGTAGAACACTTCTTATTCACAAAGTTAGAGCTAATGATGCATACACTAAGAGTTAGAAGTTCAAGAAGATACCTGTTCAGTTGAAGTTCTATCTGGCAATGGGGGAGCTTTCAGGGCAAGATGATGATCTGTACAGCTTGCCTGAAGTGTAGTGATGCTATTCCAATGCTTACTTTGCTTTGAAACACCTTGAATCGAGCTATGGACCTTCAACTGCAAAACAAGAGAGTGAAAATGGTGGAACTGCCTAGAGGAGTTACAGGTCGTGTTTTATGTTTGGGTTAGCTTCAAGTGATGCTAGGGAATGTGTTTGATAAGCTTTTAGCAAGAAAGCATGAAAGGAATGAGAGTTGGCACTCAAACTGCAGCAAGCCCTGTTTTTGTGCAGTTCAATGGTGATTTTGAGTTTGTGGAGGTATTGGAGGTATTGGGGTCGTGTGCTAGCTCAGTTAGGATGCCTTGAATGTGTACAAACTATTTTCTTCAGGGTTCTATTGCTGAGATGAAAGTTATGTTGTGATATGCTATGTTTCTTAACACTTAAGCAAGCAAAGGCCAAGTTGAGTTTTAGACAGCTATAGGCCCCCCTAATGTGCTGCTAACCCTCCCCTTGATCAGTGTGTTTTGTTCATAATCTTGTGCCAAAGTGATTTGATCTGTACTTGTTGATTTGCAACTTTGACATAAAGCTTAACTTTTCAAAAATGGCTATTTCACTTTTTCTATAAATGGATTAAACTTGCATGTAATGTTTGAACCTATAGAACAAGGCCTTGGCACAATGAGTATGCATTAAATTATTGAGTGTTGGATGGTTTAGAGGCCTGTAATCAAGGGAAGCATGCTGATTTTTGAAAATGCATAAGTTATGAACATGGTAATGGTCATGAATTAAAGTGACTTTTTGCCATATTGCAAAATTCGATTCTCTCAAGTCATGAGGTTGTTTGATGAGTTCTTGGACATTTTGGAAAGCTTGGAATGTGTACTACAATCCATCTTTGAAATGCAAATTGAAATTCCAAGGGTAAGTATGTGAAAAATGGTCTTGAAGTTAGGTAAAAACCTTGCCTAAAAAGGTCAAAATTTCACTAAGTTAAGAATGGTTTAGTACCCTTATTCCAAAAATTGTAACTTGAGATACAAGCTTCTTTTGGGAAAACTTTGTGAATCAAAGTTGTAGATTATGCAATAAGCTACAACTTTCATGTTTTGACTTTTTCTTGAATCCAAATGAATCTTGGTGAGAAAGTGGGGCAAAGTTGGGAAAAAATTAGGGTTTTTCATAACTTAGAAAAATTCTAAGTTATGAAAAATTCTCATTTCAAACCCTAATTTGCAATTTTGATTTCTTGGTGAACAAGTTTCATGATTTGGCATGTTTTGATGAAAAATGAATCTTGACTCTTGATTTTGACCAAAAAGTCAAAGTTTGACTTTTCAGTATACAATCAAAATTGATCAATTGACTGGGAAATTCAACTGTCAATTTTGTGTATTTGGGATCTTTTGAACTTGTTGAGCATGTCAAGATAATTCCATGGGGTCCTTGAGTCCATATGTGAGCTTGGTTTGCCATTGGCTAGGTCAAACAGTCAAAAATTGCCTTTGTACAGTCAAAACCCTAAAAATGACCATTTTGCCCTTTTGGTGATCTGATCAAATTTCTTATGGAATTATGATCCAAACTTGATCAAATGGTCCATGTGAGTTCATAATGTTGATGTGAGTCAATTTTCATGAGATTTGACTGTCAATTGGCCACAGTTGACTTTTTCCCCCAATACAACTAATTTCTAGGTCAACTGTCCAATTGACTGGGCAAAATTTGGAATCAAGACTTGAAACTTGGTATGGATAAACTTGGGAGTCCAACATGAAGCATGAAAGTCATCTTAGGCATTTTAGGTCAAAACATCTCTGTGCAAACACAAACCCTAATTTGGGTCAACAGTGCAAGGAGAAGTCTTGAGCAGATGAAACCTTAACTGGACCTTGATCTCCAAGGGCTTTGTGATGAGAAATCAATGAGAAATGGGAGGGCAAATTTTGGGATACAACAGTTTCCCCTGTTCAATCTTCTTGAATCCGAAGAGTTAGATTGGCAAGTTTGCCTTTCGTGACTCGAGGGTAAAAGGAGATTGGACACTAGAGTGCCCTTAAATTTGCACTCGTCAAAGCAAGGGATGTGGGAATGGGCTTAGAGATGCCATTTGGTGATGGGCTTAACGATGCCATCGGGAGGAGTGACAGAAACTTGTCGGGGATGGGCTTAAAGATGCCATCTGGAATGAGTATCAGAAATGTGTCCATGTTTAGGACCATCTTCGAGCTGGGGTCTGAATAAGCAATAGATTGACATCCGTATCTGGAGGCATCCGTAAACTGTTTTCAGAAGTCTTGGAGTTGAATAAGCAATAGAGCAGCATCCGTTGTTGGGAAGCGTCTGTAAACTGTTTTCAAATGTTGCATCTGAACAAGCGATATATTAACATCCGTTGTTGGGAAGAATCCCTGAACTGTTTTCAGAAGTCTGGAGAAGAATCTGAACAAGCGATAGGTTAACATTCGTTACTTGGAGAACCCGTGAACTGTTTTCATAAATCCTGGAGTTGAATAAGCAATAGAGCAGCATCTGTTGTTGGGAAGCGTCCGTAAACTGTTTTCAAAAGTTGCATCTGAACAAGTGATAGATTAACATCCGTTGTTGGGAAGAATCCATAAACTGTTTTCAGAAGTCTTGGGAAGAAACTGAACAAGTGATAGGTTAACATCCGTTGCTTGGAGAACCCGTGAACTATTTTCAGAAATCCTGGAGTTGAAGGGAGAACCGGTGTAGGGTTCCCTGATGATGAGCTCGTGTAAAACTGCATCTGGATAAATCTGGAATAAGCATTAGAATGTTGCCATGTCTGGATCATATCTGAACTATTCCTGGAAGGAATCTCGGGAGATAATGATTTTAGTCTGTCGACTGGTCTTACCTGAAAAGGTAAAGAGTTAGTTGTATGCAATGTCATGATGCATGATGCAACGTATGTTATACGATATGAATGTAAATGAATGCGCATGTAAGCTGATGAGCTATCTTGCAAAGGATAGATGAATCCGAGATGGCTGAAGATAAAAGTATCTTGACTGCTGCTGGGAAGAATAATTCCTGGTTGTTGCTGGAGAATAAAGAGCTTGGGTTGCATACCAATCTTTTGGAGAATTCCTGATGACTTCTACTGGGGAGTTCCAATCTAATAGACTCATGCTGGGGATGTAAGGCTGAGGATCTTCAGTTTGGTGGGAAGTATCTCTGGCGACTTCACTGGGGAACTCAAGATTTGCCCTTCCAAAACTCCGTGGGGAGAAGGTTCATTAGTCTGGCTCCGCTGGGGATACTGAAACTTAAACTCTGAGGGGAAATGAGTTCTGAAGGATTCCCTGGCTGGGGATAACAAAGATAGGTTCCTATGGGGGATTGTATTGATAAGTTATGTTGGGGAACTCTGGTGAACTCCGCTGGGGATAGGAATAAATTTGGCGAGTGCGATCTTCCGTGGCAATAAGCTGAGGATAACCCAGTTATAAGCCCTTGTGAGGAATAACCCTGAATAAAGCTCGGGAGAGACGTCCGTACTCTGCAGGGGATAAGCTTCCAGAATCTACTGGGGATAAGCCTCAAGACTTGCTGGGGGATATGGATTCCAAATCTCCTGGGGGGTTTCCTTTGAAATTGTCTCAAGATATCCAACTGTATCTTCAACCTATCAGTAATCCTCTTTCTTGATTCATAAGGAAATGATTATGTTCAAATGCATATGCCTATTTAACAAAATATTGGACGTTTCTCAAAAATAAAACAAATAGTGCAAGAGAAAAGAAAAGGAAATGACACAAATTTCTGGGAAAAGTATTTGTATTAACTTTTTTATGAGTATATTTGTACAAAGGAGACAACCACCCTAGTAAGAGGGTTTCGTCGTAAATATTGAAAAATTTATACAAAATAAAGATGGCTATGTGAAATAATTCCATGGGATTTCATTCCGCTATAGCCTTCACAACTCTGAATATCTGTCCATTCAATGCTTCGTTTGCCGATGACTGGATTGATCAGAAGCCTGGAACTGGTTGATGAAGAGATTGTCCTTGAAGTGATCCGTCGAGACATAGTCATACGCTTTAATTCCCTAACTTTTGCCTGAATCGCCCTTTCGGGTTTTCGATCCACCGGGAAACCCCTTTTTGCCCAAGCCGCCCTTTCGGGTTTTCGACTTGCCGGGTGTACAGATTTTTTTTATTTTTATCCCTAACTTTTGCCTGGACCGCCCTTTCGGGTTTTCAGTTCACCGGGATGCCCATTTTTACCCAAGCCGCCCTTTCGGGTTTTCAACTTGTCGGGTTATTTTATGCGTAGTATCTTTTGACTATGTCTGCGTTCGCAGGGTGTGGCAAATCGTTGCCGTCCATGGTGGTCAGAATCATTGCCCCACCAGAAAAGATGCTCTTGATCACAAATGGTCCTTCATATGTAGGAGTCCACTTGCCCCTGGGATCACTTTGCGGCAAGATGATCCGCTTGATTACAAGATCTCCGACTTGATATACTTGACGTTTGACTTTCTTGTTGAAAGCCTTGATCATCCGTTTTTGATAGGTCTGACCATGACAAACAGCAGTAAGTCATTTCTCGTCGATCAAATTAAGTTGATCAAGTCGGGTCTGAATCCAATCGTCTTCACTCAAACCGACATGCTTCATAATCCTGAAAGAAGGAATCTGAACTTCCATAGGTAGAACAACTTCCATGCCATATACCAAAGAAAAGGGGGTTGCCCCTGTTGAAGTACGTGTCGTGGTACGATATCCATGCAGAGCAAACGGTAACATCTCATGCCAGTCCTTGTAGGTGACTGTCATCTTTTGAATGATCTTCTTGATATTTTTGTTCGCGGCTTCAACAGCACCGTTCATCTTTGGCCGATAGGGAGATGAATTGTGATGATAAATCTTGAACTGCTCACACAGAGCGGTGATCATAGTGTTATTCAAATTTGTACCGTTGTCTATGATGATCCTGTCGGGGATACCATACCGGCATATGAGGTTCTGCTTGATGAAGCGGGCAACCACATTCTTAGTAACAGAGGCGAAGGAAGCTGCTTCGACCCACTTGGTGAAATAGTCAATGGCAACCAGGATGAAGCGATGTCCGTTGGATTCCGTGGGCTTGATCTCTCCAATCATGTCAATGCCCCACATTGCAAAGGGCCAAGGAGCAGTAAGAACGTTGAGAGGAACCGGAGGGATATGAACTTTGTCAGCGTAAACTTGGCATTTGTGGAAAGTACGGGAATGTTGATGGCAGTCAGCTTCCATGGTAGACCAGTAATAGCCTGCCCTTAGGATCTTCTTAGCCATTGTATGCCCGCTCAAGTGAGTGCCAAATGTGCCGCTGTGTATCTCGGTCATGATCAACTCAGCTTCAACCTTGTCCACACAACGAAGTAGAACACAATCATGGCTGTGCTTATAAAGGATGACATTGCTTAGGAAGAACTTGGAAGCAAATCTCCTTAAGAACTTTTTGTCATTGACGGAATCTCCTTCAGGGTATTCTCGAGTTTGGAGATACCTTTTGATTTCATGAAACCAGGGTTGTTCCACTACTTCTTCGGTATTAATCTCATGACAGTGCACAGGTTCGTCCATTCGCTCGATGGTGATTTGGGGAGCCTCGTTATCCCAGTTGAGTTTAAACATGGAGGACATTGTGGCCAGAGCATCTGCTAGCTGATTCTCTTCTCGCGGGAAATGCTCGAAGGTAATTTGCTCGAAATGAGGCAACAATGTCAGGACATGTTCTTTGTATGGGATAAGATTAGGATACTTGGTATCCCACTCTCCTTTGATTTGACTGATAATCAAAGCTGAGTCCCCAAATACGATCAAAGATTTGATCCCCAAGTCTATAGCAACCTTGAGACCAAAGATGCAAGCTTCGTATTCAGCCATGTTATTTGTGCAGCTGAAGCAAAGTCGGGCCGTGAAAGGTGTGTGACAACCTTCTGGGGAAATGAGTATCGCGCCGATACCATTTCCAAGTGCATTGGAAGCACCATCAAAGTACAGGGTCCATCAGGATCCCTTTTCGGGTCTGTCATACGGTCCGTTACCTTCAATGTTGTCCAAATTCATGATGTCCTCGTCAGGGAAGTCGAATCTCATAGATTGGTAATCTTCGACGGCTTGATGAGCTAGATGGTCAGCTAGTACACTCCCTTTTATAGCTTTTTGGATAGTATACTGGATATCATACTCAGTCAGGATCATTTTCCATCTAGCGATTCTTCCAGATAAAGCAGGCTTCTCGAAGATATACTTGATCGGATCCATCTTGGAAATCAGTAAAGTGGTATGAGTCAACATATACTGCCTTAGCCAGCGAGCAGCCCATACCAAAGCGCAGCAAGTTTTCTCGAGCAGTGAGTAGCGAGTCTTACAGTCGGTAAACTTTTTTCTAAGGTAATAAATGGCATGCTCTTTTCGGCCAGACTCATCATGTTGGCCCAGTACGCACCCCATTGAGTTATCCAAAATAGTCAGATACATGATTAACGGCCTTCCTTTGATGGGTGGCATCAATATAGGAGGTTCCAGCAAATACTCCTTGATCTTATCAAAAGCAACTTGACAATCATTGTTCCATTCAACCACTTGATCTTTCTTCAACATCTTGAAGATTGGCTCACAGGTAGATGTCAGGTGAGAGATGAACCTCGCAATATAGTTTAGGCGTCCCAAGAAACCTCTAACCTCCTTTTCAGTGCGGGGGGCAGGCATTTCTTGTATACCTTTGACTTTAGCAGGATCAACCTCAATGCCTTTGTTGTTGACGATAAATCCCAAAAGTTTACCAGACCTGACTCCAAAAGTGCACTTGTTTGGGTTCAGTCTGAGCTTATACTCCTTCAACCTGACAAACAGCTTTTGCAGATGATCAAGGTGTTCCTCTTCTGTCTGTGAACGGGCTATCATGTCTTCTACGTAAACTTCAATCTCATGATGTATCATGTCATGAAATAAAGCTACCATAGCGCGTTGATAGGTTTCCCCGACATTCTTCAGTCCGAATGGCATCACTTTGTAGCAGAAGGTACCCCACTGCGTAACAAAAGTAGTCTTCTCCATGTCTTCGGGGGCCATTTTGATCTGGTTGTATCCCGAGAATCCATCCATGAAGGAAAATACCTTGTGTTGAGCTGTGTTGTCAACCAAGATGTCAATGTGTAGCATTGGAAAATCATCTTTAGGGCTAGCCCTGTTTAAATCCCGATAGTCCACACACATTCTGACTTTGGCGTCCTTCTTAGGCACGGGCACAATGTTAGCAACCCATTGTGGATAGGAAGTAACAGCCAGAAAGCTAGCGTTGAATTGCTTCATTACCTCAGCTTTGATCTTCTCAGACATGTCGGGCCTCATTCGGCAGACCTTTTGTTTGATCGGTGAACTGTCTTCTCTTGTAGGGAGACGGTGAACCACGATATTTGTATCTAGTCCTGGCATGTCTTCATAGGACCAGGCAAAGATCTCAACATATTCGTTCAACAACTGCACTAAGCGCTCTTTGACACCTGGTTCCAGGTTGGCACCCACCTTAACCTCTTTCTTGTCTTCCTCTGTTCCCAAGTTAATGGTTTCTAGCAACTCTTCATGGGGCAGAATAGCCCTTTCCTCTTGTTGCAGAAGTCTAGCTAGCTCACCAGGCACTTCACAGTCTTCATCACCTTCGTACTCGGAAAGATTGACTAAGTCTTCAGAGTCACCGAAGGCTAAAGCAGAATAGTCACCTATGGAATCCGGAGTGGATGGGTACCTGCATTTTGTGTGTGTGTGGGTGTGTGTAAGGGATAGCCATCCTTAAACAAAACAAAATGTAAAAGGAAATAAAATGAACACAACAGTTTATAGATGAAAACGTCCAATGATTCATTAAACATGGCATATGATAATGAAGAAAATCAAGCCCTTACAAATGGACCTATATGCCCCGGGAAAGGCATAAGGTGAAAATAGTGTACGAATTGTTTAGTTATTACAGACCAAAATAGGAAATTGTTCAAAGATAAATTACCGGTTGATGAAAGTGATGGGAACGAAGTCCTTCGCTTCCCAGTTGCTTAATCCTTCTTCGACAGTTGGAAAGATCCAATCTTCAAAGTTGTCTTCTTCATCATCATCTTCTAAGGCATTAATTCCATGGTGAGTGATTTTTACGAGTGGTCCTCCAGCCCTGGAGCGACGCACAGCTTTCTGGCCAGCAGCAGTAAAACCTAGTCCGAACTTGTCTGTCTTGTGAGGAAAATCAGGCAGTTTCCCCCACACTGTACTCCTTCCTTCTTTGATTACAGCCTCTGCATCCTTGAGAGATGCCATCCTAGACACATGCTTGGAAATTATAGGCACATCAACCATTGTCTTTGCAACTGCGACTTCAGGATAAACTTCCTCAAAATGTTGGAAAGGTGTTTCTATGAATTCGCCATCCAACTCCACATAGCGGAAGGAGTTAAGGTGACTTATCATGTACTCTTCCTCACCGTGAACCGTTATAATCTTACCCTGAACAGGATGCTTTAGCATTTGGTGTAAAGAGGAAGTAACTGCCCCAGCATAATGGATCCATGGCCTTCCCAACAAACACGAATATGAAGGATGGATGTCCATCACATAAAAGGTAGAGTTGAAGGTCTCGGTGCCCACTTTGATAGGAATGTCCACTTCTCCATGAACCATCCTCTTAGAACCGTCAAAGGCTCTAACAACGATGTTACTGGGCTTCAGGGTCAAACCTTCGCAGTCCAATCGGTCTAACGCTTTCTTCGGTAGCACATTCAAAGATGAACTGGTATCAACTAGGACATGGGCAAGGGTGGTTCCCCTGTATTCTACTGAGACATGCAACGCGCCGTTGTGCTTCCTTCCCTTAGGGGTCAAATCAGCATCGGAAAAACCGAGACCATTATCAGCAGTAAGGCTAGCCACGCACTCTTGAAACTGGTCAGCTGAAGTTTCTTGAGGCATGTGTGCCGTCTTTAAAATTTTGATCAAGGCCTTAGCATGGGCCTCAGAGCAGAGTAGAAGAGCTAACATGGAGATTTTGGAAGGGGTCTGCCCTAGCTGTTCCACGACTTCGTAGTCGTTCCTCTTGATTATTTTTAAGATTTCTTCCATCTCTTTCTGGGTGGTCTCGGGGATTACCACAGTCTGAGCCTTCATCTTGACAGGCGCTTCTAGTATCCCCTTACCTTTATTGGAAGTAACATCAGAGGGTCCAGCTTCAGGTACATCAATTTCTTCAATTATCGGGCTTTGCACAGATGGCTTGACAGGCACAGAAGCTTTCGAGGGTCCGAAGACTGGTCGTGGAGGAGCAATCTCTAGAGAGAAGATCCTTCCGCTGCGAGTTATCTTTTTGTTCCTGCAATGTTCCCTATATCAGGGGTTTCATCATCAGAAATCTATTGGACTGATTCAATTTGTTTGATACCATGATATAAGATTTCTCCTCCGTAGTTCCATGGTATCGTCTTGTTAGATCCATACGGGACAGGCCCCGGCATGGTGGTTTTCAACGACACAAACTTAGGATCAGGCGTAATCTTGACAGGCCTTTTGCAGGCCTTGGGAAGATTATCGGAGATGGTTATTATTGCAATGTCATTGGTTGAAGTAACAAAGGTAGCAGGAGTAACAAGAGTGAAGGTATCAACAGGAGTCTTTTGAAAGAGTATCTCTTGGGTATCCATTAGGCGTTGGATGCCTGATTTCAACAGTGGGCAGTCAGCTCGTATATTTAAACAAAAGTAACAGTCTTTTCCACAGCCTGGGAATATCCCGACTCTCATTAAATTCACTTTAATCACTGGTAAGGGAGTCAAAAGGTCAGCAACATTGGTAACATGAAGATCTTCCATAACAGCATGAACATTATGATTGTGCTTGGGCATCGGGGCAGAAATCACATTCAGCTTTTCGGGCGCATCGAATTCTACCTCCTTGGCGTCGATCAGGTCTTGGCTTTTATTCTTAAGAGCCCAACAGTTGTTGGTATCATGCCCTACACTGTCAGAGTGGTATGCACACTTTGCATTGGAGTGGTAATAAGGAGAAGAAGTATTAGGGTTCTTCGGTGCTTCCTTTAAATTGGTGAGATTAAGTTTTAACAGATGAGGGAGTACTTAAGCCGGTGTCATGTTGATTCGGGTGAATTGTTGTTGTGGCCTTTCTACCCTTTGCTGATTAGATCTTGGCTGATTGTTACGAGGTTGATCGGTTGAAGAGTTTTGGATCATTACAGCCCCCACCGTTGGTCGGCGCTCGATTCTTCCTTGGTTTCTCTGGTTGTGAACAGCAGAAACTTCCTTCTTAGCTGGGAAGGTCTTCTTAATAGCAGTGGACACGTAGGCATCCTTCTGAATCTTACCACTTTTAATGCCAGCCTCGACCCTTTCACCGGTCAGAATTAATTCGGTGAATCCTGCAGAGGAACTCCCGATTAAATGATTGAAGAAAGGGCCAGACAAGGTCCCTAAAAACATGTCAACCAGCTCTCTATCCGACAATGGTGGTTGCACCCTTCCCGCCAGATCACGCCACTTCTGGGCATACTCCTTAAATCCCTCGTTAGAAACCATACCCATACTCTGTAGTTGAGTACGAGTGGGTGCTAAATCAGCGTTGTATTGGTATTGTCGATAGAAAGCAGCAACTAAGTCTTCCCAGTTATGAACCTCCAATCTCTCGAGTTGATAGAACCAGTCCAATTGTGTGCCTGACAAACTGTCTTGGAAAAAATGGACCCAAAGATCTTTATCAGATGAGTGGGGTTGGATCTTTCTGACGTAGGATCTTAGATGCATCTTTGGACAGGACAAACCGTCATACTTAGCAAATGTAGGAACTTTGAACTTGGGAGGAATGACGATCCCAGCGACCAACCCTAGTTCTTCGAAATCTAAACCAGGTACCCTTTGCAACTCCATGGCTTCCAACCGATCCTCAAGATTTTTAAATTTATCATCCGCCGGGGGATATTGCTGTTCAGAGTAATCTTCATCCTCTTCCTCTTCTTCCTCTTCAACTTCAGATTCAGAAGGCATCGCAGTTCCTTTTCCTTTACCAGCCCCTTCATCAGATGTCGAGGGGAATTCGAGAACTTTTCTAGCATTGTTTTCAAACCTTCTTCCCATGATGACTACACCAGGTCTTTTCTTATTTTTCTCTTTATCTTTCTCCAACAGTGCTTTAAGGTCCTGTTGACCTTTTTCTAAGGTCATGAGGAGTTGCTGGAATTGCGAATTTTGTGCTTGCAGATTCTTAACCGTCTGCTCCAAATCCATCTTGCTGAAATAAACAGCAGAAAGATAAGGAAACCTGGTGTGAAGACCTATTTATGCATATGATGAATGATATGTTATTCATGTAATGCATTCAAGGATTCAGAAATTCAAATTTGTTGCAAACAAAAAGAACACACGTCATATTAAGAAGAAATTTGTTAGTACATAAGTTCCCCATGGGTAAAATATTACAAAGTTCTTAATGTAAAAAGACATTGTGCATCCTCTTTGGTGCGATGTAAGTGTTGAGAGTTTCCTCCTTATGAAGTCGGCGGGTAAGTTCCAAAACATTCTTCTCACTGGCATAGAAGCTGGCTTCAAAAGTATTCCATTCTTCTTTGAGTTGGATCCAACTCTTTTGTAATTCTTCCAATGATGTTGGCATGTCTGGATGTAGGAGGGTGTATGGAACCTCTCCTTCCATAACAGGCTCTTTGATCACGGGGAGAATGTGAGGATATGGCATCATAAGATTCTGGGCGCAGGTTCGTACCCACTTGAGATAAGGCTCGAGGGGGATGGAATTCTTGTGCCCCAGTGTCTTACTATCCACCTTGTTGGGCATCCTCCAAGCTCGGATAAACCTTTGTCGAAGTCCTTGCACATTATTGTCGAAGTCAAAAACCAAGTCAGGAGTCAGCATGTCATGAGGGTCGTCCCTCCGAGCATATCCAAACTGTCTTAGGGCTAAACAGGGGTTGTAAGTAATGCCTCCCCTAATGCCAAGTAGTGGGACATTAGGGAACTCTCCACAACGATCAATGATGATGACATTTTCTCTGGACCGAGAACACCAATGAACATCAGAATGTGTGAGGGTCATCAATCGTTGTGACCACCTTAAACCCTGCTCATTCTTCAAAACTAACTGGGGAAGGTGAGAAATAAACCACCTTGCTAGAATAGGAGTAAAGCACATGAGAACACCTCTTTTCCTCATTGTTCGTGTGTAAAATGAGTGTAGGATGTCCCCAAGCAACGTAGGCACAGGATTCCGAGATATAAAAATCTTGACAGCATTCACATCTATAAGTTGATCAGGGTTTGGGAACAATATCTTCAAAAGCTTGTAGATCTAGAGAATTCCAGCAGTCTTGTGCCTTCTCAAACAGAAACTTTGCCAAGAAACCCTTGACACCACTTCTGGTTTCCCAATGTCCTTTGATATCAGATGGTTGCAAGTGTAATGTTTGAGCAACATCTTTAGGCTTTGGTTCTTTTTCCGTACCGTTGTAGGGTAGTTGATGAAGAATAGGAATTCTCATGAGTTGAGAAAACTCCTCCAAAGTAGGTACTAGTTGGTAATCAGGGAATTTGAAACAGTGGTGTAGGGGGTCAAAGAACTGGAAGAGAACTTTCATCAAGTCTTCTTCAATGTTGGAGCTGACCAAGTTGAGAAGTCTACCATGTCTTTCACTGAAGAGAGAATTTTCTGGAATCTTGGAAGTAAGCTCCTTGAGTTTAGGAGGGATTCTCACAAGGTTTACTTGAATTGTTTTCCTGCGAAGAGAT
The DNA here is from genome assembly GCA_948472305.1 of Vicia faba. Taxonomy (NCBI): domain Eukaryota; kingdom Viridiplantae; phylum Streptophyta; class Magnoliopsida; order Fabales; family Fabaceae; genus Vicia; species Vicia faba. The sequence continues at coordinate 314,244,762 of OX451737.1, forward strand.
TCCATAACCTACAAAACAAGAACAAAGATTAAGATCCAAACCCTTGAAGTGGTTAGTGGATGCATATGATGTTTTATGATGTTCATGATGTATGCACAAGCACATGTACAAACAAGTCACACAAGATCCTATTTCAGGCTTGCATGAGGTTTCATAGGTAAGTACCCTCTTGAAGTTAGTTGGCTCAACCTGTCCTATAAATAGTAACCGGGTTCTAAGGAGCTCAATATCACTGGATTATTTTCTATGTTCATTGTTTTGGTTTAGCCACTTAACTGGCGACCAAAATATTCCAAGAAAACAACCCTCAATGAGTATAGTATTGAGTATCTACCAACTTCGGACTGCACCAAAGCCGGTCATCTCACTACCCCTAAAAAAAGGCCAAGATGGTCAAGTAAGGTTCTAAGAGTTCATTAGTGCTTCATGACATCACTCAGCAGCCCCGTATTCTCTTTGATTGACTCAAAGGCTACCGGTACTCACAAATATGTCGCACTAATATAGCTATTGCTTCAACCATGTCGGTATACCCCGCACAGTTTCCACAACGTATTGCTATTTACCTATGAATGTTTCCCAAATCCAGGTAGAGGATTTCAAGCCCAAACAAGAGAATTAAATGTAAAGCAATCAAAGCAATCAAGATAAGCATGCAAAGGTGATCTAAGCCCTAAGGTTACTCCACTTTTAAAGTATTCCCCAGCAGAGTCGTTAGTTCTGTGATACAGTGGGAGAACTGACTTGAGGTTTCGCGTTTGTGTTTGCAAATGTTTCGGTTTAGCAAGAGTCGCCACCGACTTTTTATTTTATCCTAAGGAAAGGTCAAAAAGCACAGGAAAGACCTTTGAGATGTTTTCTTGGGTTCAGGGAGTAGATTATAGAAAGGGAAGGTATTAGCACCCTTTCTATCCATGGTTATCCATGGGCTCTTAGTTACTTGTTTAGATCACTTGCTTTGCTTTTCAATTGTTTGAAATGGTGCTCTTCAATTGTTTAAAATGGTGCTTTGTATGTGGTTTTGAAAGATGTTTTAAAAAGAGGCCATCGTTGTGGCAACCTTTGTAATGATTCTTGTTTGAATGCATACAAAGGTGTTTTTGTCTTTTGAAAAGTTTTCAATGTTTTGAAAGTTGGATTTTGAAATTGTGTTGTGAAGTGTGTTTGAAAATAGCAAGGATGTTTTGCAAGCTTTTGATCAAGTAACTAAGAGTTGTCTACCCTATTTTGCTAAAATATCTTTCTTATGTTTTTAACCCTTTTAACAGTGTTGTTTCACCATTGCATTTGGTGAACAACCTTGTGTTAGGATGTTAAATGGGACAGGCGCGGGTCATCGTATAGACCATGATAGCAATTGTGTCAAGTATTTTTGGCAATTTTCTTGAGGGACTTGATCATTTTGTTTAGGCAACTCAGATAGCGTCATCGAGGGACTATGATTCTTTGTTTTGTTTTTGTTTTGCCAAAGTACTTAACATGCATACCATGGCCCATTTTTGAAGGCAACAAGTGGATTGTAACCCTAGGGGTGCAAGTGGATTACATTATTTTTAAATTTAAACAAATAATATAAAAGTATATAAAAATGTTTTAATGTTAGAAATAATAGAATAAAAGGCCAAATAAATGTAAAAAAAAATGTGAAAATATTTTTAAGCATTTTTCATATTTGGAAATAAATAAACAAAGTCAGAAATGAAATTAAAATTAAAAAATAACAAAATATAAAGAAAATGGGCCAGGGGGTGCAAAAAGGAAAGAGGGGGGTGTCAAAAGCAAGAACAAGCCAGCCCAACCCAAAGTCCAGCTTCGTCCCTGTCCTTGTGACTGAAACACGCGCGCTTGCCCTGTTCAAATGCTAACTCCTGTATTTGTGATCTTTTGTCAAAACTCAAAACATGAAACTTGTAGAGCATCAAACCACGATTCTAACCATATAAAAAACTTAATCTAACTCTCAAAGACCAGAGAGAATTTCTCTGGCCCTAAAATCTGACCTAGTTTTTTCAGCATGTTCATGGATGAAATTCTCTTAGCACGCTTAATATAAATGAAAACTGAGCATATGTATGGTTTCATGACAATGAGTACTACATCTTTCATTCACAAACCTAAGGCTAAATGTTCCTAAATAGAGAGATAGAAGTTTGATAAATACTTGTTTCAGTCAAGCTCGAGTATGGCAATGCAGCAGCTTTCAGTGAGGCCTGAGGTTCTTTTGTGATTGCTTGATGTTCCTTTGACCTTTCCCAATGCTTGGCTTGCTTTGAAATGGTCTAAATCTCTCTATAGAACTCAACCTGCAAAGCTTCAAAACAGAAATGGTGAACACTGTAAATGGAGTTACAATTGGCAATGGAGGTTTGGGATAGCTTGAGTGAGTTGAATGGAAGGTATTGGAACAAGTTTGAGGCCAAACGCACGAGTGGTTTGTGTGATGGGTGTGAATCTGCAGGGAGTGCCCTGTTTTGCAAGTTCTTGGTGTTTTGGTGTTTTGGAAGGATTGAGGGCTCAACAACTCGTGTTTCTGACTCAAGGCAATGCAAAAAACTCTTTTGGAATGTTGGCTCAAGTTGAATATATCAGATGTGCAAGTTGTTGACCTTTTGCATAATTACTTGGTTTTGAAGTAAAAAGTGAGAGTTGACTATGCTATGGTTGTACTGGCTTATAACCTAGCTGCACAAAGTTGTTGAACTTTGCCTGACATTAGGGAGCCTTGTTTGCAGCAAAGGGCTTGGTGTATGGCTCAAGAAATGAAATTTGACATAAAGCATGCTTTATGTAAATGGAAATGCTACCTTTATGCCCAAAATGGATTTATTCATTGTGCCAAGCTTTGATGATCAGAATAACACCAATGTCCAATGAGTTTGCATTCAATTTTTGAGTGTTGAAGGGTTTAGAGACCTGTAATTAAGTACAAAGCTAATTTGGACAAATTTTGCAACTTGTATGAACATGTATTGGCCATGGTTATAAAGTGAGTTTTTGCAAACTTCAAGCATTCGATTCTCCCTAACCACAAATGTGTTTGAGGTGTTCTTGGACAATTTGGAAAGCTTGCAACATGTACTATAATCCATCTTTGAAATGCAAATTGATATTCCAAGTGTAGCTATGTGAAAAATGGCCAAGAAGACGGGTCAAAATCCTGCCTAAATTAGGGCAAAATTTCTCTAAGTTAAAAGTTTTAGGGACCCTTGTTCAAAAAATCATAACTTGAGATCCAAGCTTCTTTTGAGAAAACTTTGTGAATCAAAGTTATATAATTTGTGGAGGACTACAACTTTCATTTTTTAAGTTTTGTTTAAATCCATTTGAATCATGGTGAAAATGTGGGGCAAAGTTAGGAAAAATTAAGAAAATTTCATAACTTAGAAAATTTCTAAGTTATGAAATTTTTCAATTTCAAACCCTAATTTGCAATTTTGGGTTTCTTGATGAACAAGTTTCATAATTTGACATATCTTGATGAAAAATGACCCTTGGCACTTGATTTTGACGAAAAAGTCAAAGTTTGACTTTTCAGTGTACAGTCAAATTTTGATCAGTTGACTGAAAAATTCATCTGTCAATCCAATGCATTTGAGATCTTTTGAACTTGTTGAATATGTCAAGATGATGCCATTGAGTCCTTGAGTCCATGGTTGAGCTCAATTTGCCATTGGCTAGGTCAAACAGTCAAAAATTGCCTTTGTACAGTCAAAACCCTAAAAATGACCATTTTGCCCTTTTGGTGATCTGATCAAATTTCTTGTGGAATTATGGTCCAAACTTGATCAAATGGTTCATATGAGTTCATAATGTTGATATGGGTCAAAATTCATGAGGTTTGACTGTAAATTGGCCACAGTTGACTTTTTCCCCAAAACAGCTGATTTCTAGGTCAATTGTCCAATTGACTGGGCAAAAATTTGATTCAAGGCTTGAAACTTGGTATGGACAAACTTATGAGTCCAACATGAAGTATGAAAGTCACTTTGGGCATTGTAGGTCAAAAAAATCCATGTGCAAACTCAAACCCTAATTTAGGTCAACAGTGCAAGGAGGTGTCTTGAGCAGAGCAAACCCTAGCTTGGTCTTGAGTTCCAAGAGCCTTGTGATGAGAAATGTTGATAAAAATGAGAGGGCAAATTTTGGGGTACAAAAGTTCCTAACATAGGTCTTCGAAGTCCAATAGCATTGGAGATCATAGTACCTAACCCACCTATGAGGATTGGTGCATTCTCTGTTTGGGTAATGCGCTCCATATTAGCAATCATGTAGGTGGAACCATTAACTGGACGATTCTGCGAAGCACAATACATGATGAAAAGCTCATCACGTGACACAACTGTAACATTCTTCTCTTTTCTGAAGAGCGCGTGGGCAATGATTTTGTGGAAGTACCTAATAGCAGGGTTATGGATGGACTCCGAGTAAAGATCATTTGTCTCAGGATGGTTGTTTCCAGCAATACTACCCCAGAAGTAATCAAGGTCATGATCTAGCATTAGGTCTTCTTGGGTCATGGTGACAACATCAGGGCCATTAGGGAATCCTAACAGATCGGCAAACTCCCTATGATTGTAGTCGTAGTCCATATTAAGCATTTTGAAGGTGATCAGCCCGCGGTTGAAACCTATCCCATGGTTTGGTAGATAGCTTAATATGCTAAAAAACTCAAGGGTCAGCTTACGATAGGTACAATAGCGTCTCCGAATTGGAGCAACGTCCCAACCTATTTGGTTAAGCAAATACATAACGCTCTCATGAATGCCTAAGGCATTCATCGCATGGTCGTCAGCATAAATGGTTGGACGCATCTCTCGCTCAGCTAGATCCTCAAAGCACCTTCTCTGATGCCTACCTCTCAGGGTTATGTTCATGTAGTTCATATGTGCCATGGAGCTAAAAAAATAAAGCTAATGAATTACCCTGAAAATATTTAATAAATGTATGAAAAACTAAGTTAGTATTTTCAGGTTAAAATGTCAAAGTTAATCAAAAGAGAAAGAAGTTCAAATAAAAATAAATAAAGGATGCAACATAAAAATTGAAAGATTAAAACAAAGTTTAAAAAAATAAAAAGCATATCAAAACAACAAAAACAATTAAAAGTAAACATGGGTTGCCTCCCATGAAGCGCTTTTGTTTCATGTCGATGGCTCGACAGACAGTACCTATTCAGTTAGGTATCGGGGTAGGTGGCTCACTTAATTTCAGATAAGCCGAATAGTTTAGATTTTCGACATTAAAATAATGCTTTAAACGCTGGCCATTGACTATAAATGGTTCTAGGGAATTTCCTTTAATTTCTATCGCACCACTAGGGAAAACTTTATTAATTTCGAATGGTCCTGACCACCTGGAACGTAATTTACCCAGAAAGAGTTTCAGTCTAGAGTTGAATAGGAGTACAATGTCTCCTTACTTAAATTATTTCCTCGAGATACGTTATCATGCCATTTTTTTGTTCTCTCCTTATAGATTCTAGCATTTTCATAAGCGTCTAAACGCAATTCTTCTAATTCATGGATATCTAATATTCATTTCTCGCCAGCAGTCATGTAATTTAAGTTAAGAGTTTTAATAGCCCAATAAGCTTTATGTTCTAGTTCTACTGGCAAATGACAAGATTTTCCATAAACTAATTTAAACGGTGTTGTTTCTATAGGGGTTTTAAAAGCTGTCTTATATGCCCAAAGAGCATCATTTAGCTTGGAGGATCAATCCTTTCTAGATGTGGCTACGATTTTCTCAAGGATTTGTTTAATTTCCCTATTTGACACTTCCACTTGTCCACTTGTTTGAGGATGGTATGGTGTGGCTATGCGATGTTTAACGCCATATTTTGAAAGTAGTTTTTCGAAAATTCTAGAGATAAAATGGGAACCACCATCACTAATTACTAGTCTTGGTATACCGAATCGTGGGAAGATAACATTCTTGAATAATTTAAGTACCACTCGTGTATCGTTCGTGGGTGCAGCGACGGCTTCAATCCATTTTGATACATAATCAACAGCTACCAGTATATACTTATTTCCAAAGGATGCGGGAAACGGTCCCATGAAATCAATTCCCCATACATCAAAAATTTTAACTTCGAGAATCCCTTTTTGCAGCATTTCGTCACGTCTAGATATATTTCCTGTGCGCTGACATCTATCACAGTTCATAATTGCTACGTGGACGTCTTTCCATAAAGTAGGCCAAAAAAGACCAGCTTGTAGTATTTTTGCACAAGTTTTCGAAGTGCTAGCATGCCCATCATAAGGGGATGAATGGCAATGAGCAATGATGTCATCCACTTCATCGTTAGGAACACAGTGACGGTAGATACCATCGGCGCCTCTTTTAAAGAGTAGTGGTTCATCCCAAAAGTATTGTATAAGATCATGGAAGAATTTCTTTCGCTGTTGGTACGTTAAATCGGGTGGTAGAACACCCGCGGCTAAGTAGTTAACAAAATCAGCGTACCATGGTAATGTGGTGTTGGTACAGATAGCTTCTACTACCGCAGTTGTTAAATGTTCATCACATTGTTCTAAACTGTCGGTAGGAGCTGTCTCTAGTTGAGCAATAAGGCGTTCATATGGGAAATCATCGTTTATGGGAACACTCTCGGTTTGGATTCCATCCAATCTTGATAAATGGTCTGCTACTACGTTTTCACTTCCCCTTTTGTATTTTATTTCCAAGTCAAACTCTTGTAGGAGTAAGATCCATCTGAGTAGTCTTGGTTTGGCGTCTTTCTTACTTAGCAAGTATCGGATCGCAGCATGATCCGTGTAAATAACAATTTTGGCGCCTACTAAGTAGGAACTAAATTTGTCCAACGCGAATACAACAGCTAAGAGTTCCTTTTCCGTAGTGGCGTAATTCATTTGTGTGGGATCAAGTGTTCTGCTTGCGTAGTAAATAGCGTGAAGCTTTTTATCCTTGCGTTGTCCTAGGACTGCGCCTACAGCATAATCGCTCACGTCGCACATTATTTCAAATGGTTGGTTCCAATCAGGAGGTTGCATTATAGGTGCTGAAATTAATGCTTCTTTAAGCGTCTCAAATGTGTTTAAGCATTTATCGTTGAAAATAAACTCAGCGTCTTTCATCAATAGTTTAGTTAGTGGCTTAGTGGTTTTAGAGAAATCTTTTATAAAACGTCGGTAAAAACCAGCGTGTCCTAGAAAACTTCTTATTTCTCTAACTGTTTTGGGTGGTTGAAGGTTTTCGATAATTTCGACTTTTGCTTTATCGACTTCAATCCCTCTGTTTGATACAATGTGACCCAACACAATTCCTTGTCTCACCCTGAAATGACATTTTTCCCAGTTGAGCACTAGGTTGACATTGACACAGCGTTTTATTACCAACTCAAGATTTGATAAACATCCGTCAAAACTTTCTCTGCAGACAGAAAAATCGTCCATGAATACTTCCATAATTTTGTCCAAAAAGTCTGCAAAAATCGCCATCATGCATCGTTGAAAAGTTGCAGGTGCGTTACATAGTCCAAATGGCATTCTTCGGTATGCAAAGGTACCATAGGGGCATGTGAATGTAGTTTTCTCTTGATCATCAGGATGAATGGGAATTTGAAAGAATCCTGAGTATCCGTCAAGATAGCAGAAGTGGGAATGTTTAGCTAAGCGCTCGAGCATTTGATCTATGAATGGTAATGGGAAATGGTCCTTGCGTGTAACTTTGTTTAGTTTTTTGTAATTGATACACATTCTCCATCCTGTTTGGGTACGTTGTGCTACCGATTCGCCTTTTGTGTTTGTTATAACTGTAACACCTCCTTTCTTAGGTAATACGTGAATTGGACTGACCCAGTTGCTATCGGATATCAGGTATATGATGCATGCCTCTAGTAGTTTCTGCACTTCTTTCTTTACGACTTCACTTAAAATAGGATTTATTCGTCTTTGATGTTCTCTAGAAGTCTTGTAGTCCTCTTCTAGCATAATGTGGTGCATACAGACAGAAGGACTTATTCCTTTTAGATCTGATATGTTATATCCCAACGCGGTTGGATACTTCCTTAACACATTAAGAAGTTTTTCGGTTTTGATCTTCCCTAAGTTGGCATTGACTATAACTGGTCGTTCGAGTTCTTTATCTAAAAATTCATACCTTAGATCTTTAGGTAACATTTTAAGTTCTATACCAGTTTTCTTAGCAGTTGGGGTAGGATCGGGTGTTAAGGCGAAACATTCGCTTAGGTTGGCATCGTGATATTCCTGTCTCCATTCATCATCCTCGAAAATAGATGGTGTCGGAATTTTCAATATTCTAGAATAGGTGTCTTCTTGACTTTCTAGTTCTTTGACACATTCATCGATAATATCTAGGAAACAGCATGAGTCGTCTATAGCAGGGGCTTTGAAGAATTGGGAAAGAATAAATTATACTTTTTCTTCTCCTACCTCGAAGGTAAGCTTTCCTTTATTAACGTCGATAATGGCTCCTGCAGTGGCTAAGAATGGCCTTCCTAATATGATGGGAATATTTGAATCTTCCTTTATGTCCATTATTATAAAGTCGGTAGGTATGTAAAATTGTCCTATTCGGACTGGAATGTTTTCTAGCATACCAATAGGGAATTTGACTAATCTGTCGGCTAGTTGTAAGGACATCTTGGTAGGTCTCATGTCACCTAGTTTGAGCTTCTCGCAAATAGATAAGGGCATTAGACTAACACTTGCTCCTAAATCGCATAGAGCTTTGTCTATGACTTATTTTCCAATTACACATGGTATGGAGAAACTACCAGGATCCTTTAGCTTTGGAGGCATGTTATTTTGAATTATGGCGCTACATTCGGCAGTTAGCATAACGGTTTCGTTTTCAACAATTTTTTTCTTATTAGATAGTATTTCCTTTAGGAATTTAGCATATGACGCCATTTGAGTTATAGCTTCTGTAAACGGAATAGTGACGTTTAGGTGTTTCAGAAGTTCTATGAATTTCTTGAATTGTCCCTCGTTTTTGGATTTTGTAAGTCTTTGAGGGTATGGAATTGGTGGTTTATATGGCGGTGGAGGTACGTAAGGTTTATCTTTTTCTGAAACCTCTCCGCTCTCGTTTGCGTCTTCCTCTACATTCTCAGATTGTTCCTTCGATTTCTTTGCTTCCTTTTCAGGTTTTTGATACATGGTCGGGTTTTGGAGTCTAGGATCTACCGGTCCATCAAGTGCTATCCCACTTCGTAATGTGATAGCATTAGAATGTCCTTTAGGATTAGGTTGTGGTTGTCCAGGAAACGTACCAGCAGGTGCGGCAGAACTAGCTTGGTGTTGTGCTACTTGGGAGATTTGGGTTTCTAACATTTTATTGTGAGTTGCTAGGGCATCTACCTTATTTTCTAATTGCTTCAATTGTTCATCGGTGTGAACTTTTTGATTGAGGAATTCTTTGTTTTGTTGAGCTTGAGTAGCAATAAAGTTTTCCATTAGGATTTCAAGGTTAGACTTCCTAGGAATGTTAGGAACATTAGCAGCGGGTTTTTGATAGCCTGGAGGTACAGCGGGTGCTTGGCCAGGTGCATATAAAGCGTTATTATTCTTGTACGAGAAGTTAGGATGGTTTTTCCAACCAGGATTATAGGTATTAGCATAAGGATTAGCTTGAGCGTAATTCACCTGATCAACTGGTATTCCTGCCAGGATTTGACATTCGGTTCCAACATGACCAGGAACTCCACAAACTTCTCAGTTTGGGGTTACGGCAGCCACGGTGGCTGCAGGAGGTAAGGTCAAGCTTTCTATCTTTTGGGTAAGAGCATCTACCTTAGCATTAACTTTATCTGGGCTACTAATCTCGCACGTCTCACTTTTGGCTAGAGTTTTCTCCATAGGTGTTCTTTCTCCTCCCCACTGATAGTGGTTTTGAGCCATATTTTCAATGAGTTGGTTAGCTTCGTCGTAAGGCTTGTCCATCAGTGTACCACCTGCGGCGGCATCTATAGAGAGTCTTGTGTTGTACAAGAGTCCATTGTAAAATGTATGGATAATTAGCCAGTTTTCTAATCCGTGATGTGGGCACATTCGTATCATATCTTTGTAGCGTTCCCATGCATCGAATAGCGATTCAGTATCCTTCTGCCTAAATCCGTTGATTTGAGATCTTAGTGCAGCAGTCTTGCTTGGGGGAAAGTATCATTCTAAGAATACAGTCTTAAGTCCTTCCCACATAGTGATGGAATTTGACGGCAAGGATTGCAACCAAGCCCAAGCTCTATCTCTTAGCAAAAAATGAAAAAGACGTAATCTTATTGCATCTTTACTAACATCATTTGCTATAACTGTGTCGGCAAATTGAACGAATTTCGTAAGATGTTCATTTGGATCCTCGATAGGATTTCAAGAGAACTGGCGTTGTTGGATAGCTGATATCAACGGCGGTTTCAACTCAAAATCGTTTCGATTAATTGCTGGAGCAGCAATGCTATTGTGGGGTTCTTGTTGTGATGGAGCTGCGTACTCCTTCAGTGGATGGGTCCTTCGTTCTTCGGCCATGTCTATTTCTGGATTGGTTTCGATTTCAGAGGAAGAATTAGAATATGTTTCGGAATCAATCTTGATTTCGGGTTTTGGTAAAGGAATAGCGTGATTTAAACAGTAATCCCTGATTGCACGTCTTACGGAAAGGATGCGTTCAGGTTCTTCCGTCGATTTGTCAAGAGGTTCGCCTTGTGAGAGAGTCCTTGGCATACAATCGAAAAAGGGTTTATGTTACCTAGTCTAAACGTGCAACAGAAGAATCGTACTTAATTGACTAATCATTCCCCGGCAACGGCGCCAAAAACTTGATCGGGACTTTATGAGTCTATCGAGATACTAACTGCAAGTATACAGTTTAGTCGTTCTAGTTTTAAATGATTATCAAACCCACAGAGACTGAGGATCAATCACATACGATCTAATGTTACAAATGTTTAACTAAGCAATGAATATTTGGTTTTAGGGGGAAAAGGTTTTAATTAAAAGCAATAGTAATAGTTATATTGATATGTGATAGTCGGACTTCGGGAACTCGGTGAATCACTTGGCATATAAAGTATTTCGGTAAAAACGAATTGTTTAAAAACCTGAGACATACACTCTCGTGTTCATGAAATAAGTTATGCTACTAAACCTAGTGGATGCACTTTAAATTTAATAACACTTTTTGAAAATAACTCGAGTTTAATTAATTTGTCAAAACACTCTCGTGTATTTAAAAATTAATGTTTCGTTACCACTATCTGGGTCGAACCCCAGCTCTCGCATGCAGGTTCTTGCCTTAATTAATTTCCCACTCTCGTGGCAAAATCGTGTTAAATATCCTTTCACTCTCGTGACAAGGGTAGTTAAATTAAATATGGAAATTGGAAACCAGAAATTATTTATAAAAGATTTTAGCCAAGTTATCACCGAATTCCTTCGGTGCTTAAGAGTCACATATCGGTACAAACAAAATTAGCCAGACATAATGTATTTAGCAAACATGCAACGTAAAATACAGTTCATGAAAATAATCAACATAGCATATAAACAACAAAGATCGAATTGCATAAAAAAACCTGCAATTTATATTGTCGTGGTAATCTTGAATTCGTACAGTAGCTTTTGCGATAAAATTAATTGAAATATAGAACTAAGTGTGTGTTAATCCTTCGATGTGAAGAATTAACACATTAGGGAACTGGAAAATTACAGAGGCTTGAAAGGAAAATGATGGTTCAAAAGCAAGAAAACAAAGTAAAGCAATGCAGAAAGAAATTATGGTTCTGAAACAAATTCTCCGACCCTTTCAAAGTGAAGTCTTGAGCATATATATAGGCTCTCTTGTAACTGTCATGTTCCATTATTTCAGTACGTGCGCTAAATTCTCAACTGATGGAATGAGGTCGTGTGGACTTCGTGTGGGCTGCTTCGTGGCTGACTGAGTTTTTAAGTGTTACGTTCGTAATGGAATTCATTACGTTTGTAACAGCTAGGCCCTTTGTCACGTTCGTAATGCGTTACGTTACGTTTATAACAGTGTACGCTAGGCGTTACGTTAGTAACACTAAGTGTTGCGCTCGTAACGTTATCTGGTGTGAGTTTCTTAGCAGAATGTCATTTTTCTTCTTTCTTCTTGCCATTTCTTAGCTTTTTTTGCTCCTTTTAGCTTATTTGCCATCTTATGCCTTGGAAAATATAATTTACCTGAAAACAAATAAAAATACCTTCGTGATGCATATTATTCGATAAAAACGTACAAATAACTCGTGTAAATTAGGCCTAAAAAGCGATACGTTTTTGTGTTATCAAGTGTTGGTGTGAAAAATGTTTTTGTTGTGAGCAAAAGAGCAACTATGAGCGTCCTACCTACTCAAAAGGTATAATGTTATTTTCTTCCTCCTTTAGATGTTGCTATCTTACCATTGATTTGGTAAGAAGCCCCATCGTTGGATGTGAAGGGATGGGTGTGGGTCATTCGTATAGTCATAGAAGGTAACCTATGAGACATTTTAGCAATTTTCGTTTAGGGAATAGATCGTTTACCGAAGGCAACATCGAGGGACATCGACGGACTACGATCTTTTATCAAGGGTATTTTCTAAAACGCCCATATTCGAGGGACATGACTATTTTCCGAGGAAACAAGTGAAATTACCCTAGAGGTGTATATGTGCAAAGTGCATTTGATTGCATGCATTTTGTCATTGATTTTTTGGGTTGTCTACTTGTTGGTTTTATCTTTCCATACATCCTAATTACTAACATTGTACAAAAGTAATAAAAATGCAGAAAATAAATATTCTACACTATTACAACCATATTGAATAGCAAGAAAATGTAAAGACAAAACAAAATAAAGAAAGGAAAATAAGCTTTTCGATTCAGACAGCAACACCATCTGATTCTGCTCTTCCTGGCTTCTTTCGATTTGGCCTGGAAGTAGTAAGGACACGCCTTTCGATTTCATCCCTTTCTTGTTTCTTTCGATTGGGACCTGGGATCAGCATGAGGTGCACTCTTCGCCTCAAACTCCTTGCTGCCTTCTTCGATTGCAGGAATGCTAGGCTCCCAAGTTAGGATTCGAAAGGCTTAAATATTTAGCCAATCGAAGGATACAGAGAACCTGTCTTAAACTTAAAAATTCAACATTCAAGTGTAAATTTTGAAAGCTACAAGCCAGGGGTTAGCACAAGATTATTGGGCACCAAAATCCAAATTCTAACTAGTCAGGGTTGAGACTTTCAACATACAGGCAGTGAGGATCGAAAGTTAAGGTATGGTCAACTCCCTAGATGACATATCTACATTTTCTTTTTATTGGTATGTACAAATGATATTTAAATGAAAGAGTTCCAAGTTTAGAGAAAACTTACCTCTTGAAGCACTTAATCGAAGGAAATGCAAGTGACTTCCTTGGTGGTGAATGGAACTTCACTGGAATTTTCCTGAAGCTAGTTCAGTTACTATTTTGTTTTAGCAGTCACTGAATCGAAAGAGGGTATGTGATAGTGGTGAGTGAATCGAAGGTTACTCTATAACAGGTAAGGGGGTGAATCAAAAGACTATTATATTGCAGTTGGGGAATAGGTCAAAGGTTAGTTATATGATAGTTTGAGTAGTGAATCGAAGGGTTCACTTAGTGTATGAAGGGGTCTGAGTTTTTTAGAATTAAAGTGTTAGGAATATTTGAGAATGTTTGATAGTGTTTGAGAGTTTTGAGAAATTGATAACTTTCTCAAGACAAGACTTATTTTTTGCAACTTTTCGGGCCCCTAAGATGTGTGGTGGAGGCTCTTATTTATAGATGATTTTGGCTGATGTTTGGGAGGGAAAACAAAGGAAATTTGAACAAATTGGGTACGTTGTTCTTGTAGTCCTCGAGGTGCAGTCTTGTATGCCATTTTGGTGCAAGAATAGGGGCAGCATTGCAGGACTTCTTTGTAGCAGTTTTGGAGTGTTGTGGCCAGTATAACAGGCTTGTACTTGGCAACACATGGGACTTTGGTCAGCAAGCTTCTTTGGATTATTTCAACCTTTCGTTTTGACAACCTAGGTCCAACCTTCGACTAGATTCTTCTTCTGATAACACTATTTTTCACCCAATATGTGTCTTTCGAATGGGCCCCTTTTATGCATCCTTCGAAGGGGCCAAATGTATGCCCCTTGAATGGGCCACCAAAATATGTCACTCGATTGGGACATCCAGGTACGTCTGGAAAGTCCATCGAATGTGCCACCATGGTACGTCTTTCGAACGAGATAACCGTTATGTGTCATAGTGTAGAAATTGTGTGTTGAAACAAACTGTTTCCAAGGGAGATACTGCCCAGTCGAAACTATCGTGAAAGTAGCCAATGCTTTATGGGCGCCATTGCCTTATGAATGCTAGCCATGGGGGAGCTTTTTCCTTGTGCATACTGGCCTGAAGGGAGTCCTGGCTTTTGTGAATCGAAGGAATCATGCAAATGGCAAATGGCTTATGAATCAAAGGAAAGCTGTAGGAGGTTATTGCTTTATGGCTCCAAGCAAACATGCAAGAGGCCTTTTGCTCAAATGAAATCTTGCATGAAGAACCACTGGCCACTCAAACTTGTCTGCAAGAGGTCATATGGCCAAATGAAAGATGTAACCCAAACTTGCATTCAAAGGAAACCACAAACCCAAACGAAAGATGCATGCAGGAGGTCCCTGCTTTGTGAATCAAAGGAAAACTTTCAGAAGGCCATGTTACTCTGAATCAAAGGGGAACCAGCATGAGGCCACTACTTTCTGATTCGAATGACACCAACAAGAGGTCCTTCCTATTTGAATCGAATGAGGCTGTTTCAAAGGGGAACAAATGCCCAGTCAAAGCTTGTATGAAGATAGGTGCTTCCCTGTGGGTGCTAATATAGACGCTAGCCATAGTGGAGCTTCTACCTTGTGTATGCCAATCATGGTGGGAATCCCTTGCTCCGTGAATCGAAGCATGCAGGAAAGATGTAATTGTTTAATCGAAGGCTGCATGCAGATAGCTAATGCTTTGTGAATCAAATAAAGCATGTCAGAAACCATGCCCAATCGAAGAATGTAAACCAAACTTGTATCGAAAGAGGCCAAAAACCTGATCGAAGGATGTGAGATCGAAGCAGGCATGCTCTTCTTTGATTTAATACTTGAAAGCCCACTTGTACTTATGCGAATTTGAACTTTTGAAAATCCTTGTAAGGAAATGCCTTGAGAAATGAGAGGACAAATTTTGGGGTACAACATCTTCATTCATGGCTTGAATCTAATTCTTATCCTTTAATTCTTCTTGTACTTATGCAGGGACTCTATTAGAGTCAATAGCTGAAATAAAACTCTGATGCTGCACATAAAGGTTTTTACTAGACACAAATTGGGATATTGATTATTTGGTACAAGATCTTTTTTCTTTTCTCAAAGCAATAGGTAGGTCAACAAGGTTTGGATCCCAAGAATTACTAGGCTCAGGGTTAGGAACACTTACCTCAGATTCAGACGATTGGACTTGTTAGGGCAGAACAGGTTTATCTTTCCACCTTTTTTGTTGGAACTGTAACTTGTATCTATTAACATTATTATGCACCAGTATTGGTACATTACCACCATCCTTATTAGGCATCAAGGGCACCTTTATTACAGGAATAATAGGAAGAGCATACAACTTAGGAGAGGACTCTGGGTCCTGTATTAGAGGAATAACAGGAAACTCAGGAGACGACTTTGGGTCCGGTATTAGAGGAATATCAGGAAGGACAAACAACTCTGAAGACCCAGCTTCTTGATTATTCCCCCTGAAGCTGAGGACTGGGATAAAAAGACTCAGATTCCTGAAAAGTAACACCCATGGATATATATAGACACGACGACTACGAGGATGATAACACTTGTACCCCCTTCTTATCTGAAGCATATTATATGAAGATACATTTAATAGCCCGAGGGTCTAACTTACCCCGATGAGGACCATGAACATAGACAAAGGAAAAACAACCAAAGACACAATTATAAAGACTTGACATAATGGGCAAAGACGAAAAGAATCGAGTCAGGACCTGCACAAGACTAACACCAGATAACACCCTAGAAGGTAACCTATTGATTAAATAAGCATAGGTTAAGACAACTCCCCTCCCCCCCCAAATAAAATTTAGGAACATTCATTTGAAAGCATAATGCTCGGGTGATTTCAAGAAGATGGCAATGTTTCCTTTCAGCAACCCCATTTTGTTGTGGAGTGTCAACACAATTCAGCTCATGAACAACACCATTAGTTTTGAGAAAATTGTGAAATTTTTTGTTTACATACTCCTTACCATTGTCTGGCCGTAACCTTTTATTAGGTTTCCTAAACTGTGTTTTAACCATTTGAAAAAAGTTAACAAAAAATTGACACACTTCAGACTTATCTTTCATAATAAAAACCCATGTAACCCGAGTACAATCATCAATAAAAGTAACATACCATTTGCACCAGAAATATTGGAAATAGATGAAGGCCCTCATACATCAGAATGAACAAAATCAAAGGGTTCGACACTCCTAGTATCACTATGGGAATAGGTTGCTCGATGAGATTTGGCAAACTGGCACACATCACAATGAAAGGAATCAACAAACACTTTGGTAAATAGCTGAGGGAATAGAGACTTGAGCATGTGAAAAGGAGGATGTCCAAAATGCCTGTGTTGCAGCCATATTTGAGTATTTGCCCATGACTTTGAACCAGCCTGATGACACTTGCTTTCCATATTTGCACATCTTTGGCTAGATTGGTCTTAGCATGAGTAACTCTTGTGCCTAAAATTTAGAACACTTGAAGTCCTATGTTCTAAATTTAAAGTGTAAGGATAAGAAAACCTTCCCGCTATTTGTTTTGGCTTGCTACGATTTGAGGGATTTAGTTAATTAAAAATGATGTTTTTTTAACGAAGACCACAAAGGGGCAATTAAAGTAGTTTCTATGTCGAAATATTTCACTTTAGAATGGTTCGGGGAAAGGTCCAAGCATTTCAATGTTCGTTATATGAGGAATTTGTTTTTAAACCCGATTCATCGTATTTGTTAATCTTGTTTGGATTCTTTCATACACATTTTCCTTATTTCTTGTATTAGGTTTA
The DNA here is from genome assembly GCA_948472305.1 of Vicia faba. Taxonomy (NCBI): domain Eukaryota; kingdom Viridiplantae; phylum Streptophyta; class Magnoliopsida; order Fabales; family Fabaceae; genus Vicia; species Vicia faba. Next base: position 314,261,863 of record OX451737.1, read on the forward strand.
GGGTTTACGGTTTTAACCAGGATTCTAACTTTTCTTCAACAAGAAAAAAACCACCAAATGGTTTAATGGGTCATATGGTAGAAAATGACCACTTTGACTGAGTCGAAATTCAAGTTAACATAACTTCAAGATTGTTTTCAATCCTTACATTTTCATCCAGTGTCGAAAATATGAGGTAACAATGTGTTTTCCAGTTCTCTCTCTCTCTCTCTCTCTCTCTCTCTCTCTCTCTGTTTTTATCAATGGCTGTCCAATTGCATATTTTCAAGATAGTAGAGGATTACGACAAGTCGATCCTCCTCTCTATATATCTTTCGAGATGGCTTCTGGATTATGCGTCAACTTTCACAAGAGAAAAAAATCTAGGTTTCAACATTGGTCCAAGTATTTTATGGCTGCCACGGATTTTCTTTCATGTGTTATTAACCTCTTCCCTTTCTCCTTCTCGGGCCTTCCAATTTGGACCAATCCCTGCAAGCGCTCCTCTTGGAAGCCTATTTTATCAAATCTTCACAATACGCTCGCTTTTTGGAAGGGTAAATCTATCTCATTAGAAGGTTAAGTGACTCTCTTAAACTCTACTAAGAATTTTATCCCATTATTCTTCTTTTTATTCTACATATCACATAAATTAGTTACTCATGAAATTATAAAGATACAACGAGCATTCGTTTGGAATGGTGAAGAAATTAAGAATATAATCAATTGAGAGTCGTGGTCTCAAATATGTAAACCAAATCTTGAAGGAGCATTGGGTATTAAAGATTGTAGTGCATTCAATATGGCGTTTCTAAGCAAATTAGCATGGAAAATTCTTGCAGGAAATGATTCTACTTGACATTCTCTCTTATCTTACAAATATGGAGACATAAGAGGCTTAGTCCTCGATTCATCCTGGTCTGTAAATGTCAGGAAAACATCTAAAGCGAATGGATTTAAGGATTTCTATAAGAGCTTGGGGGATGATCCTAACTAGTTTGGAAACAATATCTCTTGTAAATAGGAAGTGGCTCAAATAATTTATTTCTAAATAAATAATTGGTTGGGTGTTGAACCTTTGAAGGTGTTTTTCCTTGGTCTGTTTGTTTGTGTTCAGGTGGATAAAATTAAAATTTGTGATATTGGCCATTAGATCAATGGGGTTGGTGTTGGAATTTCGAATTCATTCAAGATCTCCTTCTTGGTGCAAGAAGTAGTGATTGAGAAGATCTGCTTAATATTATAGAAGATGTTATGCCAAATCCGTATGTGAATGATACTTTTGTTTGATGGCGTGATATTGGAGGATTTCCGGTTACATCTGTGTTCTTGAGGCCAGAATCCTTATAAATTTTAGATTATGTCATCATTTCTGATTTATCTTTTTCTTTTAAGTGTTTATGGAAATCAAATGTGCCAAAAAACATTCAAGTTTTTGCATGGAGGCTCTTCATAAACAAACTTCAAAAAGAGACAAAATTTCCAAACATGGAATTATTAGCGGAACACATAGCCTAGTGTGCCCTTGTGCTTCGGCCCTAAAGAATCTCACGTTCATATTTTCAATTATTGTCCTGTGGATGTTCAAGTGTGGCAGCGTACCTTTAGCTAGATTGGTCTTAGCATGAGTAACTCTTGTGCCTAAATTTTGGAAAACTTGAAGTCCTGTGTTCTAAATTTGAAGTGTAAGGTTAAAAAACCTTCCCGCTATTGTTGTGGCTTACTACGATTTGAGTGATTTAGTTAATTAAAAATGATATTTTTTTAACGAAGACTGCAAAAGTGCAATTTAAATAGTTTTTATGGAAAAATATTTCACTTTAGAATGGTTCAGGGCAAGCTCTAAGCGGTTCAATGTTTATGCTATGAAGGATTGGTTTTCAAATTTAAATTCATCGTATTTGTTAATCTTGTTTGGATTCTATCATACACGTTTTCCTTCTTTCTTCGTATTAGGGTAGAATATCCATTGTACAAATAGTTGCTTATAAAAAAACATAAAGAATAAAAAATTTCTTAAAAGAACAGTTTTCATTGTTTTGTTATCTTGTCATAGAGGTGAGAAAACAAGATATGAGTGGGTTTTATTTTTAAATACTTTCCTCCCAAAATTGCAAAGAAATTTTTTTGGCCTCAACCCGGTTCCACCACGACACAATCTCATTCTCTTTCAATTAATGGGTTCCATTTTTAAATACTTTCCTCCCAAAATTGCAAAGAATTTTTTTTGGCCTTAACCCCATTCCACCACGACACAATCTCATTCTCTTTAAATTAGTGGGTTTCATTTTTAAATACTTTCCTCCCAAAATTGCAAAGAAATTTGTTTGGCCTCAACCCGGTTCCACCACGACACAATCTCATTATTTTCTTATTCATATATTGCTCATGGTGTTGTATAAAACTTTCTTTACAAATCTTTATTGATGTTTATCCTTGTTAGCTTGCTAAGTGTTTGGGTTTGATTTGTCGTAGAGATGGACGGATTGAATCCGTACTTAGGATGAATATCTATTGGGCTTAGATTCTAGGGATAGATTTAGGCTTAGGTATCAACTCTTAATGCTTCCGTGTGATTTTGTGTTGTGCTGAGAGATCGTCGACATGGAGCGACATGGTTGATATCTCGCTCTGTGTTAGAAATGACCTTTGTGTGAGCGATACATGACAATATTAACGAGTAGTTAAGGTTAAGTGCAACTGGGTAGTAAGTTTAAGCATGTGATAGGGTAGACGAAATACAAAATCGAGATAAGCATGTGATAGGGTAGTAAGTTTTATGTTCACTTATTTTCCTTTCTATACAAACCAAACCATTTATCCCCAAACTCATTAAAGAATGATTTGTCGAAGGGCAGTTCAATAACCAATCTCTATGGACACAATACGATATAACAACATATATCACCTGGTAAGTTAATAACTTACTTTTTGCTTACCTTTATACCGCTGCAACAAAATGGCGTCATTGTCGGGGATTGGTTCTATTGATTTTGCATTGCGATAATTCTTTTGTTTTTAAGTTTTGTAATTAATGTATATGTTGTATAAAAATTGTACATTAACTTGTATATGATACTTGTGCATATATGTGTTTTCACGTATTGTTGTGAATTGTCTCGTTTTCGTAACATTTGTTGTGTGATTGTTAGGATACTTTCTTTAGGTTTTCACGGTGTGACAATACCATGATATGACAAGAGAAGGTTACTAACTTGCACAATAGAGGCTTCGAGCTTAAGACGTAAAACAAGCAAGTTTGTTTCTATTTGTTTATGTGTGTGGTGATTTATATTTTAACAAGTTGAAACAAGAAAATGTTTTGAATTTCAAATCTTCACTTTTCAACTTGTTAATTCATTTTCACCCGGTTTTCATATCGTTATTTGTATTTTTTTTGTTATGTCAATTTGTATTTTCCGAAAGTTTGTCGTGTTTAGCTTGAGGAGTTTTGTAGGAGTATTATATTTCTAGTTCTTTTGATTTTTGTTTGGACTCCAATTTTGGTTTGATATCTTGAGGAATTTAGAGGCGACTTTCCAAGTCTGAACGTTTCAACTTGCAGATGTATGATAATGATAGTGTTTTGAAGTTGGTACACGCCAGGTACTCATTTATCTCTTTCTAGAACATAACATGTTTAAGAGACTTTTCTTTTATAGAATTTTCATGTCATTCATTCTTTTGCAAATTGTGTTCACTTTTGAATCACTTTAGAACTAAACCCTTGTGAGGTTGCTTTCCATTATTTACTATATGCACGGGAGACCGACAATTTTGTCTTAACTCAATTTTATTATGTTTAATCTTGAATTTATGTTGATTCGTATGAAAGCATGATATTATCAAGACATTTTGTTTGATTTTAAGCACAACCACCTAGCCAAATAGTCAATTTCACCTTGTGAGTGTGTGATTATTTGTAACCCCTTTGAGCCTTTTGTCACTATCCATGTTGTTTAAACTTGATGCTTGTCTATGAGTATTGAATTCACTTTTTGAATGGATTTTGATTTTTTTTTCTTGAGCCCTCAACTTTGTGTTGTTGTATGAATTTTTGCCTTGCCTTTGAATGTAGGGAGTATTCACATAATGATATTGTTGAATTCAAGCTGGAGAGAAAAATGATTGTGTACTTATTGATTGATTGCTATGAGGTTGCATAGAAAATAAAAATAAAAAGTGAAAAATAAATAAAAAAATGAAAAAAGCTTTTAAAAAGAAAAACAAAAAGAGTTCGAATAATGTTGTGTTAATAAGTATGGTGCTTTGGTGTGAAATTTGGGATTCGGAAGAAGTTTAATTGGAATTTTGTGTTTGAATCTTTGGTGAACTGATCACTCCCTTAGGTTTAGGCAAGTTTTTGTTTCAATTAGCCTTAGGAATTATCTCTTGTTTGTTCATCCAACCACGTTACAACCTTTGAAGTCATTGTGATTTTTCTTTTGTGCTTTTGAATATGAATTTACTTTGATGAATGCATAATTTAGTTAATGTTAGAAGGATTGTTGGGTGAGAGTTGAGTACCTCATGTTTTTGTTTTTCATCTACCGATGAAGTGTGTGCTAGGTGTGATTCACTTGTGAAAATTGTATTGTTTTAGAATTTGTGACATAAGCTTTGTATTTAGGAGTTGTTTCATTTTCATGTTATTTTTGTAGTTTAATGTTATGTTTTTGCCTTGTGTGTATGTTTTTTATTTTGAACCACACATTTGTTTTCCATTTTAAAAACTTGTTGATTAAGGATTATTTGATTATTGTTTCTTTGTTCTTTGAGTTGTTTGGCCTTGTTTGAGGATAAATAATGATTGCAAAAGTGTAGTTATTTTGTATATACTTTTTGTTGCGCTTATCGATTCTTTGTTGTTAATATCAGTTGAATAACCCAACTTTGTGTATAAATAGGTTTAGTTTTTATATCACGTGTTTTCTTGTATAAAGTATATCGTTTGATAGTTTTGTATTCATTTTATAGGTATTTGAGTACTGTTGGAGCAAGAGGAATAAAGCTCCAAGATGCATCTTTGGATCAATAAAAGAAGAATGTCAAGATTGGAGCCATTGGAAGTTATGCAGGAAAGCAACAGAAGTTGCTGGACTGTCATGCGTCACGGGAGAAAATTTTTGTCGTCGGACGAAAGTGGGCCGAGAAGGCCATTTTTTATGATTACCTCTGCCTTGCTTCGTTGTTGCGTCTCCAGGCGAGGAATAAAGGTGTCGTCGGATGAAGCTTTCTATCACTGAGCGATGGAGGATATTTTTGACCTTCTGAGGACGTGGCTTATCCTAGGCCAAGTGAATAAGAGACGCCGCCGGATGACGCTTTATGTCGTCGGGTGATTCTCGCGGAATAACATTTCTTTATATTTCTTTTTCATTTCATTTTTGGGTGGATGGTTTTTGGGGTATTTGTTCCCAAATTCCATCACCTTCATTTTTGATAGTTAGAGCTTAGACAACAATATTTTTGGCTTGCAAATGGATGATCCGGGATCGTGAGCTTGATGGATCGTGTTTGACATCGCGGGAAATCTGATTTCTTCTCCTCTTCCTCTCACTGTAACCATTATTTGTTGGATTTTGTATGTAACTTTACCTTGATTATATGTATATTTATTGCTTATTGTGTTTTATAAATCTTTCTTCACAAATATTTATTGATGTTTATCCTTGTTAGCTTGTTAAGTGTTTGGGTTTGAGTCATCGTAGAGATGGACAAATTGAATCCGAATTTAGGATGGATATCTATTGGGTTTAGATTCTAGAGACAAATTTAGGCTTAGTAATCACTTAGGTATCGACTCGTACTGTTTCCGTGTTGTTTTATGTTGTGCTGAGAGATCGTCAACATGGAGCGACACAGTTGATATCTCGCTTTGTGTTAGAAATGACCTATGTGTGAGCGATACATGATGATATTGACGGATAGTTAAGGTTAAATGCAATTGGGTAGTAAGTTTAAGTATGTGATAGGGTAGACGAAATACAAACTCGAGAGTTCTATCCTATTCAAATGATGAAATTCTTCTTGTGTGTATAACTTTTATGTTCGTTTATTTTCCTTTCTATATAAATCAAACCATTTATTCTCAAACTCATTAACGAATGATTTGTCGAACGACAATTCAATAACCAATCTTTGTAGACACAATACAATATAACTTATATCACCTGATAAATTAATAACTTACTTTTTACTTGCCACTATACCGCTGCAACAGAGTATTATTCAAATATCATCTACCCAATTAATAGACCACAATTATGGCCTTTAGATGGGTAACTAGCACTCATTCCACCATTGATGATAATGGAAATTGAATGTCCCAAAAAATTGAGGAACAAGACAATTAATGAACCTAAAAATTCACACGTGCTCCATAAATTTTTTGTCACAGTTACATACCATAAGTGTGGAGCCCTTGATTACAATATGAGGAGTTGCAAAAGAAAGACAAGTGTAGATAGAGTCATACCAAAAGGTGAAGACAAAGACAATCAATATCAAAACCACGACAAAGATAAAGACAAAGACCAAAATCAAGACAAAGATCATTTTAATATAGGGTTTTAGTGGGTAAATTTGCTGCAGATTTGGAAGCATTTGAAGACATGTGTGACCATAATAAGGAATAATTTAATTAATAGTACTACTTTAACATTTGTCTTGCAGCCATAATATACTAGTGACCCTGAAAAGGAAATATACTAATCCACCGGACCACCATAGTCTGAACATGTGAAATCGCATAATTATTTTTGTATTTGATTTAATGTTATTATTATTCATTAAAAATTCACACATCTGAAAATACACTTTTACATGCGTGCAGTGTGAATGAAATTTCGTTCCCAAAACGTGGTGTTATTGACAGAAATAGCCCTCGAGCATTTGCAAGAATGACCTCAGAAAAAGTCTTATAATATCCATAAAAAAGTATTTTGAAGATGAACATTCATCAAGTTCACAGTTTTTTCGTATTTATACCACAACTACAGTCAACAATAGCATTCATCTAGTAAGAAGTATTCTCTTGTTTTTCTCTTTCTCCTTTCAATCAAAAAAAAAAAAAAAGAGTGTCCTACTAATATGTATATTGAAAACCAAAATGAAAACTAAAAAAAAAAAATTGAAAAATGGAATAAACAAAAGACGTTTAGCTTGATATTATTTATTTATTTTTGGTATCAAAGATTCGCAAATGCCCTGAATTAATTATCTTTTGAAATGTCAACAAAATATTTGGTAGAGTGGGCCCAGAAAAAGTCTTATATGTCACATAAAATATTTGGAAGAATGAGCTCAGAAAAGTCTTATATATCACATAAAATATTTGGAAGTGTGGGCTCACAGTATTTTCCAATTCCAACAACTATTTATACCACAACTGCAGCCAACAATAGCATTCATCTACTAAGAAGTATTCTCTTGTTTTTCTCTTTCTCTCTACAATCAACAAAAAAAAAAAAATGAGTGTGCTTAAAGTGTATACTATTCTGATGAGTTTGGAGTTAGGTTCCATTGCAATTAAGTGTCAAGGTTCAGACACCAGCCCATTTCAACCATCATCCCCATCTTTTTTCCTGTTTTTGATAGCTCTACTTTGTCACGCAGTTACAACCATGTCTGACTTGAACTTTCCAACTACTATGCTCATGTTCCATTTCACTGGTGTTGTTGGATGTGAGACACTTCTTTGGATTCTCATCCCTGATTTCTGGAAATGGTATATCATTAACCTCTTCCTTTTACTAGTTACTTCTTTCTGTTTCTTCGACTTCATCAGTAGTAGCGTCACTAAGCTCCTTGTTCAAGCACATTCAAATCCTGCTACTGACGATCACCCTCCGAGTTTGGAATCACGGGAATCTCAGCCGTAAGATATGTAACATGTTTTAAACATGTAAAAGTAGATGCTATGTGGTAATATGTAATTTTTGTTCTTTAGAAGCTAAAATTCTAAAAGGAATAGGTTTAGTTGCGGATGTCAGGTAAATTTTTATTAATGAGCATACTAAAGTGTGTGTTTGAATACTTTCGTTTGTATATCTAAAGAGGCTTTCTCTTATTGCTTTCTTGTTATGTTTATTTTTGTTTTAGAATTTCAATTTGAGCATAAGTCAACAAATTAGAGGCCTCATAGATTGTTTTACGATTGTCTTGGCCAGATCACATATACTGCAAGCAACTCAAACAGTTAATTATCTAACTGTTGCGATTTTTTGTTGCTAAAGCTTGGGAATTTGTTGGGAAGATGATAGAATTGATCACCCTTTACTTGTAGTGAGTACAATAGACATTACCCTGCATGTGATGAGATGTGCAAGAGGCTTTGTGTTCGGTTACTTGATCCAGGAGCCACTACAAAGAACGATTCTAGTGTATGAATCCACCCACGCGCCCCCTGACTTTGACGTGATAATGGGGTGAGTCATCCCTCATAGTAGGAAGTGCGGTTAACCTATGAGAAGAGATGACTTCAGTTATTCCCATGAGTTGCGACTGAGGTGGGTTGGGCCTGGCTGGATCATGTGCTCGCCACCTGACCCCACCCTTCGCGTCCAAATGCCTTCCCTGTTATTTACAGACTGCGCAGTTGATGTGCCGAGTTTTCTTTGGGGTCCAACCGCAATTATTCCAGTCCACAGTCCCTCAAACATGGAACGTAAAAGAGCCATATTTGCGTTATTCAAGTGATAATGTTTTTTTTTTTTTCATGTTTGTTTCCATTTACTTTACTGTTATTGAGTATTGACATACTATACACATTATTCACGTTTAATGGAATGCTTTAAATTTATAACATTTACTGAATAACTATATATTGCTTTCTTTCTGGAAATATCAAAAGTTTCAAGATGATTAATAACTCTTTTTGAAAACAGTCGTGAGGTTGTCCTCCATGTGTGTGTGCAACAGACTCAAATCTGCTCATGAGCCCTCCACCTCATGTTTGCGTTTCCTGCTGCAATTGCTCTAAGGTTGGTTTTCTTTCTTTATCTAAGTGTTATTACTGATCACATTGAATTTCATTATGTAATCAAAGGTATTTTTCTTTATTTTATATCAGTAGGTTTCTATAATTATTTTTCAAGGAATTCTAAGATCATGGCTTTTAGGAAAAGACAAAGTAATTGGCTCTTGCTTAAAATCTTTCCTTTATAAAGATAAAGCTATCTCTTTCTACATACGAGAACTTCAAACTCGTGTTTATACAACTTTCCTTTTATCTTATGACGATAAATAAAGCTAAATAGTTGTAGCTGGAGAATCTGATTAGGAATGACTATACTGAACATCAAACATGATTTTGTAAAGTTTTCTCCAAAACATATTCTGATGTTTGTATACAAATTTATGCGGGGTCTGATATTTGATATAACATTTGCATGAGATGAAGTTTTTGATTTCATGTAAAATACTATTTGGTTCTTGATGAGCATGAAGAGTTTAGATTTCTCTGTAAGGATTTTGAAAAAATGTAGTTGATACATGTATTATTTGCAGATTTCAGCTAACATCAAGCAATATTATGCAACCACCTGTTTTTCGCGTATAGCTGACAACTGTATTAGCTAGTCGTCCGCCTCATGTTTGTCTTGCATATTGCAACCGATCTAAAGTGGGTTTTCTTACTTGATCTAAATGTTAGTGATCACATTCAGTTTCATTATCATTTTTAATCTAAATGTTGTCAAGTTTATCACAAATCTATTTGACTTACCAATCAGTTATTGTTCCATAGATTCTAAGATAATGCCTTACAAGATGAAGCGACATATTTGACTCATGTATGTTCAAAGATCTTTCCTTCTGTAGAGGTAAATGTATCTCTTTTCTTTTATATAGACAAAGCTAAATAATTGGAGTTGGACAATATGATTAGGAATGAGTACTGAGCATCAAACAGTTTTTTGTAAATCTTTTTCCAGAACACGATCTAATGTATGTGTAAAAAACATTTGTGCTTGAGATGAAGTTTTTGATTTTATGTCAGTTACTATTTGATTGTCTCTTACATTTGTAGGAACCAAACTGTTATTTCGTAAATGGTAATGATTTGAAAGTAATCTAAAACATAATTTATTGCGCACTTTGTTTATGATTCTCTCTATCTTTGTAAAATAAATAAATTGTTTCATGCCACTTATTTATATTACTGGTGTGTTTATTACTTCGTCTTTTCGGATTATCTAAAACATTACTTTGTCTTTTCGTTTTATGTACCTGTTGTTGATCATTTAAATGTTAATGCAAGGTTCCACTGTGTGGCGAGACATCTTCAAATTTAAGCCAAAACGATTCTACAACACTGAATTCTAGTAGAGGTTGCGCTACCGAATCATGTTATAGTTTCTAATAATCTATGATGTTATGTTTTTGTCCAACCAATGTGATTGTGGGGAATTAATAGGCTAAAACTTTTACGTTTTTTCCTTCTATGCTAAAACTTTTATGTTTTTTCCTTCTTTGTTATACTATTCAGATGAATGAGAAAGGCAAGCATTCCATTATCTTACATGGTATCAGAGCCTAACGGATCCATCTCTTTCTTTCTCAATCCCTCACACACAAAAAACAAAGTCACGCATCTCTCTCCATCCCGCCGCTCAGCCTGCAGCCATCACACGCCTCCCTCTATTGTGTCGCCCATCCTGCCGCCACCGCGCGTCTCCCTTCATTGCCCCGTCCAGCCTACCGTCGTATTTTCCCATACGCAGCCGCACACACAACAACATGATCATCCTCTTCACGCCAACAACATCACACACGCCAATCATATTTGCATTGTCATCAGTTTCGTTGCTCCCGCATCTTCCGTAGCACCCCAATTACAATATATCATTTTATTTCAATTTAATTATAATTGTGTGTATTTATTTAATTATTATGTGTGAGTAATTAAATAAATGTGGGTGATAGGGTGGTGTGTGATCTGATAGTAGAGTGTGAAGGGTAATTAGAGATTGATAGAATAAATTAGAATTTATTTTACTTTTTCAAATAATAATTTGGTTATATTATTTAAATAAAATAAATATATAAAAAGAAATAAGAATGTGCAGATAAATTAAGGGCAAGCTAGTAATTATGCGAATAAATTGGAGGTAGAAGAGAGAAAGCCTAATTAGGAGGAAATATGTTTATTAGAAAAAAGAGATAAGTGGGAGAAGAATCGGTTTTAATTGTACGTAAAAACTTGGAAAAAAGGGGAAGGAGGATAGGGCAAGAGAGGGCATAAGAAGAATACCCATTGGAGAATCTTGGAAGAAATTGCAAGAGAAATCTAAGGTAAAGGGGGAGAATAGCTTTTAATAAAAAAGACTTATGTGTGAAGGGTAAGTTAGAGGAGACCTTAACCTCCAATAGGATTAATGGATTTTGTTGATGATCTTGAATTTGATGATTCTTTGTGATTTTATGTGTTTATGATTGTTGAATTTTATGTGCCAATGTGTGAATAAAATCATATTTTGGTGTGTTCATGTATGTTCCACCACTGATGATGTTTGAAGATTGTAGGGAATTGTGAGAGTATAGAAATTCATTATCATATTTGTTAAATGGTTTAATTTGATGTTAATTGATGGACATGTGATGAGATTGAAGTAACAAGTTAGTTTACAATGTCAAAAATAGAAATAAGCCATTTGAGTGTTAGGGTGTATTTGGGAAGAAATTAGGAATTAAACAATACTGATACGCAATAACGAAAACAGAAATTTGGAAAAACTACTTGAACCAATCGATTGGATTTCCCTTTAAAGTGCGTGGAATGGTAAACAGAAGCTACAGACAATCGATTGAACAACAGGACCAATCGATTGATATTCTTAATTTTTGGAAAAATTGGCTACAATAACACAAAACAATCGATTTTTTATGAGGCCAATCGATTGGCCTTCAAGTTTATTTGAAAAATCACGTGAGTAGTGGATCAGACCAATAAATTGGTTGGTGACATTAATAGATTGTTTCGCCGTGCGTTTTTGTCGTAACTTTTAAACTGTAAGTCCAAACGAAGTTCCATTTGAAGCGTTAGAAAACTAACGCGGTTTCCTAGAAAGTTATAATATAATCAGAGGCTGAAGGTGTTGTTATAATATGGTTAATATATTTATTAGTTATGGTTATGAATTGATCTATTATACATGATGAGTGTAATTGATGAGTTGTTGTATGTTGTTGAGTTAAAGGTGAGTTGCATGTAAGTGAATTAATACTTTATTGAATTGAATTATTATATGTGTTTGAGTTGTGTTGCTATGTTGAATATGGTGTTGAGTTGCTGTGGTAATCCAGAAGAGAGTATTACGCGAGTTTGCCAATGCATGTATGTTAGGATCATAAGAGGGGTCTTAGCGCATTGAGTTTGTTAACTTGTTCATACATTCATGTTGAGTTGTGTCAAGAGGCACATTTTCTAGTTCAGAAGAGGGGACTAGTGACTTGTCCCAAGCTTAGAGAGTGGACTTGGAGCTTAAAAGAAGGGATTCAGGGGTTCAGAAGAGGGGACCCGGTTCTAGAGAGAACCAAATGTTGAGTTGGAACCACATGTATTGTATAAAGTTGCGTAGTCGAGTTGCATTGCATAACGAGCTATATGTACATTTGTTGAGTTATATTTGTTAAGTTGTGATTGATTGGTGGATTGTGTGTGAGAATGTAATTGATATATTGTGATCGAGGTTGTGTATAATATGCTATGTGTTGATATCCTACCTTGCAGTATATGCTTGTTATTATTAATTGTGGTTTCTCACCCCTTCTGTTTGAATGTTTTCTTTACATGGGCATCGTGCAGATACTCAAAAGTAGAGACGCTGATGATGATAATGGATGAATTTGTGATAAATTTTGCTCAATGGTTTTAATGTTTGAGAGAGATGAAATTAGAAAATGAAGAGGCAAGTGAAACAGAAAAAGAAACTTTAATGCAAAATGCATTTATGTGAATGCAAAAAAAAATAATGTGAGATGCAAAATGGAAAAATTGAATGATAATGCATGAATGTATGAACAATGCAGATGAATATAATGAACAGACAGGATAATAATTAAACTGATGCATTGAATGAATGAATGATTAAAATATGAAATGTACAAACACATCACATATGCATACACATTTTGATCACACAACACACAAAGGAAAATAAAATAATTACAACTTTGTATACACAAAAGAAATAAATGAGGATTGGAATGATCATACCAATTTACACGATCTAGACTTAACTTGCTGCACACGAGAACTATTAGTCATCAACAACAAGAATAACATAAGCTTTAAAGTACGTACGTTCATATACTAATTGGATACAACTCCTTTTGCACGTCATAAGAATACTATCAAACTCTCGTTCATAAGACTTCAGATGAACTTTGAACAACAAGAGTTTAATTATCATTGATTGACACAACTTGTCAATCCTGAATAACAGATTCAACTCTTTGATGATTGATTATCACTTCAAAAAGGATAGTTTTGTCCTTGAATTTTTGTAATTGTTGAAACTTTAGAGAATCATTGTCAATATCCATAACATTTTCTTCATCTTCTTTTTACGACAACCTTGGAAGAATAGGTCACTTAGAAGATGTTTATGTTGTCTTCTTTTAACTCATAATAACTTCCAGCATAATATTGTGAATGTTTTCCCATCTTTACTTAGAATCAATCATGAACGACCTTCAAGATATGGTGTCAAATACAAACTGCACATACCTCAAATCTTAGAAAATATATTAAATTCAATTAATGTTTGAAGAACTAGCAATGTTTTTCTTTGAAATAATTTATGTGATGCTTTACAATGAAAAATCAGGCATAAGTAAATCAATGTAATTTCATTAGTAATTCATTTAATTTCATAATCTTCCAAGCGATTAAAAAATTATATAAGATCGAAGGAACCATATCCTCAACTTTTAGAGTCCCAAGACTTTGATCAAAAGTATGGATTTGATACCATTTTTTGGTGAGAATATGGATACTAAGAGGTCTAGAATGGGGGTTGAATAAACCATTTTTCTTTTAAGACAATTTCAAAAACATTTTAGGTCTCATGTAAGAAATAAAAAATTTTAAGAAGCGCAAAAGCAAAACACAAAAACAAGAGATCTTGGAAGCATCTCAATGAGTTAATCGATATGAAATGATGCATGATGTTCTCTATGCATTTGATTGCTTCAAATGCAAGTCACTCACAAGACTATTCAAGTAGCTTTAAAGAATGTTATTTAAAAACACTTAGCACATAATCTTTAACAACACACAGTTGAAGTCATGATACTTCAATAAGATTGATACACCACAGACCTAAGCTTATACATTAAATCACTATAAACAAATTCTAAAAAATGTGGTATACAATCAATGCAAAGATGCAATAACATGGTAATAGATACTAGAAAATTAAAAGAGGTAAGGGAAGAAGAAAAGATACACAAAGATATATAGTGGTTTGACTATCGTCCTTGCATTACCTACTCCACTATTCAATGGTGTTAAAAAATCATTGGAAAATAATCACAATCTTCCACTATTTTGATAAGTTTGATTACAAACATTTTGGTCAAAATGAACTATCAAACGATAATTCCATATGTTGATGCAAATACTCAACTGCTAACAAAAATAATATCTCTAAAAGACTTTGATCGAATAACCTCATTATCCACAATAGTTCTACTCCAAGTATTCATATGTGGCAATTCACCAGATTCCACTGATCTCTTGTCTGGGTGATTGCCATAGCCAAGTGTTGATTGGACAACTCTCAACTTTGTCCATTTTATCTAACGCCAACAAAGATGAATAACTTCTATCCCCACTTTAGAGACAATTAATAATAGATCTCGGCAAAGTCTTCCTTGTAGTATAATGGAAAATCTATTCTTGATGAATAACAACAAACACCAAACAATATTCAAGAAATTATACATGCACGTGTTACAAACATCAAACTTCACATAAAACATTAAATATCCTAATGTGCCACTAGTCTCCCTAAACACTTAATATTTAGAGATGCAAGTCCTAAACAATGGAACAAGACTAAGGATGAAGATGATGAACAATTTCATAATACCTCACAAAGAATCTACAAACACAAGGTGTTAGTCAAGTGTTTTGGATGAAGGTGAATGAAGAACACACACACACACACACACACACACAATGTTCTCTCAAGTTTCTAGATGAACGAGTCTTAGCTTGGATTGTTATTAAGAAATTGATTAATCATAAACAAAAATAAGATTAATAAACTCCCTCTCTAATTAACTCAAACACAACAATAAATTGCACAAGAATAAGATGTAACAAAAAAGAATATGAATTTAACATGAATTATTAAACAAGATGTTGTTCTAGTGAAGAAGAGAAAGAACCATGGTGATAGGGATATACACACTAAGAATAGAAGACACAATCACTATTTGTCTCTATGGTTTTCTCCATAGGTTTCACTCACATGTTACTTTCATCAAAGAAAAACTTATTTAAATCAATGATAAAAAATGGGTCTTGAAGCTTTGATTCAAATCAAGTGAAAATTGCGATTCAAATCAATTTAGACAAAGCCAAAATAAAGCTTCGGGATTTTAGTTAATTCAAATCAACGTTTGTTCTTGATTTGAATCACATGAGGCTGTGATTCGAATCATGTTCAATTTCTGATTCAAATCAAATAGTCTATAGCCAAATCCCATTTTCCACACAGCTCGTGATTCGAATCATGTTCATTTCCATACTCGAATCAAATCAGTGAAAGTATTTAAGTGCTTTAGCTTATGATTCATGACACGCATGATGAAATGACAAGGTAATAACTATCTAGGCTCAAAAAGACAAACTACAAAGGATCAAACACTCTAAATTGAGTAAGGATGATTCTTATTGGTACAACAACACAATAGTTGATGAAATTACAAATGAAGTACGAAATGAATTATGTACAAGCAGACAACAATATAATCGAATTACAAATGGGAAATTACTAAGAGTTTTTATATCAAATTGATAAAAACATCAAAACACATAAACAATATCATATGATACCATGACTGCACTTTCACATAATCCCAACTAGAAGGATAAGACAGGGGGATCTCATTTCCCTTTAAATTTTTATTATATGCTCTGATATATTTTCCAATCTGATTACTAATGCACATGTAAAACAAAATTTTACTGGGATAAGAATTTATAATAATTCTCCTAATCTAACTCATATTTTCTTGGCAGACAATATCTTAATTTTTTGTAAAGCAGAAGAGCTTGAGATAAAAACACTTATGAGTATCATAAACAGATACCAATATAGTGTTAGAATTAATTTAGATTTAATTAGATATTAATTTATATTTAGAAATATCTTTTAGATTGTTTATATCTTTGTTAGAAGATATATATCTTAGATCTTCTTATATCTTTGTAGAAGATATATTTTAGATTTAATTTGTGTGTATAAATAGCCTAGTGGAGTAGGTTATTGTAATTCATTGTAAATCCTTATTTTGAAGCTATCAGTAAATATTCCTTTTGCCTTTTATCTTCCTTGTGCCCCAACAATTGGTATCTAGAGCTCCTGGTTAGAAACTCCGGAATTTGGGAAACATTGATTTTTTATTGAGTTTCTGCGTAAATTGTACAAGATAGAAGATGAACAGAAACATCGATATTCATTCCAAGCTTCCAGTATTTGATGGCAAAAACTGGAATCGTTGGAAGATCCAGATGCGCGTGTTATTTGGTTCTCAAGATGTGTTAGATCTTGTCACTGATGGCTATAATCTGTTAGAAGCAGACGCAACAGAGTCCCAGAAGATAGCATAGAAGGCGCTGAGGAAGAAAGATCAGAAAGCGTTATTTTACATCCATCAATGTGTGGATGTGAATGTGTTTAAGAAGATTGCTGATTCTGAAATAGCAAAGGTTGCGTGGGACACACTGGTCAGATGTTACAGTGGTGACGCATCAATGAAGAAGGTGAAGCTTCAGTCTCTCAGAAAGCAATATGAGAATCTCAACATGAAGGACAACGAGAAGGTTTCTGAATACATCTCTAGAGTGATTATGATTACTAATGAGATGAAAGCTTGTGGAGAAACTCTGTCTGAACAAGTAATTATTGAGAAGATCTTGAGATCTTTAACTTCTCAGTTTGATTACATTGTTGTAGCAATTGAACATTCCAAAGATCTGAGCACCATGAGAGTTGGAGAGTTGCAAAGTAGTCTAGAGGCGCATGAATTGCGTATGACTGCAAGATTCTGAGAGGGAAGTAGAGCAGCAGGCTCTGAAAGTAACTTCTGGTAAGAAGCATCAGAAGCAGACCTGGTCAGAAGCCAGGAAGAGAACTAATGATGGTCAAAATTCAGAAGCTTCAAACTCTGATAGGCAGAAGAATGTCCAGAAGGGAAAGGGACAAGAAGAATGTTCAGTGTTACTGTTGTAAGAACTTTGGTCACTATGCCAGAGATTGTTGGTCCAACAAAGAAAGGAAGTCAGAAGAAGCAAATATAGAAAGAGGAGATTCTGATGATGAACTTGTGCTATTGTTGGCTTCTGAACCTGATGATCTGAATTCATCAGAATGGTGGTATATGGACACAGGGTGTTCAAACCATCTTACTGGAAACAAGAAGTGGTTGGTTGACTTTGAATCTGGGAAGAGTACAAAGATTAGATGTGCTGATGACAAATACCTCAATGCAGAAGGTATGGGAAATGTCAGAATCATTCTAAACAATGGGAAAGCAGCTGTGATCCAGAATGTTTGGTATGTACCTGGCATGAAAAGCAATCTGATGAGTGTAGGACAACTGCTTGAGAAAGGTTTTTCAGTTACCATGAAGGACAATCTTCTGAAGCTGTACGACTGTAATCAGAAGCTGATTATGGAGTCAGAACAGGGAAGGAACATAACATTCAAGGTGAATGTTAGAATTGCAAACTCTGAATGTCTTAGTGCAACAAGTGTTGTCAAGGAGAGTAAGCTGTGGCACAAAAGATTTGGTCATCTGAATTTCAGAAGTTTATGGCATATGAAATCAAAGAATCTGGTACATGGAATTCCTACAATCAAGAAGCCTGAAAAGTCATGCAAGGTGTGCATGGAAGGGAAGCAACCAAGATTACCCTTTGCATCAGAAGTATCTCCAAGAGAAAAACATGCCTTGGGAGTAGTACATTCTGATGTGTGCGGTCCGTTTCCAGTAGCATCGACTGGAGGGAATAAATATTTTATGTCATTCGTTGATGAGTTCACCAGAATGACATGGGTATCTCTCATAAAGTTCAAACACGAGGTGTTTGCTGAATTCAAAAGGTTCAGATTGAAGGCTGAGAATCAGAGTGGCCAGACTCTGAAAATTCTTAGAACTGATGGTGGTGGTGAGTATAACTCCATAGAATTCAGAAGTTTCTGTGAGGAGAATGGAATTGAGCATGAGGTTACTGCTCATATACTCCTCAACATAATGGTCTTGTTGAAAGAAGAAATCATACTTTGCTAGATATGGTGAGAAGCTTGCTGAAAGAGAAGAAGCTTCCTAATACTCTGTGGGGAGAAGCTGTTGCAACTGCATGTTATGTGCTCAACAGATGTCCAACAAAGAAATTAAAGGAAATAGTTCCTATTCAGAAGTGGACTGGAGATAAGCAAAGTGTTAGTCATCTGAAGGTATTTGGTTATGTATATTACAAACATGTCCCAGAAGCCATAAGACAGAAGCTGGATGATAGAAGTAAAGTGATGTTGCTGGTGAGGTATCACAGTACAGGTTCGTACAAACTTTATTATCCAGAAACTAACAAAGTTGAGTTCAGCAGAGACGTCATTGTAGAGGAATCAGAAGTTTGGAATTGGGAAAAATCTCGTCCTGACTCTAATGACAGAACTTCTGAAGAAAGGTCAGAAATACATGTTTTTGAAGCTAGTAAAGACTCTGACTCTGAAGAAGATACAAAAGGAGAAGATGATTCTGACTCTGACTCCGATGGTGATCCAGACTCTGAAGACAGTCAAGGTTCTGGAGAAAGTCCAATTGCTGAAGCAAGTGCTTCTAAAGGGAAAAGTTCTGGTGTCCAAAGTTCTGAAGGTCCAGTTCAGAGGCAACAAAGAGTCAGAAGTATCCCAAGAAGATTTGCAGAGTTTGACATGTTGCAAGACACTGAAGTAGACTCTGAAGGAGAAGTTATTTAGTGTGCAATGTGAGTAGACTCTGAACCCGTGAGTACGGAAGAGGCTCTTAAGCAGCAAGTTTGATTACATGCCATGAAAGAAGAACTTGATGCTATAGAGAGAAACAAGACTTGGAAGCTGACAGAACTTCCAAAAGGCAAGAAAGCCATCAACGTCAGATGGGTTTTCAAGCAGAAGCTAAAGCCAGATGGATCAATTAGCAAACACAAAGCGATATTAGTAGCAAGAGGCTTCCTACAGAAGCCTGGGCTGGATTACTTTGAAGTGTTTGCACCTGTAGCGAGACATGAAACAATCAGACTAGTGATTGCAATAACTGCTAACAGGAATTGGCCTCTAATGCATTTAGATGTAAAATCTGCATTTCTGAATGGTCCATTACAAGAAGAGGTGTACATTTCACAACCTCCTGGGTTTGAGAAAAAGAATCAGGAAGGGATGGTGTTCAAATTACACAAAGCATTGTATGGATTGAAGCAAGCGCCCAGAGCTTGGAACTTGAAGATTGATTCGTTTTTCAAGGAACAAGGGTTTCAGAAGTGTGAGATAGAGTATGGTGTTTATGTTCAACATACTTCAGAAGGTAATATGATTCTGGTCTATTTGTATGTTGATGACATATTACTCACAGGAAGCTCTGAACAAGAGATAGTTGAGTTCAAGAAAGTTCTGATGAATGCGTTTGAGATGACAGATCTTGGAAAAATGAGTTTCTTTCTAGGGATGGAATTTATATACTCTAAGAAATGAATCATTTTACATCAGATGAAGTATGAACTAGAGTTTCTGAAGAGATTTGAGCTAGAAAATTGCAAGGATGCTATCATACCTGCTGATACGAATCAGAAGTTGGATTCTGATTCTGATGGAGAGGATGTGGATGCTACAACCTTCAAACAGATGGTTGGTTCTCTAAGGTATTTATGTAATACCATACCTGATATTTGCTATGCAGTTGGAATGGTTAGCAGATTTATGAGCAAATCAAAGTGGTCCCATTACCAAGCTGCAGTCAAGATTCTGAGGTATGTGAAGGAAACTCTGAAATATGGAGTGTTATTTCCGTCTGGAAGAAAGATCGAATCAGAACTTCTGAGTTATTCTGATTCTGATTGGTGCGGAGATAAAATTGACAGAAGAAATACTTCTGGGTACTTATTCAAATTTCTGGGAGGTCCTATTTCTTGGTGTTCCAAGAAGCAACCTATTGTTGCTCTGTCAACCTGTGAAGCTGAATATATTGCAGGTGCTCTGACTGCATGTCAAGCTGTGTGGATTCTGAACTTGCTGAAAGATTTGAAGATTGATGTGAATAAACCTCTGAAGCTGATGATTGATAACAAATCTGCAATCAATCTTGCCAAGAATCCAGTGTTACATGAGAGAAACAAGCATATTGAGACCAAAAAACTAAACATCAACAAATCTAAACTTATGTTCAGCAGAAGCACCAACCAGAGTAAAAGGAACTCTTTCAAAAATATCTTGGGTATTATCACAGTGGAAAAGATCAACATGTACCTGAGACTCCCTACTAAAATTAGTAACTCCAGGAATCTGAGTTTCAACTTCATTTTGGATAGAATAAAAAATAAGCTTAATGTGTGGAGAGATAACAAGTTCTCATATGCTGGAAGGGCTATATTAATTATAGTTGCTCTACATGCTATACACACTTAACTATTAAAGTTATTTTGATAGGAAGTGAGGGTGGAAAAGACAATGTGATATGCATGAATACATGAAGATATCTCCAAGATTAAGAGAGAATATAAGGCAGTCAAGATAATATATTTGATGTCTTATTTTATTTTATTATCCTCGTCATAAATTACAAGGTTCTGTCAATAAAAAAAAATTAATTATTCATGGAATATTATAGAAAGGTGTTTGTGTACTGTATAGTATGATACTCATATGATCTATAGCATAAACCTTTCACATATACAATAGCTTAAAAAACAACGAGGTCGAAAAGCAAACGGACAATAACGTTTTGGACAATCATCGTCTTCTTCGCATCTAAACCCTGTTGTATGACAAAAGAAAATAAAATAATGTTACTAAAGTGGAGATCAAATATATCATGTAAAAAGTAAGAAAAGAATTTGAAAATGATACAGAAAATAGCGTACCGTCAACATTTGTTACAATAATAATTAAGAAAAGAAATATGATCATAACATAAACAAACTTAACTATTTCAGTCATATTATCACTTTATAAAAGTTTAATAAAAAGAATATGAATTATCACTTTTTTGCATTTATAAAATTCACACTCTCCTTACATCATTAAAGTAGTTTTTAAAGCTCATATAATTGTAAAAAAATCAAAAATCAAAATATTGTTAAATATCATTTGAGTATATTAATGCGTTGTATTTGTCCCTTTAAAAGATTGGGAGGAGGTCACGTAGAAAATCTTAATAATAATAATAATTGTTTTACCAAAATTTTATCTTTTCTTCATAACCTTTCATGATAGGAAGGGGAAAATCACAAGAATACTTTTATTTTTATAAAAAAAAAAATATAATAACGTCTAATCATGCAGAAAGTAGATTACAAACAATAAAAAAGAAATACAATTTACAATAAAGTTCGATAAGAGACTCGATAGGTTGACACACCTAGGTAAAAGAAGGGCATCCCGGCGGACCAAAAAGATTTAGGTAAAAATTACGGATAAAACAAAAAAATCTGTAAACCCGACAAGTTGAAAATCCGAAAGGGCGACTTGGGCAAAAAAGGGTTTTTCGGTGGACTGAAAATCCGAAAGGGCGGTCCAGGCAAAAGTTAGGGAATTAAAGCGTATGACTATGTCCCGTTGGATCACCTTACGGACAACCTTTGGCTTCAACTGAAACTCAGAGTTTCTGATCAATTCAATCATCTTCAGACGAGACAACAAATAGACAAGATGCTCAGAGATACGAAGACTATAAGCAGAATGGGAACCCCGTGGGATTATTGCACATAGCTATCTTTTCTTTGTATCAAAATTTTCATTTTTTTTTACGATGGTATTCTCTTACTAGAATATTTGTCTCATTGTACAAAAATACTTACTCAAAGTCAATACAAAGATATCCCTTTGAAAGTGCAAAAACTATCTATTTTTCTTTACGCTTGTGTTTTGTTTACAAAAACGTCCAACGATTCATTTTTGAACATATGTATTTGAATATAATTACTATTTACAAATAAATAAAATAGAAAGACAATCACGGATGGCTTTAAGAGGTAGGGAAATCTCTCTATGCTATTTCCATAATCCCCTGCAGTGTACAGTTCAATCCCCAGCGGAACAGAGCTTCCAGTTATCAATCCCCAGTAGAAGTCGTCAAATTTCTTCGAATCCCCCAGACAAGATTTTTCAAGCAGTACACGGCATTTCCCTTACAACAGAGTTTATTTCTCTAAGCAGAAATTAATCAACACTTAGATGAAGGCTTATACTCCATATTCCTCAGCAGCAGTCAAGGATTTGTTTTCCCCAATCCAACAACAGTGCAGCAAATTAACTCACATACGCATACATTGCATCCATATATCATAAACATTGATAACACGAATGCATTATACCTTGCATTTCATACAACATAACATTGCATATTAGCTAACATTTTACCTTTTTCTGGATAAGATTAATCAAACAACTATCATTAATGATGTTCAAAGTCCTCAGATACGCTTCAAACACGGATGTCGTCCTGATACTCATTCAGATTCAACTTCTCAGATACAGTTCAGATACGCTCTAGATAACGGGTTCCATTCTAATACTCATTCAATTCTCAACTTCCAGATATGGTACAGATACGCTCCAGACACGGATGCCATTTTGATACTCATTCAGATTCAGCTCTCAGATACAGTTCAGATACGCTCTAGACACGGATGCCATCCTGATACTCATTCAGATTCGATCTTCAGATACAGTTCAGATACACTCCAGACACGGATGCCATCCTGATACTCATTCAGATTCGATCTTCAGATACAGTTCAGATACGCTCCAGACACGGATTCCATCCTGAAACTCATTCAACTTTTAGATACAGTTCAAATATGCTCCAGACATAGATGTCATTCTGATACTCATTCAAAACCAGCTTCCAGATACAGTTCAGATACGGAGGCCATTTTGATACTCATTCAGGTTCTCTTTCAGATTCAACAATCACTTTTGGATGACATCTACAAGCCCATCTCCAACAACTTTCTATCACCTCTCTAAATGGTATCTTTAAGCCCTTCCCTCTACCATCACATCGCCAAGTGCAAATTTCTGGGCACTCTAGTGTGCAATCATCTTCCATCTTCGAGTCACGAATGGCAAAACATGCCAATCTAACTCTTCAGGCATAAGAAGATTGAACAGGGGTAGCTGTTGTACCCCAAAATTTTCCCTCTCATTTTTCAATAATTTACTCACAAGATTCCTTGGGCTCAAGACTGCACTAGGGTTTGATCAGCTCAAGACACCTCCTCAAGCATTGATGACCAAAACTAGGGTTTGAGTTTGTACAAGGAAATTTGAACTTCCAATGCCCCATTTGACTTTTATGGATCATTATGGACCCCTAAGGTTGCTCATGTCAAGTTTCAAGCCTTGAATCACATTTTTGCTCAGTCAATTGAGCAATTAACCTAAAAATCAGTTGTATTGGGGAAAAAGTCAACCATGGCCAATTTATAGTAAAACTTCATATTTTTTTATCCATACAAACATTTTAAACTCATATGTATCATTTGATCAAGTTTGTACCATAATTCCTCAAGAAATTTGATCAAATCATCAAAAGGGCAAAATGGTCAAAATTAGGGTTTTGATTGGAAAAGGCAATTTCTGATTTTTGACCTAATAAATAATCATTTGGTTTGAAGCATAATCTCAAGAGTTCAATTTCATCATTTTGACCTAATGACATGGTTCAAAGCATCCCAAATTCAAAGGATTGACAGATGAATTTTTCAGTCAACTAATCAAAAGTCAACTATATACTGAAAAGTCAAACTTTGACTTTTTAGTCAAATTCAAGTTCCAAAGATCACAATTCATCAAAACATGTCAAAATATGAAACTTATTCATCAAGAAATCAAAAAAGTCAAGATTTCATTTTGAAAAGTCAAAATTTCTAAACTTAGAAATTTTTCTAAGTGTTGGAAATTTCATATTTTTCCATAACTTTGAGCCAAAATTTTCACCATGATGCAAGATGATTCAAGAGAAACTTCAAACATGAAAGTTTAAGATCTCCATGAAATATACAACTTTTCTTTACACAACTCCTTCCAAAAATGATTGGATCTTAAGTTCTAATTTTATGAACATAGGGTCATGAAACTAAACACTTAGTGAAATTTTGCCCTAATTTGGTCAGGATTTTGACCCAACTTCCTGGTACTTTTTAATATAGTTCCAAGAGGAATATTAAAAATCAATTCAAATATGGGTTGTATATCACATTGAAATATTTCCAAAATGTCTAATAACTCCTTGAGATCATTTTTGAGTAGGGAGAATCGAAGAGATGAAGTTAGGGTTTTGTCACTTGAATTACAAGTCATTTTTTATGAACACATGAACCAAATCCATGTTAGGCTGCATAATCTTTGCTTTGCAGGCCTCAACTTGTTTGTCACTCCATAATTAAATGTTTACACAAATGTTAGAGCTTTGATCCAAGCATTTGAGCTATTATCCATGTTGCATTTCCATTAATGGTACAAAGTAACATTGCCATTCTTGTAAAGCAAGCTTTTTGCATAAAGTTCACATTGAGCCTCTAACTTGTTCCCTATGATTACACTCTATCCACAAAGTCAGAAGCAAGCTTGTTTAAAGCGTAACCACTCTATCTTAGCAAGTACACAAGGCATAGAAACTTGTTTTGTCAAAAAATTACACGTTTAACTTAAAGATGCAAATTTGAATTCTGATCAACTAGAGAATTCCAAACTTGTTGCTTATAAATAGAGTCACTATTTGTGAGCTAGGACATGAGCTTGAGCCCCCTGAAATACACCAAAACTCTCTCAAATCAGAAATTGCATAAAAACTCCATTGTTGCACAATTTCTGACCTTGAACATCAAACTCCCATTTCCCTCGTGCGTTTCTTGGACTTTTAGTTTCTAAAGCTTCCTTACATCAAATACAAATCATCCCCATCCTTATTCCATAACCGTAACACCATTTAGCATAACCTCCTTAACCAAAAAACAGAGTCTGCAACTTGACTTCTCTAGGCCATTTCAACCACTCTCAACTCAAGTAAACCATTGCATTAGCTTCCTAGGGACTTGAGGAAGCTAGCCTGATCATCACCACTGCCTGAAACAAGCTCAAATCCATTTCACGATTTCCAGTTTTGAGGTATTTTTCTTGAACTTCTATCTTCATATTTAGGCATTATTAGGCTTGCATTTGTGAAGATAAAATATAGACATCATTGCCCTGAAACTATACATGTCCATAGATTTCATTTATTTTGATTGAGCTAGGAGAATTTTGAGTTTGAACTTTCTGAAATATTTAGGTCAGAATTTGGTACTTTTAGAAATTCTCATTCATCTTTGATTTATAGCTTATGATTTTTATATGGTTGAATTCGTATAAAAAAATGGAGCAACTTTCATGTTTGCATATTTCATTTTTATTGAGAAATGAGCAAATTACATGAACCATAACTGGAGGTTGAAGATGAAGTTACATTTAGGACTTGATTTGTGTTATATGTTTATTATTTCACTAATGTTAACGGATGTACAGCCACTCTAGTGGCAAAGATAGCGTGTGTATGTGTGGGAGGTCATGGGTTCAACACTCAGCGCTACCTTTTCTTATTTTTTTCAACATTTTCTTTCTTTTTGCCAGCAATAACCAGCGCTTGGCCTCCTTGGCTGGGCCTAACAAATTTGCTCCACTTTCACCCCCTGTCTACTTTTGCATACTGAACCAAACTTTTTTTTTATATTTTAATTTGATTTATTTTCTTTTATATTTTTATTTTTTATTTTTTTTCTTTATTTTTTTTATATTATTACTATTATTATTATTATTATTAAAAATCCAAAAATATTTTATTTATTATTTTCACACTTATATATTTTTATTAAAAAAAACTAGAAAGAACAAAAACAATTTTCTTAATCAATTAATTTCTCTTTCTTGATTAATATTTAGATAATTAGGTTTAATTATTATATTATATTATTTTCTTGTAAATTAAAATTAATTTAGAATTTAGGTTTATTTTAATTAAATTTCCTATTATTTCTATTATTTAAAACTTTTTCATAAAAAACCCTAAAAAATACTTTTCCTTAAATTAATTTATTTTATTAGCTTACATATTAATTTTTCTTATTTTTTAATTATTTTTATTTAATTAGGTCAAAACCCTTTCATTAAAAAACAAACAAAAATCATATTTCTTTACATTCATATTCTTGCATTTTTATCTTTATTTTCGTACACTTATTCAATTTCAATATGGTTGTAATGTTATTTAGGTTTAATTTCTTGCAATATTCCCCATTTGTAAATTTGTATACCCCCATCCCCTAAATGATGTAATAGCGTAGTAATTTTAAATTTCGCAATTCATCGCTTTATATACAAAATGCTAGTAATTAGGGTTTTGTATGGAAAGACTAAAACCAATCAATTAGAAAACCATAATTCAAGATAAAAACAAGCATGAAAACAATACACTTGCACACAAGCACCCCTAGGATTACTCCACTTGGTTGCCTTATACAAAATGACCATATTACGCATGTGAGATATCTTAGAAAAAACAAGTAAATACAAGATCATAGTCCCTCGATGATGCTATCTAAGTTGCCTTTCAAATGATCTTAGTCCCTAAAAAAGAATGCTAAGATACCTTGCAACATTGCTAATCATGGTTATACGATGACCCACGCTCGTCCTGTTTACATCCAAAGATAGGGTTACTTACCAAATCAATGGTAAGATAACAATGTCAAAGGAAATAAAATGAACAAGAAAGACATTTGAGTAGGTAGAATGTTCCTAGTTACTTGCTCCATTTCAAAATAAAACATCCTTGCTATTTTCAAAACAAACACCAACACTTTCAAAACATCTTACAAACTTGAAAATATTTTCAAAAGATCAACATCTTTATATACATTCTTACGAACGATAATCATTACAAAGATTGCCTAAACAATGACCTCTTTACAAAATACTTTCAAAAATCACACAAAACACAATTTCAAACAAAAGCAAGTGATCTAGTAAGTAACTAAGAGCCCATGGATAACCATGGATGAAAAGGATTCTAATACCTTCCCTTTTCATAATCTACCCCCCGAACTCAAGAAATAATCTCAAAGGTCTTTCCTGTGCTTTTTCACCTTTCCTTTTGGATAAAAGAAAAGTCGGTGGCGACTCTTGCTAACCGCAACATTTGCGATCAAACGTAAAACCTTCAAGTCAGTTCTCCCACCGTATCACACTAATGTGCAGGTTTGAATCATAGCATGAGTCGCATGCTATCTGAATCATGAATGGCCATGGTCTAACTGATTCATGTTATTTTGGCCATACCTCATAAACAAGGACGAATTAACCTTCAAAAATATCCCCATTGGATTCGCAGCCTCTGTTTTAGGGGAGTAGGACACGATTGGATCATTAATGTTGTGTTTCTTGCAGGTTTAAAAAAAAACAGATTGCCGGAGAAGACGACCGGAGCTAGGCCTCCGACGCTTCTCCAACCAATGTATTTTGTTTTATATTATATATGTTTTGTTTAATTATATGAACAGATGAAACAGCCACCCCAATGGCAAGAGCGCACGTGATAAGGCCTTGGTAACGAAGGTCTTGGGTTCAATCCAGCCTTTTGACACTTTTTTTATCTAATATTTCATATGTTTTACAAGTTTAATGTATTTTTTTTCCTATTTCTAAATGCAAATGAGCGCTTGGCTCTGTTGGTATGCATGCTGCCTAGAGATGCAGTGGGTGTGGGTTCAACACTCACCCCCAACATTCTTTTTTCCTCTATTTTTTACTAACCTTATTTTATTTTTCTTAACCCTAATTTTCTTTAATAAAACCTAATTATTTTTAATCAACATTAAAACAAATTAGGTTTAGTCTTTCTCTCATAAATTAATTTTGATTTTATTTTTTAAAATTAATTAGGATAATTAATCTCGACTAATTTATTTACCTAACTTTTTCGATTAAATTAAAATCACCCTAGACTTTAGGGTTTACTCAATTTAATCAATTAGGTTTAGGTTCAATCATCAATTATTTTTCATCAAACCATTTTCCTCGTTTTTACTGTTTGCACGCTTTATTATTTGTGCATTTAGTATTATTCCCAATTATGTAACTGCTAAAGGATTGTAATAGTTTTAATTCGGGTTTTTGCTTTCTTATTTTCCCCAATTTTTGTTGTTTTGTAACCCCTTCCCCGAAGCTTTGTAATAGCGTAGGACATTTAATTTATGTCTTTACCATTTTCCTTTTAATTGTCTAGTTTAATAGGATTGTATGACAATACATAAAATGAAACATTAGATAATCCTAAATCCAAGATTAAATAACTGAATTCAACATACTATTCACACACTCACCTCTAGGGTGACCCCACTTGTTGCCTTTCGATTAAACAGTCATGTCCCTCGAACGTGGGACACTTTAGCAAAGACTCTCCGATATAAAAGATCATAGTTCCTCGATGACCCTTTCGACGTTGCCTTCGGTAAATGATTTAGTCCCTTAAATAATAATTGCTAAAGTGTCCCTACAAGTTTCCTTAAATGACTGTACGATGACCATCACCTGTCCCTTCACATCTAATGATATGGCTTCCTACTAACTAATGGTAGGATAACAATATCTAAGGAGGAGGAAAATAACACGAAATATCTTTGAGTAGGTAGATAGCTCGTAATCGCTTGCTCACAAAAAAAATCTTTTCACACAAACACTTTTCTTTGAAATATTTTCAAAATAAACACCTTGTATGCGTTCTCAACTGATACGAGAATCATTACAAAGTTTGTCGCACTTAGGCATTTTCAAAATATTTTCGAAACATATACACAAAGCATTTTCAAACAAAAGTGAGCTAGCGATTAAGAGCCCGTAGATAACTACGGATGAAAAGGGTGCTAACACCTTTCTTTTTCATAACCTACCCCTGAACTCAAGAAAATATCGAAGGCCTTTCCTATTCTTTTCACCCTTTCCTTATTGGATAAAATAAAAGTCGGTGGTGACTCTTGCTATTCACAACATTTGCGATAAAACACAAAACCAAGTCAGTTCTCTCACCGTATTACACATGTGATCCACTCAAGTTTGTTTTAATCTAAGGGTGTATAAAATTATAAGTCTAAAACTAAATGCTACGAGGGAATGAATTCAAAGTATATACAAAAAGAATATTTTTATTAGTTGTGTTCGCCGCGGTTGCGAACCTGTAGTGCCTACGTACCA
Source organism: Vicia faba (assembly GCA_948472305.1). Taxonomy (NCBI): domain Eukaryota; kingdom Viridiplantae; phylum Streptophyta; class Magnoliopsida; order Fabales; family Fabaceae; genus Vicia; species Vicia faba. The sequence goes on from OX451737.1 coordinate 314,291,559, forward strand.
CCCTTCGTGCAATGGGGGATCAGGGCACTCGTAATTCTTTCTAGAAAATATATTTGTTTTTTGTATTTTTTTTATGAGAATGGTGCGTTATACATTCCAAATGTTGGAACATTGACTTGTTAGGAGCTCGTTGAAGAGGCTTAAGTCGTTGAGTTCGCTTTGTGTTGGAATGGCTAAAACACATTCGCTTTATGAAAAGAGTTTTCAAAAGAAAAGCAAAGTGGCAAAATAGTTTTGAATTGGTTTGTGTTTTTGTTGTGAATGATAACTAATTAATCTTAAGAGAGAGATATTTAGCCATTTCTCCCCTTGTTTATGAAAAAATTATGAGACTTGAATCACACAAAAGACTAAGAATGACAGGATGATAAGATCGAGAAGAAACCCTCTTATCATTTTCATCGCTTAACAGAAGTGTGGTTCTCATTATTTATTACTAAGTATTTTGAGGAGTTTTAAAGAAAAAGAAGTTTTAGTTTTAAGAGATGCAAAAATCGGAATAAAAAAGTCTAAGGGAGACTAACCTAGTTTCCAGCCCTAATGTTATCATACAATGATGTCCCTAAGATTAAGGTTTCAAAGAGGAAAATTCTACATAAGTTAGCATGCATGAATAAGAGCCTAAGATCTACTTAGTTCACATTAATCAAGAGATTAGAATTGAACTAAAAATATTAAGGGAACATGGTAATCATACAAGCAATTTATCCAAATAAAAGAAGATTAAAATCTATTCTAATATATTTTTGGTTTTTATATGATGTAAAGAAAACTAACCAAAATAAAATCATATTAGAATGTAAAGTAATTAAGAAAAAATTAGTAACAAGAAAAATTAATCAAAACAATTAATAGAAAAATAGAAGAGGAAAAAGGAATTAAATATAGGAGGGTACGATGTTCTGGATCAGGTGTGAGGCAACAACGGGCTAGTGGATTCAGCAAGTTATAGTAAAGCCCAAACTAAAAAGTGTCCAAGCTCTTCGCCTATCTGCCACCATCACCAATAACTTGTCCCCTCCTCTCAAACGACGGGCCTCCTTCATCTCTGTTCTCCAGATTTTAGACGATGCCCCCACTCCATGCCGTCGCGAGCTCATATTCGAAGCTCCTTCTCCGATTTCGCATCTTACAGCCGCAGTGTCTCAATTCTACTTGACATCGAAATGATGCGGTAGACGCGAAGATGAAGATAATGAATCCGCGGCCGAGGAGGTTTTCGCAGTTTGGTTATGGAGTGAAGTTGAATGAAGTAGACGTTCGAAGATTAAAGTAGAGAGTTGAGGAAGTGTAGAGAGAGTTTACAGAGGAATTTCTGAGAGGTGAGTTGATTTTTCTGTGAAAGTTTCTATGAGAATTTATTGTGTTAAATCTCTGCCTCCTATTTCTCTGCGTGAAATCTCTATGTGATTGTGTATTGTTAGGTGTAAAATATGAACAAAAATGGATTATGGAGTGTGAGGTTCGTGGTTAGCGGTTTTAAGGTTGAGGGAAGGGAGTGTTTTATGTGATTCTGTGTGTTTGATGAGAGGGAGAGTTTTCTGTGTAATTTTGGATCTGCAGAAAAATGTATCAGAGAGTTTTTTTCTCTATTTTTTTCTCTGTGAATTATGGGTAAAACCGTGTAAAGAGCGTGATTGTTGGGTTGATGGTATAAGATCAAAGGTGGATTGGATAGACTTGAGGAAGAAGTTTGTTGGAGTGAGGGTGAGGATTGCATGAGTGGTTTTTTGGAGTGGAGAGAATAATCCCTGATTTTGTGGGATTTGAATGAGTTGTAAAGTTTTACATTCTTTCTCTGATTTTTCCTTCTGATTTAATAAGCTGGCCTACTTGCTATGTGATATTTTCCAACTGTCTTGGCTTTTTACGAATTGCTTCTCACGGTTCTTTCTGTTTTGATAATTCTTGTTGAGCTGGAATTTCATCTGGTTTTGAATTGGCTTGGTTAACTTGAATTGTGTTGATATTTGAACTTGTTTTGGTACACATGTGCAGGGCTGAATTCTCTGTTTGGAATTGCTTTATGAACATGATTTATACATGATGCAGGGCTTTGAATTGTGCATGTTTTTTTATGCTTGATTTGGTCATGATGAGGATAAGCTTTGGAGTTTTTTTTATCAAGGTTTTGATGCAGATTTGCACCAAGCTGCTGGAATTGTTTGTTTGGATTTAGAAATTTTCCATGTAATTTGTTTATTTGTAAATTTCTTGAAGTTTGGCAATTGTATGACATTTGGATCCCTTTTTTGAGTGGAACTTTGATTGTGAACTTGGAATTGTAGTTGTAAATGGCAATTTATTTGTAATGAATTTGAAATCTGTAATGGAAGTTGTACATGAACGTTGGCCTTTGTAACTTGCTTTTAAATAATGGAAAATTCCCTCCACTTTGTGCGATTTAGATTTTATCTTGAGTGAAATGCTTGAACTAAAATGACCTTAATCCACGACCCATTGTAATATGAATTGAAATAACCAAAAGGGTGTAGTAACGACCAATTGTGAAAGTCAAAGTGACTTTAATCAAAAGTCAATCTTGATGAGAATAAAGATGGTCTTAATCCAAAACAAATCCACAACTTCAAGTTTTGTACCATAATTCAATTCCACTCACAAAATACCTTGTCTGGACAAAAATATTGTCTTGAGGAAATCTCGTACCAAATGATGTGTGAAGTATAGAGCAATACTTGTCATGAAAACCACAAACAAAAGATCCTCAGTTTATGAATGCTAGCAAGTTCAAACATGATGAGTACAAATCCTAATCTCCCTAACCTGAGATGCACTTTGAAAGAGAATACAACTTGAGATGTTGAAATCAAACTCTGATCCAAAATAATCTCAGTCGTAAATTCTAATACCAACAAAACAAACCTAATTCCTTGAACCTCAATTAAAAGAATTAAAGCATTACTCAAACACTTTAAATAGAAACCAAGATTCTATTGACCTGATGTAGGGAAATAAACCCTAATCTTTGGAAATGATAGAAGTGGATGAATAATAGCCCTCGAATAAGGGATTCTTGGTAACTAGACCTTATAACCATAATCTCACAATTTACTGCTTGAAGAACCAGAAGAAACATACTTTATTGAATATACACACCTCGACCTAAAACCCTAATGTTGCACAACCAACTGAGCTCTTGAACCACTGTATTTTACTGATGGAAATGTCATGTTATGCTAATGACCTAATGAAAGTATGAAAATGAAATGCAGTACGCTAGAAGAAAAGATATGATGCTAGGACAAATTTGGAGTATGACACTAATTAATGCTTCTAATTTGGTTTAGAAAAAATAAACTCTAAAGCATAAGCAAAAGTCAAGAACACGCGACATATCCTGGTGCACTTGAGAAACCCTCAAGCTATTCCAGTCCACCCTTCCGAGGTGATTTCGCCTTGAACTCAAGGACTTAATCCACTATAATCATTATGATTACAATCACACGGGAAACCGTCGGTGACTAACATCTAATGACACGTTCAGGGATCCAGAATTGATATAACATTCATTAACCCAATAGAATCTGATTCACCAGAATCTCCTACCAGGATTTCCTTCCAATGATATCCATCAGTGATCTCAGAAGGTTGACCTTCACTCATTCCTCTTTGAGATATGACTACCATTGACCCAATAGAATCCACTACCAGGATTTCATCTACAATGACTGCAATCAAAGTCTTCTTAAGTCTTCTGATCTTCACCTGATCACTTGAGGTGCCAACCAATTCTAAATAGAATTCTTTTTCTGGAGATTACATGAGTGCTTCTTATCAAGCAAATTACTCCTAATTTAAGTACATATTGTTTGACACAATTATGAGCAACAACTCTTGTGTACAAATAATTTACATTAAGATCTTAAGAAATAACACAATCTGAGCAACAACTCTTGTGTTTTACGTATTTCTACAAAGATCAATCTAATCTAAAATAAGTGCAGCATCTTGTAGTCTTCTTGTCTTCATCTTCTTTGTGGAGCAAGCTATGAGCAATAACTCCTTGCTTCACCATAATTCTGACAAGATGTATATGATTGATGATTTGAATTACATCTTGAATAATTCTTCATCTTTATCTTATTTCTTCATTAAGCAAGATACGAGCAACAACTCCTTGATTATTCATGATTCTTCGAAGATGTATATGATTGGTAAACTGGATAACATCTTGTATAATTCTTCATATTGTTATAGTGGATGATTGCTTCGATTTTGTTGTGTTTTAATAGTGATAGCTTTTCTTTTTAACTTGAGCATTAATAACCTGTGATTTGTAACTTACAGCTTTTAGCACCCAGCCAAGCAGCATATGGCAAGCTCATCAATATTCAACATCATGTGTTGAGCAATAGCTAACCAACCAATAGTTTTAAACATACGATTCTTTTCTTATATAGCTAAGAAAATATAGTCTTTTTCTATTTGAAAAAGAGTCGTTACAAATAGTATTATGACATCTTTATCTCTTCCACACTTTAAGTTAGTGGAGAGGTAGTGGCATAAAGCTTTTCGTACTTTGTACTATTGTACTGTGTTACCGCTATATTCTTTCCTTCTGCACTTTAGAGGCTTCTGTGAGCATGAGAGTAGAAGAGGGAACATAACATAAGGTCTTCAGAACTTCAAGTCTTCAGAGTCTTCAACACTTGTTCATGAGAATCCATTCTAGCAAACCTATAGATCAGAAGAGCTTCCAGTCTTCAGAACTACGTCTTTAGAGTCTTCAGCACTTGGCCTTCAAAACCTGTTTGTAGATAACATTAGACCTTTAGAACTTCAAGTATTTGGAATCTTTAGACCTTCTGTCTTTATAATCTTTATCACTTGGTTCTTTAAGAATCCTTATCTTCATAACCTTGTTTTTAGAAACACAAAGTCTTCAGCATCTGGACTACAATTAGAAACGTTGTCTTCAGATCTTTTAACTTTGTCTTCTTTGGAACAAGTTGTCTTATAGAAACTAAGTTTTTAGCATCTGGACTTCAGTAGAAACTCCGTCTTCAGTTCTTCTAACTTTGTTTCTTGAAACTCACCGTCTTTTAGAAACGTGATTCTTTTGCATCTGGACGTAAATAATAACTCCTGTCTTCAAATCTTCTGACTTGTTTCTTTAGAACACGTTGTCTTTAGAAGCTTGAGTCTTCAGCATCTGGACATAAGTAACAACTTATGTCTTCAGATCTTTTGACTGGTCTATTCAGACAAATATCAGGGTTTACACTTCAGATTCTTATGGAGTGTCTTTCTAATGTTCAATAAAACTTGTGTAGAGTAGAAGCATAATCATTTCTCTTCTAATGTCTTGGCCACGCGTCCATCAGAAGAAGAACCTGTTTGTTAAGTACTCAATAATAACAAACACTAGTATAACAAAACTGTTCAAACCATCATACTCATTTTTTATCATCAAAACTCAGAGATAGTGTTGCAGAACCAAATCTTGTTCTTAAAATCTTCCCCTTTTTGATGATGATAAAACTATGTATTTTAATGACACAATTTTGTACATATAATCATAATCAGTAAAATTTAGAAGGGTAAGAAATACTTATCCTTTTTATGATACTCTCCCCGAGTCAATGAATTGATGAAGATCGAATATACTGACTCTGAACCATCAGAGTAAGAACTCCCCCTGGTTCCAATAAATCAGATATCAAAATCTTGAAAGTCTTGACTTTAGGAATTTCAAACAATCTTTAACTTCTGATTTTCTCTGTACTTCTGGAAGACATATGCTTCTGCTTTTAATTCTTATGTTCTGATTATTACATTCCCAGACATGATACATCTTCTGAAAATTATGATACCAAAATCAAGATAACTTTAACTTTCAGAAAGTTCTCAACTTTTGAACAATATTGGGCCTATTTGATTCTTGAACATATGTTCAAAGAGTATACATCTTCTAATATATGAACAATCAGTTCTTAAGAACTTTAACAGAGTTCTTTCATTTTGTCTTGTCTTATGCCTAGTGAACTTATTCAGAGTTCTTCGGTTAATTATCAAATAGACAAGAACACGTTAGTGGTTAAATGCATATCATTTTATATCATTCTATAATTTTAATGAGTTTTTGCATTTCTTTTAGGTTCATTAAAATTATTATACTTTCTCCCCCTTTTTGTTATCATCAAAAAGATAATTATGTCTTTTATATCAGATAGAAGAAAACTTCAGAGTACATTAAGAGAAAAGAAAAACAAACATAAGCAAACTTAAAATTTTCTAAACCAGTGCGGACACGATTTCAATTATCAAAATCTTGAACAATATCAATCCTAGCACAATATTCTTCAACCAATGCGTTATTCGGTCCATTTTTATTTATCAACTCCCACACCCTGTCTTGGATTATTATTTCAGATATTATTCTTCCATTTTTCTTTATAAACTCCCACACTCTGTCTTTATTATTCTTCCACATTATATTTAGAAGCTTGAGTCTTCGTCATCTGGACATAAGTAACAACTTCTCTCTTTAGATCTTTTGACTCGTTTCTTCAAAAAAATATCAGGGTTTATACTTCAGAGTCTTCTAGAGTGTCTTGCTACTTTTCAAAAGAACTTGTGTAGCGTAGAAGCAGAATCATTTCTCTTCTAATGTCTTGGCCACGCCATCCATCAGAAGTAGAACATGTTTGTTAAGTACTCAACAATAACAAACATTAGTACAACAAAATTGTTCATGCCATCATACTCATTTCTTATCATCAAAACTCAGAGATAGTGTTGCAAAACCAAATCTTGTTCTTACAAACCAGTGTTACTAAAGCAACCTGTTGTTGATGCTGATGACTTATTCTTGTAGTTCTAACCCTTCTTTCTTGAACAAAAACATTCGCCTCTCCTTCTTTCTTTTTAGAAAACCCATATGATGATTTATTTGTTCCATTAGAACCTTCATCTTTTTACAATCGTCCTTCCCTGATGGCTTCTTCTAGACAGACACCCATTCTTACCATCTTAGTGAAATAACTCGGTGTACTTGCAACCATTCTTTCATAGTAAAATGAACCAAGGTTTTTAGGAATACCTTAGTCATCTCTTGCTCTCCCATTGCTACTGTCCAATCCCATATACCATTTCAAAGCAGCACCAGTTAAACTATCCTAGAATAAATGAATAAGCAAAAGTTGGTCATCAGTATGAGTGGACATCCTTCTGATATACATCACCAGGTGGTCACATGGATAAGCGTTGCCATTGTACTTCTCAAATTATGTCACCTTAAATTTTTTTGGCACTTTCACATTAAGAACTAAGCAGAGGTCATTGATATTCTTTCCGAATAACTCTTTCCCTTGGAGGGCCTTCACTTCTTTCTGCATTTCATTGAATTGATCCTGAAAATCATCCATTCGGTCATAAAAGCCCAAACTTTCACTTGGTGAAGGAGCAGGATGACGTTGGAGCGGTGTAACGGCAAGCAACTAAAGTTTTGGAAATATTTATGTGAGAATTTATCGTATCCACAAAGATTGGTTATTGAATTTCCGTTCGACAATTCTCTCGTTAATGAGTTTGAGATTAAATGGGTTTTTGTAAAGAAAATGTTATTGACAGAAAATAAATGTACAAAAGAAGAAAAAATAAGGAAGAACTTGTCAAGCTTGCATATAATCTACTCATCACAGACTTAAATCTATCAACTAGTTACATTCAACCTAACAATACTCATCAATGTCACTACGTATCACTCACAACCTAAGTCATTTCTAACCCAAATTGAGAGACCGACTGTATCACCAAGGAAATGATCTATCTACCTCCGCAACAACACAGAAGACAACTATGTAATTGCACTGACGATCTCTCAGCACAACACAACCACACAAAGGCATTAAGCTCTGATACCAAAGTAGATGTCAGCTTTAAATCTATCTCTAGAGTTTAGAAACTAACAGATAATCATCCTAGATAAGAATCTAAGCAGTATATGTCTATAACAACTCAAATCCCTAGCACAAAGCAAAAATATAAGACAATAATCCATAAAGATTTGTAAAGCAAGTTTTATATAACGCCATGGGCGACAAATATACATAAGTTCAAAGTAAAATACATGTACAAACCCAACAAAAGAGAAATACATAGAGAGGAGAAGAGATAAACCACAAATCTTCCAATTTGTCAGTGCCGGTCAATGAGAAATCCACCTCCAATCATCCATAAGCAAAGCCATAGTGTTGTTATCTAAGCTAATCCACTACAAAAATGAGGTACATGGAGTTGAGAGAACAAAAATCTCTCCCAAAACCAACAACAAACAAATGAAACAAAATGAAAGATATAAGGAAAATCTGATCTGCAACCATCGCCTGGAGAAATAAAAGCATCGCTTAGCGACAACTCTTATATACAAGGCCCAGGAAAAGCCACGTCCTCAACTGAAACAAATATCCTCTTTCGCCCGGCGCCAGACTCACGTCGCCTGGTGATACATCTTATCCTCGCTCAGGGATGCAGTAGCAAAGAAAGGCAGAGCTTTTATCAATATTGGTCTTCAGAATTTCGCCCGGCGACAACTTCTCTTCGCCCGGTGGTCCATGACAGGAAAGCAACTTCTGTTGCTTTCTCTGCAACTTCAAATGGCCTCAAATCTTGGCCTTTTTCCTATTTGATCCAAAAATTCATCTTGGAGCTTTATTCCTTAATGCTCCAACAATGTTCAAATACCTACAAAATAAATATAAAACTATCAAACAATACACTTTATACAATAAAACACATTATACATAAACTAAACGTATTTACGCAAAAGTCAGGATTATTTAACAATATTAACAAACAATAAGTCGATAAGTGCAACAAAACTTATATACAAAAATAGCTACAATTTGCACTTATCAGATGATAAGCGTCATCGTTAGTAACAGGCATAACATTCATTGTAGGAGGTGCAACATGATAAATCTCATTATTAACAACAGGAGTAGCGTGTACCATAGGAGGTGCATAAGCAACAGTAGTTTGAGCAAATGGAGCAGTTTGAGAAGTAAGATTGTAACCTTCTAGCATTAAATTCTCAGGCATTCCCCACGGGTAACCGTGAAGCATATGATATTGAGTAGTAGTAACTGGAGTAATAGAGATGGGAACTGACAGAACTTCTGAAATAACGAATGTCTGTTGTGGCTGAGTAACATGAGGAGACAGGGAGAAGGAGGTGGTGGTTGATTCTGAGTAGCCACCAATGATTCTACCAAATCAGCCATGTTAGCCATACCAGCTCTCAAATCAGTAACTTCTTCGTTCAGCTCATGACTATCTTGTTCAAGGTTTTCCATCTTCTTTCTAGAATTATCCCGAGTATTGTAGCGATGAGATAACTTTCTGATTGAACAAAGCAGAGAAACAAGTAAGACACCTGGAAGAAAATAGGAATGCAAAAATATGTGCAAAATGATGCATGACATGAAATGCATATGGTTTATTGTGTTTATTCAAGTAATTCAAAGAATTATAAACAATTGCAAATATTGAGGAACTAACACATTTGGAAATACTGAAAAATCTCATTTTAATAATAACTTTGGGAATGAATTACAACTTTAGTACAAGTTTCAATAATCCTAAGTACAAGAGAATAAAGATAGAATTTAAAAATCCTAAGGAGCCAATGTTGATGAAGATCTCTCCACACACTGACGCTTTCCCTTGAGTCTTGCAATATGAGCCTTCAACTGCTTGTTCTCTTCTGCATACTTGTCGACAACTTCTTTCTATCCACCAGAATCAGAAAATGGGTGAGCATGACCTGGCTGAGCTCTAAAGGAAAATAAATCCTCTTTATTCTCTATCATCTCTACAACATGACTCTCAACAATCTCAATCAACTCATCATTCGCTTTCAATTCTGTTGAGTAAGACATCTCCAAAGTCTGGTACTTGTTCTTCCATTCTTCCTTCTCTTGATGCACCGTAACTAAGGCAAGTTGTAGTTCTTCCACATCATCTAAGAGAGGAGGAGTAGTCCTCATAAACATGTCAACTAAAGGTTCTTCACTAGAATAAGGTATCTTCAACTAAATTTCCTTTGCTTGTACCCAACAGAGATGAGGCTCTAAGGAAACTGCTCCTCTTGGTCCTAAATATTTTCTACCCTTCCTATGAATATGGCGCCAAGCCTTTTAAATCTCTTCCTTAGTTGCCTTATGATCTTCTCCTTCTTTGAGAAAGAAACCACTATGATGAATATTATTTATCTTATCTCTCATTGGATATCCAAGCTGGCGACATGCAAGAACAAGGTTGTAGTTAATTCCTCCCCTTGTACCAAGAAGACGTACATTAAGGAAACTACCGCAATTGTCAATAATCTTCACATGATAATAAGCCTGATGATACCAATCAATGTCAGAATTAGTGAGAGCCATAATCTTCGAAGCCCAATGCAGTTCCTTCTTGACATCTCAAAAAGAAGCAGACTGAGGTAAGTGAGAAATTAACCACTGATATAACAACAATGTGCAAAAAATGATCATCCCTTCTTAATTAAAATTCCGAAGATGGATGGAATAATAAGTATCTCCTAGCAGTATAGCATCTGGGTTCCCAATCAGAAAAATCCTAATGGCATTAACATCCACAAATTTGTCGACGTTAGGAAACAAGAACAACCCATAAGCAAGCAAAGCAAAGATAACCTCAAAAGCAGATGTACTCTTCATCTTGGTGAAGTAACGAGCTTTCTCCAATAGAAAACGAGCAGGTAATCCTCTAATTCCTTCTTTGGTAGTTATGTTAGCGTCGATCTCAGACTTCCTCAAGTGAGTTATGGTGGCAATCTCATGAAATTTGGACTCTCCCTCTAAGCCGGTGAAAGGAACATAATCAGTAATAGGTAAACTAAGTAAGTAAGAATACATCTCAAATATGGGCATCAACTAATAATCAGGAAAAGTGAAACACCTGTATAACAGATCAGAACTGGACCAATGTAGAAAGAATACGATGCTTCATCTTAAGCTTCATAAGAGGCACTATGGCTCCATACTTCTTCCGGAAATCTGTAGGACTCTCAAACTCAAGAACAAAATTCATCAATTCATCTATCTTAGGATCCATGAAACTGTACTTCCGAGTCTTTCTCCTTCCAAAATCCGTGGTCAAAAGAGTACCTGAGACATTTTCAAAAGTCAACCTTAAGTTCCTTGAAAAACTGTTTAAAGGATGCTCATGGGTGCATGAATGCATGATGATGCAACAATCACACACAATATCACAAACATGGGGGTTCATAAGTTCAACATCACGAGAATGAAGTCAAAGGTATTACCCACAAGGTAAGGACTAATGATTTATCACCTACCGAACAAGGTTCTAAGTGTTAGAACATAGTTTAGTTCTACATCCCTGTAAGAGTTTTGATGATAACAAACACATGATATATATAAAGAACATATATGCTTTCTAATAAAGTATTTTAATATGCAGAGAAGTTCTGATGTAAGAAGCATAGAAGATGAGAAGTTCTAATGTAGAACATAGTTTTTATTCTACATCCCTGGAAGTTCTGATGTAAGAAGATAAGAGAGTTTCTTTTCGAAGATCTGTTCAGACACAACATACTTAGAAGAAAATCTGTGTAAAACTCTAAATGAAGAAGTTCTATGTTACAACTTCTGAATGCACCAACACTGTGAAACAAGAACTATGATATTATTATATGTAAAGTTCTGGAAAGTAAAAAGAGTCTCAACGGTAACATTCATCTTCTGAAGTGTTACAATTTATTCATGGCAAATCAAAAGTAACAGTTGAATCAAGACAAAATCTTCACTTTTGGGAATAACATTAACTACACTTAATTGACCTTCCAAAAGCATCTTCTTATGTCTCTCATGCATTGCCTATTTAAAGAAGACGTGAAGAAGATATAAAAAAAGCAACGACTGCGCACGAAAGAGAAAAACATAATTATCCAATTCTACCTTGTGCTCCTCTATTGTGTAATACATCACTTTTGTGATATTGGTTTTGTTATAAAACATATTTGTACACGCCTTTCAATATTGTATTTTGTAATTCCTTGAGGAAGCCGGGTTGTGGTTTAGAATCAAGAAGACATTGACAGTTGTCATTGTATTTGTGTAAATAAGTTTGATTAGTGGATTAAGACCTTGCTTGAGAGAGGCGAAATCACCTTGGCGGGTGAACTGGAGTAGTATGAGTTCAAACGAACCAGGATAACCAACATGTTTTTACTTTAAGTTTTAATCTCGATTTAACCCCCCTTCTTGTGTTTTTACATTCTTCAATTAGTATCAGAGCGACTGGTTCTGAGTACAAACACTTATCTGTGTCAGAAAAAGATCCAAGCAAGAAAAACACTATGGTGGGACCAAGTCAGATCATCAACAATGATTATCATGTTGAGAAAGACAGAATCAGCTGTAGACCCCCAATATTCGACGGTGAAAAGTTTGATTACTGGAAAGACATAATCAAAAGTTTCTTTCTAGCTCATGATGTTGATCTATGGGACATGGTGACTGATGGATATATTCATCCTAGTGATGAAAACAGTCAGAAGATTGACAGAAAAAGAATGACAAATCATCAAAAGATAGAATTCAGAAATCATCACAAGGTCAGAACAATTCTTTTGAGTGCTATCGTACACAGAGTATGAGAAGATCACAAATAGAGAATCAACAAAACACATGTTTGAATCCTTGAGAATGACGCATGAAGGAAACACTAAAGTCAAAGAAACCAAAGCTCTTGCACTCATCCAGAAGTACGAAGCTTTCAAAATGGAAGAAGAACAAACTATTAAGACAATGTTCTCAAGATTTTAAACTCTGGTTGCAGGATTGAAAGTTATGGACAAAGGGTACTCCACAACAGATCATGTAAAGAAGATCATAAGAAGTTTACCCAAGCAATGGAGACCCATGGTCACAACTTTAAAACTAGCCAAAGATCTGGATAAAATTTCTCTTGAAGAACTTATTATCTCCCTGGGAAGTCATGAGATAGAACTAGAAGAAGATGAACCCCAGAAGCAAGGTAAGTCTCTCGCTCTTAAATATAATAAAAAATATAAACCTAAAGTTTTGCAGGCAAAAGAAGAAAACTCTGGTGGATCCTCGTCAGAAGAAGACGAACTATATCTTCTCTCCAAAAGAGTCAATTAGTTGTGGAAACACATGAAGAGGAAGTTCAGAACTCCCAGAAGAACAAGGAATCCTTCTGAATCATCTTCTGGATACAAAAAATCAAGTAACAGAGACATTATTTGCTACAAATGCAACGAAGCAGGCCATTACAAAAGTGACTGTCCAAATCTACAGAAAGAAATGCCTAAAAAGAAGTTCTCCAAAGATAAGAAGAAAAGTCTTATGGAAACATGGGATGACTCAGAATCTTCTGAAGCTGAAACAGAATCAGAAGATGAATGAGCCAATATAGCCCAAATGGCCAACTTATCAGATGACTCTGGATCATCTGAATCAGAATCAGACTCAGAGGGAGAAGAGGTATTCTATAATTTTTCTAGATCTCAATTAGAAGAAAGTCTGTCATAAATTCTTGAAAGATATCAAAAACTTCGAGTCATAAACAAGAACCTGAAAAAGGATCTAGTTTTCGACTCTGAAGAAATTAAGAAACTGAGATCAGAAAACTAAGAGCTTAAAGAAACAATTTCTAAACTAGAAAATAAATTACAAAAGGTTCAGAAAGAAACTACCTTAGAAGTTCCTAGTAACTCTGATAAGATCATAAAGGAATATGATCATAGGTTTCAAAATTTTCTTGCTAAAAGCATATATAGAAGCAAGATGGGTTCAATGATCTATGGAGTTAGCAGAAATGGCAGAGAAGGAATTGGATACAAGGGTAAAGCATCTCAACCTAAGAAAGTTAAGGATATGATCATAAAACACACACCTCTTTATTCTCACTACACGTATGGACATACACATGATATAAAATATACTAGTAAGGCATTTTCTGCTAAACCAAAATTCAAATAGAATTTTGGAAACTCTAACAATCATGGACCCAAAAAGATATGGGTACCAAAGGCTTAAATCATCTATGTTGCAGATATTTTTAACAGCAAGGTCAAAACACCAGTTTTAACAACTGGACTCTGGATGCTCTCTACACATGACGGGAAGAAACATATGTTCCAAAGCCTAAAATTTAAATCTGGAGGATACGCAGGTTTCAGAGGCAATCAGAAAGGAAAGATTATTGGCTCTGAAACTATTGGTAACAATACTGAGGACACAACATCAGAAGAATCTCAGTCAAATACAGAAGATGATGTCATAAACATTACAGAAACATCTGAATATCCCATAAAAAACAACAACTCAGAAGATCTGAAAAAATGTTTTGCTTTTGCTCGGTGCTTCATCTTAATCTTCTATTCTTCTCGTGTTGTTTCTACTTTTTGATTCTTGACAAAAAAGGGGAGAATGTAAGATATTTTGACTCCTTCTCAAAGCTCTATTCATAAATCTTCAGGGAAGTATTTTTTTCTTCATCTGAGTATCCAACTCAGGGGGAGACTTCTATGCTTTATGTTCTTTAAGTATTATATCAAAATAACAAGCTTTTGTCATCATCAAAAAGGGGGAGATTGTTAGAACATATTTTGGTTATACATTCCTGTAAGAGTTTTGATGATAATAAACACATGATATATATAAAGAACATATATGCTCTCTAATAAAGTATTTTAATATGCAGAGAAGTTTTAATGTAAGAAGCATAGAAGATGAGAAGTTCTGATGTAGAACATAGTTTTTGTTCTACATCCCTGGAAGTTATGATGTAAGAAGATAAGAGAGTTTTGTTTTGAAGATCTGTTCAGACACAACATACTTAGAAGCAAATCTGTGTAAAACGCTAAATGAAGAAGTTCTATGTTACAACTTCTGAATGCACCAACGTTGTGAAACAAGAACTATGATATTCTGATATGTAAAGTTCTGCAAAGCAAAAAGAGTCTCAACGGTAACATTCATCTTCTAATGTGAGCATGTTCTGAAGCGTTACTATTTATTCATGGCAAAGCAAAAGTAGAAGTTGAATAAAGACATGATCTTCACTTTTAGAAAGAACATTAACTACACTTCATCAACCTTCCGAAACATCTTCTTATGTCTCTCATGCATTGCCTATTTAAAGAAGACGTGAATAAGATATAAAAAAAAATAACGACTGCGCACAAAAGAGAAAAAACATAATTATCCAGTTCTACCTTGTGCTCCTCTATATTGTAATACATCACTTTTGTGATATTGTTTTTGTTAGAAAACATATTTGTACACGCCTTTCAATATTGTATTTTGTAATTCCTTGAGGAAACCGGGTTGTGGTTTAGACTCAAGAAGAAATTGACAGTTGTCAATGTATTTGTGTAATCAAGTTTGATTAGTGGATTAAGACCTTGCTTGAGAGAGGCGAAATCACCTTGGCGGATGGACTGAAGTAGTTTGAGTTCAAACGAACCAGGATAATCAACATGTTTTTACTTTAAGTTTTAATCTCAATTCAACCCCCTTCTTGTAATTTTCCATTCTTCACTAAGGAATCCCAGAGTCTACATTCTTCCTTCGGATATTATCAATGCTCTAATTAGCTCGGTAATTAGCAATATTCTCTAGAAAAACTCGTCTGAGTGCAGCATCGCGTGACAACTACTTTATGATTTCTCCGTTATAGTCTCTGCACTATACCTAAAAGTCCAAGATGGGTTAAGGGTTCTACGGCTTCTCAACTTCACAGGCTCCCAGGTCAAAAGCAGCAATGTCTTTCCGATTTCTCAGTAAATAAATACTACAGTCAAAGGGGCCTCCACTGAGTGGAGGATCTCATGTATCCTTTTTTAGAATTACTCCCTCAAAGTTAACATGACTATACCGCCCGTACTATCTTAAGTTTGCCCAAGTTCGGGTATAGGGCTTATAAGAGATCACCAAGCACTCTGAAAACCAGAAAAATCTAGACATGCATATATACAACAAATAATAGCACATACACAAATAAACAAAAATAGGCTCAACCCACTTAGAGATGATATCCCAGTGAAGTCGCCAGTTTTTTGTAGCGGTAGAAATATTGAGACTGAGCCATTGGATTTACTTAACTCGTACAGATCAAATAAAAAATTGCCACCGCGCTTTATTGTTTCTAAAGGAAATGGGAAAAGAGTGAATAAACCCAAAAAAAGAGGGGGATAATCTAGGTATGAGGGTTGGTTATGCAAAGGGAAGGTATTAGCACCCTAAACATCTACGGTACTCTGCAGGAACCTCTTTGAAAATCTGTTTATTTTGGCTATGAAAGGTGTATACAAAAAAAATAGATGGTGGGAATGAGAAGAGAAGTATTTTTTTACAATTTTTGCACCCGTCGCAGTTGCGAACCTTTAGTGCCAACGTACCATCTTTCGTGCAATAAAGGATCAGGGTACTCATAGTTCACCTAAAAATTTTAAAACACACGTGGGTTGGTTAATTTTAAGAGAAGATACATCATCGTCATATCCGAGTGGAAAGTATATTTACTACCCACAACTATGAGAAAGGAGAATTTGCATTATCTCAAAGTGGAGGATATAGCTTGGATTTTAAAATCAACAAAGCCTCACTCAACACCCAAGTGTAAAATATCTCACTTCACTACATATCGTCGAAGTATAGTAGCTTGCGTCACTACAAGAATTAGAAAGAATCTAATCTTTTGAGAAAAGTTTTTTTAAAGTAAAAAAGCCAAAGTGGCAAAAATGGTTTGAATGAGGTTAATTGACTTTTAGTATTGAGAAAGATGTCAAAGTATGGTTAAATTTATTGAAGTTTGATTAAGAAAATATTTTTGAAAATGCATGGACCTAAGTCCAAGTTTATTATGAAAGCGGTTCAAGTTTGAAAACAAGAAGAATTTTGAAAAGGAGGGAGAAGATTTTTGAAATTAAAGAAGATAAGAGGAGATGAAGGGACTATCCTAAAGCATGAGGTAAAAGCCAAGGAAAAGAATGATCTAACCAACAAGAAGCCAACACTTGACATGAAGAAGTCAATGTAGAATTCCCATCCTTTAGATTGAAACCAAGCAAGCAAAAATATTAAACCTCTGAGGAATACCAAGCTTTAGATGAATTAAGTCTTCACAAAAATTGGGCAGTGTAGTGGTTGTATACAGAAGAATTCTTAATCACTGACAAAGCATAAAATCAGAATAACCTACACACAAAGAAAATCAACTCAATGCCTTGGAGTAAACCCCAAGAACTTCAGACAGAATAACAACTGAGCCACAAGGTCCCAGAGTATCAAGGCTTCTAATCCTAAGTATGAGAGATCCAAAACTCTAAAATGCCAATGATAGTAACCAAGTAGTCTAAGTAACCTTAAATATTTTAATGTTCAAGTTGATTATTAAGTGTCTTTAAAAGAAAAGAAAGCTCAAGTGAGCAAAGAAAAGAATGACATAAAAAATAAATGCTCAAGTGAGCAACAGAAAAAAATGGCATGAAATGTAAATGGTGAAAAGTAAATGGTACATAAAAGTAAGGGCACAAAATAAAGGCATAAAGTAAAGTTAACTGTTAGTGAATTAGAAGTTAGAGATCAAATGTAACAAAAGGTTAGTTGAATGATCATCTTGAAGCTTGCTTTTGAAAACTCATTAGAGGATTGATAAAATTAAAGCCTCTTAACAACAACTTTCATTTGCTTTTTGTCAAGTATATCATTCATTTCAAGTGCTCAAAGTAACCACATATGATCAATAATGTTCAAATGATTCACTTAGACCAAAATTCATGAAGTTCATTAGAGGATTGATAGAATCATAGCCTCCCAACAATGAACTTCAAATTTATTGGATCCAAGGTTTCAAATTGAAAATACTTGGGCTTGCAAACATAGGTTTGGGCCACAAATGATAATTTTTCGAATCAGGACAAATTTAGCGCTATGTTAAGCAATCGTAAGTGGACTTATGTAGAAGCCACACCTATTTTGAGGCTGGTCAATAGTAATCTATGTACCAAACATGTTAGAGAAATGATATGTAGATCATTCTTCAAAAACAGGTAGCACAAGTAAAAACAAGAAAGGGATAAGATGAAGAGGGAGAGGAATGATAGTATAAACAATGTATCAGATGAAATTAGGGTTTCCAATTTCATCAACATCATTCATCCATTTTGGTGGATTTGGTTTTTCAACCTATCAACACCCAAGATCCAATGAGTGCGAGGAAATTGTCCCAAAATAACACCCAAGTGTCTCCAAATCAGGACCAATCAAAAAATAGTAAAATATATTTAATATAAAAACAAAATATAAATGATTTATTAAAAGGAAATAATGGGTAAAATACACAACATGTATTAAAACACCAAATAAAAATCCTAAAAAAATATCAGAGGTCAAATATGAGCCAACAAGTGTTGACAATTTTTTTTTGAATTTTTTAAAGTCAAAAACTATTTTTAAAATATAAAGAAATAAGCAAAATAAACAAAAAATTGTAAAAAAAAAAGTAAAATAAAATAAGGTCACCAATTTTTGTCGAAAGGTCATTGGATCCTTCCATAATTTTTTCAGAATTTTAAAATCAAGAAAAGTATTTTTAAACAATTAAAACAAGTCAAATAAAGTGAAAAATAAAAAAAATACCAAATTAAAAAATAAAATTGTGAAAAATAAAAATCAGAAAGAGAAAAATCAAAAGTATTTTTGATAATTTTTTCAAAGTTTTAGAAGTTCAAATGAATTTTTTATGAATTTTTGAAGTTTAAAACAATTAAAACAAAAAATAAAAAATAAAATGATACCAAAATAATGCGGACCATCTGATCATTGTCAAAACGCGTTAGTAATCAAATCCAAGGGATCTGGCGCACTGTGCATGTTATGATCATTAGTGAATAAAGCACTGGAACATTAATTTAAAAACGATTTTTAAAAAAATAGCGTGACATCATGTCATTGGTTGAAAGATGACATGTCATCGTCTTCAACCTCTAGCCACGTGTGAATTGCAGGTCCTTCAATCTGTAAAATTAAAAGCTTAGATTGGTACCATTCGCTTTGTCTCATTAAGACGAAGACAATTGTACCCTCACGAAAAATTTATATAAACTATAGCTCACTCGATTTGGAAAAAAATAGAAGAAAAAAGTTAAAACGAGTTTTGAAATTAAGTGTTCCATTCTCCATGAAATCACAAACCAAAAGAAGCATGAGCTTCAGAGAAGAAGAGACTACATCTTAGAAATTTTTTTGAAGTGAAATAATGGAGAATTCTACCTAAACAAAGTCCACTGAAATTACTCTGATACTTGGTTTGGCTAGCCGATTTAGAGCACTTCAAGGATTGGTTCTTCTTCTGTTAGCTTCAGTGAAGTTCAAGGACGAAGAATGAACAAAGAAATTGGATTGAAAAATAAGGAAAGAGTGAATTCAAAAGCTTAAAATTGTGAGCTATTGAGAGATTTTGGCAGGGTGATTTTGGTTGTTCAAGCTTGTGGAAATGAGTGGGATATGTTCCTTATTTATAGTTGAGCATGATGGAAACAAAAAGTGATAGAAATGATCAAGTATGAATGGAATTCGTGTGCACCTGCATCATGAGCAAAGTGTGACTTGTAATCTACTAAAACTCACTCAATTCTTGCATTTTGATGCTTAAACAAGTCTAAATAAGTTGGTTAAACATGTTTAAGTGAAAAACATGCATAAAATTGGTGATTAGAGGCCACATTATGGAAATAAAATTCTAACCTCAAATAAAAGCTCAGTTTCATGAAAGCAACTTCAAGAATATGGGGCACACAATGTATGAGGCTTTATGATCCTATTCTTTTTGCAATGGACAGATCTCACAACTAACTTCAGAATGTTCCAAGAAAGGTAGCATTTTGATGCTTGAGCAAGAAGTTATTCAAGTTTGAAATCAAGAAAAACACACAGATTTTTGTACTTAGAAATATTTCTAAGTGTTAAGCTTCAAAATGACCTATAATGTTCTTCAAAATTACATACCCTTCCAATCAAAATTTGGTCTTGATCCTTAAAGATGAAATGAAGTAGAACTCTTTAATTGAATTGTGGAATTGAGATCACTCAAAAATCATAAAAATTGAAGGAGTTATGATCTTTGGAAGATGATGAACAAATTTGGGGAAATTCAAAAAAGGCCTATAATCTTTTCAATTCTTAAACAACTTTCCAAGCATTTTCAAGTCTTGCATATTGGATCAAAGAATGCATGGATGTAGGGTTTAGTGACAAGATTTTGTGATAGGTTTTTTTGTGACAGGTACCCTTATAAGGTAGGCTCTTAGCTTTGACCTATGGTTAGTCTACCCTCCCAAAAGGTGGCTTCCTTAAGGGTATCATGAATGACACCAGAGGGAAAAGGCACAAGGGCCTCCCTTAGGTGAAGCCTCTTTACAGACCGATACTTTCGTCTCAAAGTCGTAAAAGGTCTCATCATGAGATTTTGGTTAAGGTCGTTACAAAGAGTCATGAGTGGCCTTCCAAAGTCCTACTCGCCAAGAGGATATCTCTCGATAAGTATTCCTTTTGCAGAATTCCACCGCCTCTAGGAGAAGTCGTCACATAAACTCGCAGGGATGATGTATCCCCTAAGCTAATAGACAAAACTTCTTTCTAAGGGTTATTTGAAAAAATATATTTTTTGAAATAAAAGTCCTGCCACACAATAAATATATAATGATGAAAAAAATAGACAAGAATAAATAAATGCAATAAATAAGTAAATAAAGAAAATAACAATCCAAAATAAAACCTAAAACCTAGGGTTGAGTCCCCAGCAGAGTCGCCAGCTGTTGTGACTGGATTTAAAATCAAGAGTCGCCACTACTAGTTTTTATCCTAAGGAAGGGCATCTAATATGAAACCCTAATTCGCAAGACAGAGATTCTAAGTTTTTGACTTCTTTAGACGAAATGAAGGTGTTAGGCACCTTTCATCTACCTTATTCTTAAAGATACTAGGTTTAGGTTTAAGTTTCGGGTAAAATAGGGTTTTAATTTTTAATAGGGGAACTCGCCACGATTTTAGTCATATGCCTACGTATCCTCTTAGGAGGAATCAGAGTCCCAATTCGTAGTTCATATGGGTTTGTGTTTTTTAGAGGTTGCAAAAGTATTTTGAATTGCCTCACATTTTGATCGAGTAAAGAGATTGCGGAATTTTGGACTAAATGCGCGATTAGTCAAAATATTTTTGAAACCCTTTAGCAAAAATTATTTGCTTAGATTAGTTTATTGCAAAAAGATTTTGATGTTTGTTGAATATTTTTTAATAATATTAATTGCAAAATAATCTTAATTAATGCATGATATAAAAATATTTTAATGCAATAATATATATATATATATATATATATATATATATATATATGAGTTTTTAATAAAAATAATATTTACATGTGATATTAAATAATATATAAAAATAACATTCTAATAATAACTATTATAAAAAATAAATAAATAATAATAATAATAATAATGATAATAATAATAGGAAAAAAATAGATAAAAAGTATGATATAAAAGAAATAAAAAAATCTAACATAAAAAATAGAAAAAATTAATTAATTTCAGGGGGGGGGGGGGTGCGTTTTAAGTTGGTAAGCAAAAAGGGTGAGGTGTAAAAAGTCAGGCTTGAATTCAGATATTGAATTCAGGCCCAGTAAGCCCGGAGGTGCAATTTTGAACTAATGAGTGAAATAATGGGGTGACTTTAGGAGCTGGGCCCAAGTTTAGATATTGAACTGGGCCCAAAGGTGGAGGGGTGTAGACTGTTCGCTGGTTTAGTAAAACGAATAAAAGGGGTGCATATAGAAATAGGCTTGGCCCAATACACAGTTTTTTGAAGGCCTGAGTGATCGTGCGTTGTGAGGGTGCATGAGGCTTACGGTATACGCGTGAGCATTGGATCTAAACAGAACATTATCATTGTTTTTTACATTTTCATTTCATTATCTCATTTGTTTTACAACAATCGCCTTCCTCTCTCTCTCTCTCTCTCCCAACTAAATCTTACAAACCCTATCCCTAAAACCCACTGGCGGCGGCGCCCTACATCGAACCCCTCCCTACTGTAAATCAAAACCCACACAACCCAAATACAAGAACAATAAAAAAATAGTTGAGTTTATACCCCTTCGCGATTCTGTTTCTGACTTCAAGCTTTTGGTCCAATTCGGTGCTAATCTCCTTTCTCCCTTTGATTTGTAGGTTCCGGCGAAGGTTCTTGAGTGTGGAAAAGGTGACGACAACGACAATGGCGATTAGGGTTCCATATGTTGAAACCCTAATCTCTGCTCTCTTCATCTTCGACAACCTCAAGGTCTTCATATGTTCTTCTTCAATTTCTCCTTTGCAGCTCTTCCAAATCCCCTTCTTCTGTTAATTTGTCTTTGTCTATGTATTCGAGCTCCCCTCCTCCTCTTTCTATATTTTTTAGTTAGTACTTATAGGGTTAGGAATTAGGGAATTTTCTGTTACAATTTAGTTAGCATAGACTTAGGATTTTTTTAGAGAAAATTAGGGATTTGTAATATGTGTAATTGATTCTAAATTTAATTGTAATTTTTGAAAAATATTGATTATGTGTATTTTCTATTTTGACTGCAATTTGAGATTGGATACTGATATTTGATTTAGTATTATTGTTGTAAAAAAATATTTGGTTTTTGTTGATTGCTTCTTGTACTGATCTGATTCTGCGTTTTTTTGTTGTAAAAAGATTTGTTTTTTAGTTCAATCTGTACATGACTTGTTTGTCCATGAAACACACATATTTTCTAGTGTAATTGACATAGTACTTGTTAGTAATTTCAATTTTGGCCTTATGCTAATTAATTTTTACTTACTGTACAGCTAGTAAATGGGCTGCAAATACCACTATATTTTTTTGACATGAATTGGGCCTAATTTTGATCCAATAGAACTTTCAAAACAAAAAATCCTTAATGTTTAATACAATATCTTTTAATGAAACATTATTATAAAAGTTTTCTTAATAAAATCAAAAAGTTTAATCAGTATTAATAGAAAAAATATGACGTTCTCTTAATAGAGAAATATATTTTTTAGTGAAATAATAGTAACAAAAGTTTTAATAGCAATAATGCTTTTTTTCCCTAAAATAAGACAATAACAAAAACGTCAAATGGGCTGATGACAATCCTAATGGGTCTGTAATTTGAATTTTCGCCCCCTTCTCTTACAACAGACCTCTATTTAGGCATTATATTAATAAATATTTTATATATAAAATCAGTAAAACAATGTTTTAACAGCAATAATAAAAATGCTAAATGGGCTAGTTTTGAAAATCTTAATGGGCCATACGAATTCCTATGAGCTTCTTATTTCCATTTCACTCCCTTTTTTTACTAACAACAAAAATATTTAAGTGGGCTTTTATAATTAAAATTTAATTCTTTTTTTCTGAAATAATATTCCATATTCGATTCTAATGGGCCATTGGCCAACAATCTTCGTAAATGGGCCTACAAATACATGGGTCTTTTTGATTTAGAAAGCCCCATTCTTCTGGATTAAAATACACCTCCTAGTTGACTTGGATTTAAGAATGAGCCATCAGATATTGCTGAACCATCCTTAATTAAAACATTTCTCTTCTATTTTAATCTTGAAGATAAAGGTAGGACAAATTTGGGGTACGACAACAGTGTATCTGAAATATGTGTCATTAATCAATAGTCTTTTAACTTAGTTTCTTACTCATGAAGTAACCTAACATTTGGTGAAGGAGATGAAGAAAAATATTGAAATTGTTTACATCTATTATACCATAACACAATGTGAATATGGTCGATAAATATACTACCAAGCCTCATTATATAAAATTTTTAATTCTTACCAATGTGTATGTAATATGTGTCATTAATTTAGTCTTTTAACTTAATTTCTTAGTGATGAAGTAACATAAAATTTGGTGACGGAGAAGAAGAAAAATATTGAAATCGTTTACATCTATTATACCATAATAATATGAATATCATGAATAAATATTCTGTTGAGCCTCATATTATAATTTTAATTATTAAAAGTGTATAATAAATATGTGTCATTAATTAATAGTCTTTTAGTTAGTTTCTTAGTGAAGAAGTAACAAAAAATTTGGCGATTGAGATGAAGAAAAATATTGAAGTTGTTTTTATCAATTATACCATAATACAATGTAAATATAGTGAATAAATATACTGTTGAGCCTCATATTAAAATTTTAATTATTACCAAAGTATATGAAATATGTGCCATTAATTAATAGTCTTTTAACTTAGTATCTTAGTGAAGAAGTAAACTAAAATTTGGTGACGGAGAAGAAGAAAAATATTGAAATTATTTACATTTATTATACCATAACACAATGTGAATATAGTCAATAAGTATACTATCGAGCCTCGTTATATAATTTTAATTATTACCAATGTATATAAAATATGTGTCATTAATTAATAGTCTTTTAACTTAGTTTCTTAGTGATTAAGTAACCTAAAATTTGGTGATGGAGAAGAAAAAAAATACTGAAATTGTTTATATATATTATACCATAATACAATGTGAATATGGTGAATAAATATACTATCGAGCCTCGTTATATAATTTTAATTATTACCAATGTATATGAAATATGTATCACCAATTAATAGTCTTTTAACTTAGTTTTTTAGTGAAGAAGTTGCATAATATTTGGTGTTGGAGAACATGAAAAATATTGAAAAATATTAAAATTAGTGAAGAAGAAAAATATTAAAATTGTTTACATCTATTATACAATAATACAATGTGAAATGGTGAATTAATATACTATCAAACCTCGTTATATAATTTAAATTATTACCAATGTATATGAAATGTGTGTGATCATTTATTAGTCTTTTAACTTAGTTTCTTAGTGAAATAGTAACCTAAAATTTGGTGATGGAGAAGAAGAAAAATATTAAAGTTATTTACATCTATTATACCATAATAATATGAGTATGGTGAATAAATATAATGTCGAGCCTCATATTAGAATTTTAATTATTAATAGTGTATATGAAATATGTATCGTATCATTAATTAATAGTCTTTTAAATTAGTTTCTTACCGATGAAGTAACCTAACATTTGGTGAAGGAGATGAAGAAAAATATTGAAATTGTTTACATCTATTATACCATAACACAATGTGAATATGATCGATAAATATACTACCGAGCCTCATTATATAAATTTTTTAATTATTACTAATGTATATGAAATATGTGTCATTAATTAATAGTCTTTTTACTTAATTTCTTAGTGATGAAGTAACTTAAAATTTGGTGATGGAGAAGAAGTAAAATATTGAAATTGTTTACATCTATTATACTATAATAATATGAATATCGTGAATAAATATACCGTTGAGCCTCATATAATAATTTTAATTATGAAAAGTTTATATGAAATATGTGTCATTAATTAATAGTCTTTAAACTTAGTTTCTTAGTGAAGAAGTAACCAAAAATTTGGTGATGGAGATGAAGAAAAATATTGAAGTTGTTTACATAAATTATACCATAATACAACGTGAATATGGTGAATTAATATACTGTTGAGCCTCATATTATAATTTTAATTATAACCCAAATATATGAAATATGTGTTATTAATTAATAGTCTTTTAACATAGTATCTTAGTGAAGAAGTAAACTAAAATTTTGTGAAGGAGAAGAAGAAAAATATTGAAATTGTTTCATTTATTATAGCATAACACAATGTAAACATGGTCAATAATTATACTATCGCGCCTCGTTATATAATTTTAATTATTACCAATGTATATAAAATGCGTGTCATTAATTAATACTCTTTTAACTTAGTATCTTAGTGATTAAGTAATCTATAATTTGGTGATAGAGAAGAAGAAAAATACTGAAATTGTTTACATCTATTATACCATAATACAATGTGAATATGGTGAATAAATATACTATCGAGCCTCGTTATATAATTTTAATTATTAAAAATGTATATAAAATATGTGTCACCAATTAATAGTCTTTTAACTTAATTTCTTTATGAAGAAGTAACCTAAAATTTGGTGATGAAGAGGATGAAAAATATTAAAATTATTTGCATCTATTATACCATAATAATATGAATATGGTGAATAACTATACTTTCGAGCCACTTATTCTAATAGTAATTATTATTAGAGTATATAAAATACGTGTCATTAATCAGTAGTCTTTTAACTTAGTTTCTAACACATGAAGTTACCTAAAATTTGGTGATGAAGAAGACGAAAAATATTGAAATTGCTTACATTTATTATACCATAACACAATGTAAATATAGTCAATAAATATACTATCGAGCCTCGTTATATAATTTTAATTATTAGCAATGTATATGAAATATGTGTCATTTATTAATATGCTCTTAACTTAGTTTCTTAGTGATTAAATAACCTACAATTTGGTGATTGAGAAGAAGAAAAATATTGAATTTTTTAACATATATTATACCATTATACAATATGAATATGGTGAATAAATATACTATCCAGCCTCATTATATAATTTTAATTATTACCAATGTATATGAAATATGTGTCATCAATTATTAGTCTTTTAATTTAGTTTCTTAGTGAAGAAGTAACCTAAAATTTGGTTATGGAGATAAAGAAAAATATTGAAATTGTTTACATGTATTATACCATAATAATATGAACATGGTCAATAAATATACTATCGAGCCTCGTTATATAATTTTAATTATTATCAATGTATATGAAATATGTGTCATCAATCAATAGACTTTTAACTCAGTTTCTTAATAAGTAAGTAACCTAAAATTTGGTGATGGAGATGAAGAAAAATATTGAAATTGTTTACATCTATTATACCATAATACAATGTGAATATGGTGAATAAATATACTTACCAGCCTCGTTATATAATTTTAATTATTACAAATGTATATGAAATATATGCCTTTAATTAATGGTCTTTAAACTTAGTTTCTCAGTGAAGAAGTAAAATAAAATTTGGTGGTGGAGAAGAAGCAAAATATTGAAATTGTTTACATCTATTATACCATAATAATATGAATATGGTGAATAACTATACTTTAGAGCCTCTTATTCTAATAGTAATTATTATCAGTGTATATGAAATACGTGTCATTAATCAATAGTCTTTTACCTTAGTTTCTTACGAATGAAGTAACCTAAAATTTGGTAATAGAGAAGAAGAAAGATATTGAAATTGTTTACATTTATTATACCATAACACAATATGAATATGGTCAATAAATATAATATCGAGCCTCGTTATATAATTTTAATTATTACCAATGTATATGAAATATGTGTCATTCATTAATATGCTTTTAACTTAATTTCTTAGTGATTAAGTAACCTAAAATTTGGTGATATAGAAGAAGAAAAATATTGAAATTTTTAACATATATTATACCATAATACAACATGAATATGATGAATAAATATACTATCCAACCTCGTTATATAATTTTAATTATTACCAATGTATATGAAATATGTGACATTTATTAGTCTTTTATTTTAGTTTCTTAGTGAAATAGTAACCTAAAATTTGGTGATGGAGAAGAAGAAAAATATTAAAGTTATTTACATCTAATATACCATAATAATATGAGTATGGTGAATAAATATAATATCGAGCGTCATATTAGAATTTTAATTATTAATAGTGTATATGAAATATGTATCGTATCATTAATTAATAGTCTTTTAAATTAGTTTCTTACCGATGAAGTAACCTAACATTTGGTGAAGGAGATGAAGAAAAATATTGAAATTGTTTACATCTATTATACCATAACACAATGTGAATATAGTTGATAAATATACTACAGAGCCTCATTATATAATTTTTTTTATTACCAATGTATATGAAATATGTTTCATTAATTAATAGTCTTTTTACTTAGTTTCTTAGTGATGAAGTAACTTAAAATTTGGTAATGGAGAAGAAGAAAAATATTGAAATCGTTTACATCTATTATACCATAATAATATAAATATCGTGAATAAATATACCGTTGAGCCTCATATTATAATTTTAATTATTAAAAGTGTATATGAAATATGTGTCATTAATTAATAGTCTTTAAACTTAGTTTCTTAGTGAAGAAGTAACCAAAAATTTGGTGATGGAGATGAAGAAAAATATTGAAGTTGTTTACATAAATTATACCATAATACAATGTGAATATGGTGAATAAATATACTGTTGAGCCTCATATTATAATTTTAATTACTACCCAAATATATGAAATATGTGTTATTAATTAATAGTCTTTTAACATAGTATCTTAGTGAAGAAGTAAACTAAAATTTTGTGAAGGAAAAGATGAAAAATATTGAAATTGTTTACATTTATTATACCATAACAAATGTGAATATGGTCAATAATTATACTATCGAGCCTCGTTATATAATTTTAATTATTACCAATGTATATAAAATACGTGTCATTAATTAATACTCTTTTAACTTAGTATCTTAGTGATTAAGTAATCTATAATTTGGTGATGGAGAAGAAGAAAAATACTGAAATTGTTTACATCTATTATACCATAATACACTATAAATATGGTGAATAAATATACTATCGAGTCTCGTTATATAATTTTAATTATTCCTAATGTATATGAAATATGTGTCACCAATTAATAGTCTTTTAACTTAGTTTCTTTGTGAAGAAGTAACCTAAAATTTGGTGATGGAAAGGACAAAAAATATTGAAATTATTTGCATCTATTATACCATAATAATATGAATATGGTGAATAACTATACTTTCTAGCCTCTTATTCTAATAGTAATTATCATTAGAGTATATGAAATACGTATCATTAATCAACAGTCTTTTAACTTAGTTTCTTACAGATGAAGTAACCTAAAATTTGGTAAAGGAGAAGAAGAAAGATATTGAAATTGTTTACATTTATTATACCATAGCATAATGTGAATATATCAATAAATATAATACCGAGGCTCGTTATATAATTTTAATTATTAGCAATGTATATGAAATATGTGTCATTCATTAATATGCTCTTAACTTAGTTTCTTAGTGATTAAGTAACCTACAATTTGGTGATTGAGAAGAAGAAAAATATTGAAATTTTTAACATATATTATACCATTATACAATATAAATATGGTGAATAAATATACTATCCAACCTTATTATATAATTTTAATTATTACCAATGTATATGAGAAATGTGTCATCAATTATTAGTCTTTTAACTTAGTTTCTTAGTGAAGAAGTAACCTAAAATTTGGTGATGGAGAAGAAGAAAAATATTGAAGTTTCTTACATCTATTTTACAATAATAATATGAATATGGTGAATAAATATAATGTCGAGCCTCATATTATAATTTTAATTATTAATAGTGTATATGAAATATGTATCGTATCATTAATTAATAGCCTTTTAAATTAGTTTCTTCCTGATGAAGTAACCTAACATTTGGTGAAGGAGATGAAGAAAAATATTGAAATTGTTTACATCTATTATACCATAACACAATATGAATATGGTCAATAAATATACTACTGAGCCTCATTATAGAATTTTAATTATTACCAATGTATATGAAATATGTGTCATTAATTAATAGTTTTTAACTAAATTTCTTAGTGATGAAGTAACATAAAATTTATGATGGAGAAGAAGAAAAATATTGATATTTTTGATATCTATTACACCATTATACAATATGAAATATTTGTCATTAATTAGTAGTCTTTTAACTTAAATTCTTAGTGAAGAAGTAACCTAAAATTTGGTGATGGAGAAGAAGAAAAATACAAAAATTATTTACATCCATTATACCATAATACAATGTGAATATGGTGAGTAAATATACTTTCCAGCCTCGTTATATAATTTTAATTATTACCAATGTATATAAAATATGTGCCCTTAATTAATGGTCTTTAAACTTAGTTTCTTAGTGAAGAAGTAAACTAAAATTTGGTGATGGAGAAGAAGAAAAATATTAAAATTGTTTACATCTATTATACAATAACACAATGTGAATATGGTGAATAAATATACTATCGAGCCTCGTTATATAATTTTAATTATTACCAATGTATATGAAATATGTGTCATCAATCAATAGACTTTTAACTTAGTTTCTTAGTAATTAAGTAAACTAAAATTTGGTAATGGAGATGAAGAAAAATATTGAAATTGTTTACATCTATTATACCATAATACAATGTGAATATGGTAAATAAATATACTTACTAGGCTCTTTATATAATTTTAATTATTAACAATGTATATGAAATATGTGCCTTTAATTAATGGTCTTTAAACTTAGTTTCTCAATGAAGAAGTAAACTAAAATTTGGTGGTGGAGAAGAAGAAACATATTGAATTTATTTACATCTATTATACAATGATACAATGTGAATATGGTGAGTAAATATACTATCGAGCCTGGTTATATAATTTTAATTATTAACAATGTATATGAAATATGTGTGATCAATTACTAGTCTTTTAATTTAGTTTTTAGTGAAAAAATAACCAAAAATTTGGTGATGGAGAAGAAGAAAAATAATAAAATTGTTTATATCTATTATACCATAATAGAATGTAAATATGGTGAATAAATATACAATCTTGCCTCATTATATAATTTTAATTATTACCATTGTTTATGCAATATGTGTCATCAATTGATGGTATTTTAACTTAGTTTCTTAGTGAAAAAGTAACCTAATATTTGGTGATGGAGAAGACGAAAAATATTGAAATTGTTTACATCTATTATAATACAATACTATGTGAATATGGTGAATAAATATACTATCGAGACTCGTTATATAATTTTAATTATTACTAATATATATGAAATATAACTGTTCAATTAATAGTCTTTTAACTTAGTTTCTTAGTGAAGAAGTAATGAAAACTTTGGTGATGGAGATGAAGAAAAATATTGAAATTTTTTACACGTATTATACCATAATAATTTTAATATGGTCAATAAATATACTATCGAGCCTCGTAATATAATTTTAATTATTACCAATGTATATAAAATATATGTCATCAATCAATAGTCTTTTAAGTTAGTTTCTTAGTGATTAAGTAACCTAAAATTTGGTGATGAAGATGAAAAAAAATATTGAAATTGTTTACATATATTATACCATAATACAATGTGAATATGGTGAATAAATATACTTTCCAGCCTCGTTATATTATTTTAATTATTACCAATGTATATGAAATATGTGCCCTTAATTAATAGTCTTTTAACTTAGTTTCTTAGTGTAGAATTAAACTAAAATTTGGTGATGGAGAAGAAGAAAAATATTAAAATTGTTTACATCTATTATACAATAATACAATATGAAATGGTGAATTAATATATTATCGAGCCTCATAATATGATTTTAATTATTACCAACGTATATGAAATATGTGCCATTAATTATAGTCTTTTAACTTAGTATCTTAGTAAGGAAGTAAACTAAAATTTGGTGATGAAGAAGAAGAAATTTTTTCAAATTGTTTACATTTATTATACCATAATACAATTTGAATATGGTCAACAAATATACTATCGGGTCTTGTTATATAATTTTAATTATTACCAATGTATATGAAATATGTGTCATTAATTAATAGTCTTTTAACTTAGTTTCTTAGTGATTAAGTAAACTAAAATTTGGTGATGGAGAAGAAGAAAAATATTGAAATTGTTTCCATCTATTATACCATAATACAATATGAATATGGTAAATAAATATCCTTTCCAGCCTCGTTATATGATTTTAATTATTACCAATGTATATGAAATATGTGCCTTTAATTAATGGTCTTTAAACTTAGTTTCTTAGTGAAGAAGTAAACTAAAATTTGGTGTTGGAGAAGAAGAAACATATTGAAATTGTTTACATCTATTATACAATGATACAATGTGAATATGGTGAATAAATATACTATCGAGCCTCGTTATATAACTTTAATTATTACATATGAAATATGTGTGATCAATTAATAGTCTTTTAATTTAATTTTTTAGTGAAAAAATAACCGAAAATTTGGTGATGGAGAAGAAGAAAAATACTAAAATTGTTTATATCTATTATACCATAATACAATGTAAATATGGTGAATAAATATACAATATAGCCTCATTATAGAATTTTAATTATTACCAATGTTTATACAATATGTGTCATCAATTGATAGTCTTTTAACTTAGTTTCTTAGTGAAGAAGTAACCTAATATTTGGTGATGGAGAAGACGAAAAATATTGAAATTGTTTACATATATTATACCATAATACTATGTGAATATGGTGAATAAATATACTATCGAGACTCGTTATATAATTTTAATTATTACTAATATATATGAAATATAAGTGATCAATTAATATTCTTTTAACTTAGTTTCTTAGTGAAGAAGTAATCAAAAATTTGGTGATGGAGATGAAGAAAAATATTGAAAATTTTTACATGTATTATACCATAATAATTTTAATATGGTCAATAAATATACTATCGAGCCTCGTAATATAATTTTAATCATTACCAATGTATATAAAATATGTGTCATCAATCAATAGTCTTTTAAGTTAGTTTCTTAGTGATTAAGTAACCTAAAATTTGGTGATGGAGATGAAGAAAAATATTGAAATTGTTTACATATATTATACCATAATACAATGTGAATATGGTGAATAAATATACTTTCCAGTCTCGTTATATTATTTTAATTATTACCAATGTATATGAAATATGTGCCCTTAATTAATAGTCTTTTAACTTAGTTTCTTAGTGTAGAATTAAACTAAAATTTGGTGATGGAGAAGAAGAAAAATATTAAAATTGTTTACATCTATTATACAATAATACAATATGAAATGGTGAATTAATATATTATCGAGCCTTATAATATGATTTTAATTATTACCAACATATATGAAATATGTGCCATTAATTATAGTCTTTTAACTTAGTATCTTAGTAAGGAAGTAAACTAAAATTTGGTGATGGAGAAGAAGAAATTTTTTGAAACTGTTTACATTTCTTATACCATAATACAATATGAATATGGTCAATAAATATACTATCGGGTCTCGTTATATAGTTTTAATTATTACCAATGTATATGAAATATGTGTTATTAATTAATAGTCTTTTAACTTAGTTTCTTAGTGATTAAGTAAACTAAAATTTGGTGATGGAGAAGAAGAAAATTATTGAAATTGTTTACATCTATTATACCATAATACAATATGAATATGGTAAACAAATATACTTTCCAGCCTCGTTATATGATTTTAATTATTACCCATGTATATGAAATATGCGCCTTTAAAATGGAAGTAAACTAAAATTTGGTGATGGAGAAGAAGAAACATATTGAAATTGTTTACATCCATTATACAATGATACAATGTGAATATGGTGAATAAATATACTATCTAGCCTCGTTATATAATTTTAATGATTACCAATGTATATGAAATATGTGTGATCAATTAATAGTCTTTTAATTTAGTTTTTTAGTGAAAAAATAACCGAAAATTTGGTGATGGAGAAGAAGAAAAATATTAAAATTGTTTATATCTATTATACCAAAATACAATGTAAATATGGTGAATAAATATACAATCTAGCCTCATTATATAATTTTAATTATTACCAATGTTTATGCAATATGTGTCATCAATTGATAGTCTTTTAACTTAGTTTCTTAGTGAAGAAGTAACCTAATATTTGGTGATGGAGAAGACGAAAAATATTGAAATTATTTACATATATTATACCATAATACTATCTGAATATGGTGAAAAAATATACTATCGAGACTCGTTATATAATTTTAATTATTACTAATATATATGAAATATAATTGTTCAATTAATAGTCTTTTAACTTAGTTTCTTAGTGAAAAAGTAATAAAAATTTTGGTGATGGAGATGAAGAAAAATATTGAAATTTTTTACATGTATTATACCATAATAATTTGAAAATGGTCAATAAGTATACTATCGAGCCTTGTAATATAATTTTAATTATTACCAATGTATATAAAATATATGTCATCAATCAATAGTCTTTTAAGTTAGTTTCTTAGTGATTAAGTAACCTAGAATTTGGTGATGGAGATGAAGAAAAATATTGAAATTGTTTACATATATTATACCATAATACAATGTGAATATGGTGAATAAATATACTTTCCAGCCTCGTTATATTACTTTAATTATTACCAATGTATATGAAGTATGTGTCTTTAATTAATAGTCTTTAAACTTAGTTTCTTAGTGAAGAAGTAACCAAAAATTTGGTGATGGAGATGAAGAAAAATATTGAAGTTGTTTACATAAATTATACCATAATACAATGTGAACATGGTGAATAAATATACTATCCAACCTCGTTATATAATTTTAATTATTAACAATGTATATGAAATGTGTGTGGTCATTTATTATTCTTTTAACTTAGTTTCTTAGTGAAATAGTAACCTAAAATTTGGTGATGGAGAAGAAGAAAAATATTAAAGTTATTTACATCTATTATACCATAATAGAATGTAAATATGGTGAATAAATATACAATCTAGCCTCATTATATAATTTTAATTATTACCTATGTTTATGCAATATGTGTCATCAATTGATAGTCTTTTAACTTAGTTTCTTAGTGAAGAAGTAACCTAAAATTTGGTGATGAAGAAGACGAAAAATATTGAAATTGTTTATATCTATTATACCATAATACTATGTGAATATGGTGAATAAATATACTATCGAGACTTGTTATATAATTTTATTGTTACTAATATATATGAAATATAAGTGATCAATTAATAGTCTTTTAACTTAGTTTCTTAGTGAAGAAGTAATAAAAAATTTGGTGATGGAGATGAAGAAAAATATTGGAATTTTTTACATGTATTATACCATAATAATTTTAATATGGTCAATAAATATACTATCGAGCCTCGTAATATAATTTTAATTATTACCAATATATATAAAATATGTGTCATCAATCAATAGTCTTTTAAGTTAGTTTCTTAGTGATTAAGTAACCTAAAATTTGGTGATGGAGATGAAGAAAAATATTTAAATTGTTTACATATATTATACTATAATACAATGTGAATATGGTGAATAAATATACTTTCCAGCCTCGTTATATTATTTTAATTATTACCAATGTATATGAAATATGTGCCCTTAATTAATAGTCTTTTAACTTAGTTTCTTAGTGTAGAATTAAACTAAGATTTGATGATGGAGAAGAAGAAAAATATTAAAATTGTTTACATCTATTATACAATAATACAATATGAAATGGTGAATTAATATATTATCGAGCCTCATAATATGATTTTAATTATTACCAACGTATATGAAATATGTGCCATTAATTATAGTCTTTTAACTTAGTATCTTAGTAAGGAAGTAAACTAAAATTTGGTGACGGAGAAGAAGAAATTTTTTGAAATTGTTTACATTTCTTATACGATAATACAATGTGAATATGGTCAATAAATATACTATCGGGTCTCGTTATATAGTTTTAATTATTACCAATGTATATGAAATATGTGTCATTAATTAATAGTCTTTTAACTTAGTTTCTTAGTGATTAAGTAAACTAAAATTTGGTGATTGAGAAGAAGAAAAATATTGAAATTGTTTACATCTATTATACCATAATACAATATGAATATGGTAAACAAATATACTTTCCAGTCTCGTTATATGATTTTAATTATTACCCATGTATATGAAATATGCGCCTTTAAAATGGAAGTAAACTAAAATTTGGTGATGGAGAAGAAGAAACATATTGAAATTGTTTACATCCATTATACAATGATACAATGTGAATATGGTGAATAAATATACTATCGAGCCTCGTTATATAATTTTTATTATTAGCAATGTATATAAAATATGTGTGATCAATTAATAGTCTTTTAATTTAGTTTTTTAGTGAAAAAATAACTGAAAATTTGGTGATGGAAAAGAAGAAAAATATTAAAATTGTTTATATCTATTATACCAAAATACAATGTAAATATGGTGAATAAATATACAATCTAGCCTCATTATATAATTTTAATTATTACCAATGTTTATGCAATATGTGTCATCAATTGATAGTCTTTTAACTTAGTTTCTTAGTGAAGAAGTAACCTAATATTTGATGATTGAGAAGACGAAAAATATTGAAAATTTTACATATATTATACCATAATACTATCTGAATATGATGAATAAATATACTATCGAGACTCGTTATATAATTTTAATTATTACTAATATATATGAAATATAATTGTTTAATTAATAGTCTTTTAACTTAGTTTCTTAGTGAAGAAGTA
The DNA here is from genome assembly GCA_948472305.1 of Vicia faba. Taxonomy (NCBI): domain Eukaryota; kingdom Viridiplantae; phylum Streptophyta; class Magnoliopsida; order Fabales; family Fabaceae; genus Vicia; species Vicia faba. The sequence goes on from OX451737.1 coordinate 314,328,032, forward strand.
ATAAAATTTTTGGTGATGGAGATGAAGAAAAATATTGAAATTTTTTACATGTATTATACCATAATAATTTGAATATGGTCAATAAATATACTATCGAGCCTCGTAATATAATTTTAATTATTACCAATGTATATAAAATATATGTCATCAATCAATAGTCTTTTAAGTTAGTTATTTAGTGATTAAGTAACCTAAAATTTGGTGATGAAGATGAAGAAAAATATTGAAATTGTTTACATCTTTTATACCATAATACAATGTGAATATGGTGAATAAATATACTTTCCAGCCTCGTTATATTACTTTAATTATTATCAATGTATATGAAGTATGTGTCATTAATTAATAGTCTTTAAACTTAGTTTCTTAGTGAAGAAGTAACCAAAAATTTGGTGATGGAGATGAAGAAAAATATTGAATTTGTTTACATAAATTATACCATAATACAATGTGAACATGGTGAATAAATATACTATCCAACCTCGTTATATAATTTTAATTATTACCAATGTATATGAAATGTGTGTGGTCATTTATTATTCTTTTAACTTAGTTTCTTAGTGAAATAGTAACCTAAAATTTGGTGATGGAGAAGAAGAAAAATATTAAAGTTATTTACATCTATTATACCATAATAGAATGTAAATATGGTGAATAAATATACAATCTAGCCTCATTATATAATTTTGATTATTACCAATGTTTATGCAATATGTGTCATCAATTGATAGTCTTTTAACTTAGTTTCTTAGTGAAGAAGTAACCTAATATTTGGTGATGGAGAAGACGAAAAATATTGAAATTGTTTACATATATTATACCATAATACTATGTGAATATGATGAATAAATATACTATCGAGACTCGTTATATAATTTTAATTATTACTAATATATATGAAATATAAGTGATCAATTAATAGTCTTTTAACTTAGTTTCTTAGTGTAGAATTAAACTAAAATTTCGTGATGGAGAAGAAGAAAAATATTAAAATTGTTTACATCTATTATACAATAATACAATATGAAATGGTGAATTAATATATTATCGAGCCTCATAATATGATTTTAATTATTACCAAAGTATATGAAATATGTGCCATTAATTATAGTCTTTTAACTTAGTATCTTAGTAAGGAAGTAAACTAAAATTTGGTGATGGAGAAGAAGAAATTTTTTGAAATTGTTTACATTTCTTATACCATAATACAATGTGAATATGGTCAATAAATATAATATCGGGTCTCGTTATATAGTTTTAATTATTACCAATGTAATATACTATCGAGACTCGTTATATAATTTTAATTATTACTAATATATATGAAATATAAGTGATCAATTAATAGTCTTTTAACTTAGTTTCTTAGTGAAGAAGTAATCAAAAATTTGGTGATGGAGATGAAGAAAAATATTGAAATTTTTTACATGTAGTATACCATAATAATTTTAATATGGTCAATAATATACTATCGAGCCTCGTAATATAATTTTAATCATTACCAATGTATATAAAATATGTGTCATCAATCAATAGTCTTTTAAGTTAGTTTATTAGTGATTAAGTAACCTAGAATTTGGTGATGGAGATGAAGAAAAATATTGAAATTGTTTACATATATTATACCATAATACAATGTGAATGTGGTGAATAAATATACTTTCCAGCCTCGTTATATTATTTTAATTATTACGAATGTATATGAAATATGTGCCCTTAATTAATAGTCTTTTAACTTAGTTTCTTAGTGTAGAATTAACTTAAAATTTGGTGATGGAGAAGAAGAAAAATATTAAAATTATTTACATCTATTATACAATAATACAATGTGAAATGGTGAATTAATATATTATCGAGCCTCATAATATAATTTTAATTATTACCAACGTATATGAAATATGTGCCATTAATTATAGTCTTATAACTTAGTATCTTAGTAAGGAAGTAAACTAAAATTTGGTGATGGAGAAGAAGAAATTTTTTGAAATTGTTTACATTTATTATACCATAATACAATGTGAATATGGTCAACAAATATACTATCGGGTCTCGTTATATAATTTTAATTATTAACAATGTATATGAAATATGTGTCATTAATTAATAGTCTTTTAACTTAGTTTCTTAGTGATTAAGTAAACTAAAATTTGGTGATGGAGAAGAAGAAAAATATTGAAATTGTTTACATCTATTATACCATAATACAATATGAATATGATAAATAAATATACTTTCCAGCCTCGTTATATGATTTTAATTATTACCAATGCATATGAAATATGCGCCTTTAATTAATGGTCTTTAAACTTAGTTTCTTAGTGAAGAAGTAAACTAAAATTTGGTGATGGAAAGGAAGAAACATATTGAAATTGTGTATATCTATTATACAATGATACAATGTGAATATGGTGAATAAATATACTATCTAGCCTCGTTATATAATTTTAATTATTACCAATGTATATGAAATATGTGTGATCAATTAATAGTCTTTTAATTTAGTTTTTTAGTGAAAAAATAACCGAAAATTTGGTGATGGAGAAGAAGAAAAATATTAAAATTGTTTATATCTATTATACCAAAATACAATGTAAATATGGTGAATAAATATACAATCTAGCCTCATTATATAATTTTAATTATTACCAATGTTTATGCAATATGTGTCATCAATTGATAGTCTTTTAACTTAGTTTCTTAGTGAAGAAGTAACCTAATATTTGGTGAGTGAGAAGACGAAAAATATTGAAATTATTTACATATATTATACCATAATACTATCTGAATATGGTGAAAAAATATACTATCGAGACTCGTTATATAATTTTAATTATTACTAATATATATGAAATATAATTGTTCAATTAATAGTCTTTTAACTTAGTTTCTTAGTGAAAAAGTAATAAAAATTTTGGTGATGGAGATGAAGAAAAATATTGAAATTTTTTACATGTATTATACCATAATAATTTGAAAATGGTCAATAAGTATACTATCGAGCCTTGTAATATAATTTTAATTATTACCAATGTATATAAAATATATGTCATCAATCAATAGTCTTTTAAGTTAGTTTTTTAGTGATTAAGTAACCTAAAATTTGGTGATGAAGATGAAGAAAAATATTGAAATTGTTTACATCTGTTATATCATAATACAATGTGAACATGGTGATTAAATATACTTTCCAGCCTCGTTATATTACTTTAATTATTACCAATGTATATGAAATATGTGTCATTAATTAATAGTCTTTAAAATTAGTCTCTTAGTGAAGAAGTAACCAAAAATTTGGTGATGGAGATGAAGAAAAATATTGAAGTTGTTTACATAAATTATACCATAATAAAATGTGAACATGGTGAAAAAATATACTATCCAACCTCGTTATATAATTTTAATTATTACCAATATATATATGAAATGTGTGTGATCATTTATTAGTCTTTTAACTTAGTTTCTTAGTGAAATAATAACCTAAAATTTGGTGATTGAGAAGAAGAAAAATATTAAAGTTATTTACATCTATTATACCATAATAGAATGTAAATATGGTGAATAAATATACAATCTAGCCTCATTATATAATTTTAATTATTACCAATGTTTATGCAATATGTGTCATTAATGGATAGTCTTTTAACTTAGTTTCTTAGTGAAGAAGTAACCTAATATTTGGTGATGGAGAAGACGAAAAATATTGAAATTGTTTACATATATTATACCACAATACTATGTGAATATGGTGAATAAATATACTATCGAGACTCGTTATATAATTTTAATTATTACTAATATATATGAAATATAAGTGATCAATTAATAGTCTTTTAACTTAGTTTCTTAGTGAAGAAGTAATCAAAAATCTGGTGATGGAGATGAAGAAAAATACTGAAATTTTTTACATGTATTATACCATAATAATTTTATTATGGTCAATAAATATACTATCGAGCCTCGTAATAAAATTTTAATCATTACCAATGTATTAAAATATGTGTCATCAATCAATAGTCTTTTAAGTTAGTTTCTTAGTGATTAAGTAACCTAGAATTTGGTGATGGAGATGAAGAAAAATATTTAAATTGTTTACATATATTATACCATAATACAATGTGAATATGGTGAATAAATATACTTTCCAGCCTCTTTATATTATTTTAATTATTACCAATGTATATGAAATATGTGCCATTAATTAATAATCTTTTAACTTAGTTTCGTAGTGTAGAATTAAACTAAAATTTGGTGATGGAGAAGAAGAAAAATATTAAAATTGTTTACATCTATTATACAATAATACAATGTGAAATGGTGAATTAATATATTATCTAGCCTCATAATATAATTTTAATTATTACCAACGTATATGAAATATGTGCCATTAATTATAGTCTTTTAACTTAGTATCTTAGTAAGGAAGTAAACTAAAATTTGGTGATGGAGAAAAAGAATTTTTTTGAAATTGTTTACAATTCTTATACCATAATACAATGTGAATATGGTCAATATATATACTATCGGGTCTCGTTATATAGTTTTAATTATCACCAATGTATATGAAATATGTGTCATTAATTAATAGTCTTTTAACTTAGTTTCTTAGTGATTAAGTAAACTAAAATTTGGTGATAGAGAAGAAGAAAAATATTGAAATTGTTTATATCTATTATACCATAATACAATATGAATATGGTAAACAAATATACTTTCCAGCCTTGTTATATGATTTTAATTATTACCAATGCATATGAAATATGCGCCTTTAATTAATGGTCTTTAAACTTAGTTTCTTAGTGAAGAAGTAAACTAAAATTTGGTGATGGAGAAGAAGAAACATATTGAAATTGTTTACATCCATTATACAATGATACAATGTGAATATTGTGAATAAATATACTATCGAGCCTCGTTATATAATTTTAATTATTACCAATGTATATGAAATATGTGTGATCAATTAATAGTCTTTTAATTTAGTTTTTTAGTGAAAAAATAACCGAAAATTTGGTAATGGAGAAGAAGAAAAATATTAAAATTGTTTATATCTATTATACCAAAATGAAATGTAAATATAGTGAATAAATATACAATCTAGCCTCATTATATAATTTTAATTATTACCAATGTTTATGCAATATGTGTCATCAATTGATAGTCTTTTAACTTAGTTTCTTAGTGAAGAAGTAACCTAATATTTGGTGATGGAGAAGACAAAAAAATATTGAAATTGTTTACATATATTATACCATAATACTATCTGAATATGGTGAATAAATATACTATCGAGACTCGTTATATAATTTTAATAATTACTAATATATATGAAATATAATTGTTCAATTAATAGTCTTTTAACTTAGTTTCTTAGTGAAGAAGTAATAAAAATTTTGGTGATGGAGATGAAGAAAAATATTGAAATTTTTTACATGTATTATACCATAATAATTTGAATATGGTCAATAAATATACTATCGAGCCTCGTAATATAATTTTAATTATTACCAATGTATATAAAATATATGTCATCAATCAATAGTCTTTTAAGTTAGTTTTTTAGTGATTAAGTAACCTAAAATTTGGTGATGAAGATGAAGAAAAATATTGAAATTGTTTACATCTGTTATACCATAATACAATGTGAATATGGTGATTAAATATACTTTCCAGCCTCGTTATATTACTTTAATTATTACCAATGTATATGAAATATGTGTCATTAATTAATAGTCTTTAAACTTAGTTTCTTAGTGAAGAAGTAACCAAAAATTTGGTGATGGAGATGAAGAAAAATATTGACGTTGTTTACATAAATTATACCATAATAAAATGTGAACATGGTGAATAAATATACTATCCAACCTCGTATATAATTTTAATTATTACCAATGTATATGAAATTTGTGTGGTCATTTATTAGTCTTTTAACTTAGTTTCTTAGTGAAATAGTAACCTAAAATTTGGTGATGGAGAAGAAGAAAAATATTAAAGTTATTTACATCTATTATACCATAATAGAATGTAAATATGGTGAATAAATATACAATCTAGCCTCATTATATAATTTTAATTATTACCAATGTTTATGCAATATGTGTCATCAATTGATAGTCTTTTAACTTAGTTTCTTAGTGAAGAAGTAACCTAAAATTAGGTGATGAAGAAGACGAAAAATATTGAAATTGTTTATATCTATTATACCATAATACTATGTGAATGTGGTGAATAAATATACTATCGATACTCGTTATATAATTTTAATTATATCTAATATATATGAAATATAACTGGTCAATTAATAGTCTTTTAACTTAGTTTCTTAGTGAAGAAGTAATAAAAAATTTGATGATGGTGATGAAGAAAAATATTGAAATTTTTTACATGTATTATACCATAATAATTTTAATATGGTCAATAAATATACTATCGAGCCTCGTAATATAATTTTAATTATTACCAAAGTATATAAAATATGTGTCATCAATCAATAGTCTTTTAAGTTAGTTTCTTAGTGATTAAGTAACCTAAAATTTGGTGATGGAGATGAAGAAAAATATTGAAATTGTTTACATATATTATACCATAATACAATGTGAATATGGTGAATAATATACTTTCCAGCCTCGTTATATTATTTTAATAATTACCAATGTATTTGAAATATGTGCCCTTAATTAATAGTCTTTTAACTTAGTTTCTTTTTGTAGAATTAAACTAAAATTTGGTGATGGAGAAGAAGAAAAATATTAAAATTGTTTACATCTATTATACAATAATACAATTTGAAATGGTGAATTAATATATTATCGAGCCTCATAATATAATTTTAATTATTACCAACGTATATGAAATATGTGCCATTAATTATAGTCTTTTAACTTAGTATCTTAGTAAGGAAGTAAACTAAAATTTGGTGATGGAGAAGAAGAAATTTTTTGAAATTTTTTACATTTATTATACCATAATACAATGTGATAATGGTCAACAAATATACTATCGGGTCTCGTTATATAATTTTAATTATTACCAATGTATATGAAATATGTGTCATTAATTAATAGTATTTTAACTTAGTTTCTTAGTGATTAAGTAAACTAAAATTTGGTGATGGAGAAGAAGAAAAATATTGAAATTGTTTACATCTATTATACCATAATATAATATGAATATGGTAAATAAATATACTTTCCAGCCTCGTTATATGATTTTAATTATTACCTATGTATATGAAATACGTGCCTTTAATTAATGGTCTTTAAAGTTTCTTAGTGAAGAAGTAAACTAAAATTTGGTGATGGAAAGGAATAAACATATTGAAATTGTTTACATCTATTATACAATGATACAATGTGAATATGGTGAATAAATATACTATCGAGCCTCGTTATATAATTTTAATTATTATCAATGTAGATGAAATATGTGTGATCAATTAATAGTCTTTTAATTTAGTTTTTTAGTGAAAAAATAACCGAAAATTTTGTGATGAAGAAGAAGAAAAATATTAAAATTGTTTATATCTATTATAGCATAAAACAATTTAAATACGGTGAATAAATATACAATCTAGCCTCATTATATAATTTTAATTATTACCAATGTTTAAGCAATATGTGTCATCAATTAATAGTCTTTTAACTTAATTTCTTAGTGAAGAAGTAACCTAATATTTGGTGATGGAAAAGACGAAAAATATTGAAATTGTTTACTTATATTATACCATAATACTATGTGAATATGGTGAATAAATGTACTATCGAGACTCGTTATATAATTTTAATTATTACTAATATATATGAAATATAATTGTTCAATTAATAGTCTTTTAACTTAGTTTCTTAGTGAAGAAGTAATAAAAATTTTGGTGATGAAGTGAAGAAAAATATTGATTTTTTTTACATGTATTATACCATAATAATTTGAATATGGTCAATAAATATACTATCGAGCCTCGTATTATAATTTTAATTATTACCAATGTATATAAAATATATGTCATCAATCAATAGTCTTTTAAGTTAGTTTTTTAGTGATTAAGTAACCTAAAATTTGGTGATGAAGATGAAGAAAAATATTGAAATTGTTTACATCTGTTATACCATAATACAATGTGAATATGGTGAATAAATATACTTTCCAGCATCATTATATTACTTTAATTATTACCAATGTTAATGAAATATATGTCATTAATTAATAGTCTTAAACTTAGTTTCTTAGCGAAGAAGTAACCAAAAATTTGGTGATGGAGATGAAGAAAAATATTGAAGTTGTTTACATAAATTATACAATAATAAAATGTGAACATGGTGAATAAATAAACTATCCAACCTCGTTATATAATTTTAATTATTACCAATTTATATGAAATGTGTGTGATCATTTATTAGTCTTTTAACTTAGTTTTTTAGTGAAATAGTAACTTAAAATTTGGTGATGGAGAAGAAGA